>CM031945.1:18555694-18665694 GCA_018749465.1 Paracanthobrama guichenoti | reverse complement strand
CAGAGGAAGACAAATACAACTGGGGCTGAGAGATGATATGAAAGAGGAAACTCTTTAAGAATTTGGTGTCTGAAGCCTATTTGGACTGAAGTTCTAGAAATTGCTCTAGAATTGAATTACGGCCCTGTTTATTGCAAAATGCTAAGGAGAATGACTATGTCCTTATTGATAATGTCTTCGCAAGCCCTTAAAATATGCGCCTACCAATTTTCTACGTGAAGAAAGAAAGTAAAGTATCGCTCTGATAAGAAATCAAACATTGTCATGGAATAATTTGTCTGTTTCACTTCAACATTTTTGAAACATGCTCCGCTTTCCTCTGTCCCTGTCCGAGCAGTTCACAAGGAGAAAAACAGTACGTTTGTGAAAGTTTCCTAATTTAAGCTGTACATGGCTTGTCATTGCATGCCGTTCATCTACAGATACACATTTGGGTCTTTTCCTGTCTGGTTTCCGGTCATCCGTCTGAAAATGTGGCTAATGTAATAAAATGTGTTCAATAGACCTCTAGACTCAGCTTTGTGTCTGTTTTGCATCTAACCACTTTTCAATAATATAAAAAGTGTAATAGGCCATAAAATATTCAGTGAAGTTGCAGTGTACTTTTATATACATACCTTTTACAGAGTGTCTTTTTGGCAAGTGCTATTTGCATTAACTCGCCTAACAATGCCTGCAATTTGTAAATTGTTTAAAATATGTATGTTTCAATGTCTTCAGTGGCGTGAACCGTAAAGTGCAAGCGTCTAGATTTTGATGCGATCGATTTGGGTTCAAATCCGCCTTTTGCCAAGCTCGCTCTTCTCCCTTTTCGTATCACATAATACATCAGAAAGGCATTTACTTTCAGTAAAAATTTTCTAAAAGTGGAAATAAAGTGCTTTAATAATAATAAAATTATTTATTGGGTAGGTGTATGGAGGGCTTTGTCCCAATAAGGCAGCATCCATTTAATAATTTTAACAATTATAATCATTTAAACTCTGTTATTATTGCATCCTGTTAATGTACAATACTGACATGCAAATAGTATGTATCTGTCAAAGTATAAATGGCATCTAATTCCTATTTACACATATTGCAAAGAACTTGCTTTTATATGGTGTAAATATCCCTATTTTCACTTAGTATGTTATTTCACTGCGTAAATAGCATCTATCGCCATTTGCACTTAGTGTCAAAATCATCTATCGGGAAGAAAATGTTATTTTCCACTTGGTGTAAATAGCATCTATCACTATTTGCACTTTTGAGCTCATCGAACCTGTGTCTCAGCGGTTGAGGTGGTAATTTGTGGATGAGTGAATGAATACATTTTAGTGTAATGGTGGGTGATTATTTGTGGTAAAGGAGTTGAAATTATGCAAAACTAACAGGTCTTTTTTTTTTTTTTTTTTTACATGATCGTGATGTCTTTATTTGAATTTTAATACAGCAATAAAAGCTCTTGACAATTAAAACACTGTAAAAATAAAAACTCACCATAAAATTTACGGTAAAAAAATGGCAGCTGTGGTTGCCAGAACTTTACCGTAAAAAATACGGTAGCGACATTTTAGGTTTTAAATTTATACATTTTACATTTACGTTAAATTTACAGTAAATAACCATATTTTATTAACTGAAATAATGTTAAATTACCAAGCTATACTAATATCTGTTATGTACCTTTGATATATATTGACAATCACCAAACACAGTGGTGATGAGAGTCACATGATGACTCAAAGATCATCACAAGCAGCTGGTCAATACTAATATATAGAAGGTGCACAGTGTCATTCACAACCGATTCGAAAAACGAAGAAACAGTTATTTCAATAAAAATACTTCAAATGTGAAGTGTCACGCAGGGAATTCTGGGAATGTCAGTTTAAGTTTTTCCACTGTAAATTACACAATGACTTGTTCTTTTTCGCTTCCAAAAACAAATTGAACTGTATTTTACTGTAAAATTACATTAAAGCAAGGTTAGATCTATTACAGTTATTCACCGTATATAGTACGGAAACCTTCTGTTAACCAGTTAACTGTTTTTAACTGTAGCATTTTTACAGTCTTTTACCGTTAAAATCACGATAATTTTTACAGTGTAAAAGGTGAATTTCACAAAGAAACGTCATATTTCATATTAAAATTACAATTTTGAAAATCATATTTAAAAAAATGCGAAAAAGAAGCTTATTTATTATTTATGTATATGACTTTTCATGACAAATTGCTGTAATCCAGTTAATACAGTTGTGCAGTTTTTAGTATAAATTAGAAATAGAAATACTATGTTGATGTAATAATTTACTATTTCAATAACTGGATATTTTCAGAAAGCAGTTTGAACAGAATCTCTTCAAGGTCTTCAGGCGACATAAAATGTCATTCACAACTGTCTAAAATTCTGTAATGTGACATTTTGAGTGACATATTCAGATATACTTCAGGATTTGTCTGGATAATAGAGAAATGTAGGCTATGATTTTTTTGGTTTGTGTGTCTTTGGTTGCCAGCAGAAAAGCAAAAAAACAAACATTGTTTTGTAACACTTTACAAAAGGTTTAATTTGTTAACTACATTAGTTAATATGAACTAACAATGAAAAAGTATTTATTGGTCTTATTTCATGTTATTTTCAACATTTAGTAATACATTATTAAAATAAAATGTTGCATCTGTTAAAGGCACAATATGTAATTTTTGCCACTAGAGGTCCCTTTATTTAAAAAGGTGTAGCTTGATGATGCAGCGAGTGAGCATGGAATCATGGGAGTTGTTGTCTTCACCTCTGCCGATGGAAAGGAATCCAACGGAAATCATGTCCATGGATGAGCAAATGATCGGAAGCAGAGCGGTTGGGAGCGGAACTCCTGTGATTCCCACGCTCATTCACGCCACGTGTGTACTGTGTATAATTCTTATGTATGTATAAATATACACACATGCAACTTTGATGTGATTAATCACGATTAATCAGTTGCCCAGCACCACAAAATATATAACATTGTTCTAGTGGTTTTTGGATATTTTAATAAAAAGATCTTACATATTGTGCCTTTAAAATTATATAATGGACCTGAGCTGACTTTAACAAAGAAGAATACTGTAATAAATGTTGTTGTAATAAACAAATTGCTCATAATGCATTAACCAATGTTAACTAGTTGTAAAATCTTATCATTGTCTCTTTGTACTGATGAATTGTGCATTGACCAGGTGCATGTATTAAAAAAGAAAACAGTCAAATTTGATATCAAAAACAGCTTTAAAGTCAACTTGTAAAGTACTTATAATTATAAACTTGCAAAAATTATAACTAGTGCATGCTGTAGCTGCTCTCATAGGCTTTAATCTCGATCTCTCTCTCTTCAGTTTCTCGTATTGTCAGACATTGCAGTTGTCCATTTCTCTGCTTCTGTCTCATTTACACTCTTCCTCCATCCATCTCTTTCTGGATCTGGACTGGGATTCCATTCATCTGTTCATATGAATCTGAAACAAGCGTTTACATACAAACTCAATCACATGTAAAGAGACACGCATGTCTTTAACACACATACTAACCGTCCTCTGTGGTGTCATGGGATGCTGTGAAGTCTGTGTTGTTGTATATACAGTCTGATCCGGCCATGATTTCATATGACTCTGAAAGGAGAGAACAAGATGTTTTTTTTTGTTTTTTTTTAAATGCCATACCCCATGGCTATACAAACGCAGTGAAACACTTACCAGTGTCTGTGTGGTCGAGAGCGAGATCTTGTTTTCCATCTTCATCAGGAATAATGTAGTCTATGCGGAGAAACATAATTAAGAGAGTTTGCATATTATACATTAATTTGTCAGAGTTAATGCATTAGAGTTAATACAAAGGTTCTTTATTTGCATTGATGGTTCCACGAGGAACCTTTAACATCCATTGCACAAAACCTTCTTTAACGTTTTCTTCACACTAAGAATTTCTTTTAGGAGATATTCACTGAGAGGTTCTTCTATGACCTTTATTTTTAAGGGTGTAGGTAGTATCAGATCCATGGCACACATTTGTGTGTGTTTGATAACTCACCCTCGTCTTCAGTTGCATGCTGAAGTTTCTGTTTCCGTTTTCGAGGTTGAGCATACACACCCTCCATGTTCTCATACGACTCTCCATCTGTAGAGAAGACAGACGGACTCTGAATCCAACCTGCGTCACAAACTCCAGTCATTAAGAACTTAATCTATTGTGAAGCTTTAATAAGCAGGCAAAACTTTGGAATATACACTATATTGCCAAACGTTTTGGGACGTCTGCCTTTACATGCACATGAACTTTAATGACATCCCATTCTTAATCCGTAGGGTTAATATGGAGTTGGCCCACCCTTTGCAGCTATAATAGCTTCAACTCTTCTGGGAAGGCTTTCCACAAGGTTTAGGAATGTGTTTATGGGAATTTTTGACCATTCTTCTAGAAGCGCATTTGTGAGGTCAGACACTGATGTTGGACGAGAAGGCCTGGCTCACAGTCTCCCCTCTAATTCATCCCAAAGGTGTTCAATCAGGTTGAGGTCAGGACTCCCCACCAAACTCGCTCATCCATGTCTTTATGGACCTTTCTTTTGTGCACTGGTGAGCAGTCATGATGGAACAGGAAGGGGCCATCCCCAAACTGTTCCCACAAAGTTGGGAGCATGAAATTGTCCAAAATGGCAAGTTCTGTGCACTGTGCACCTCAGCATGCGCTGATATAAATACCACTAACAGTTGACTGTGGAATATTTAGTAGTGAGGAAATTTCACGAATGGACTTATTACACAGGTGGCAACCTATCACGGTACCACGCTTGAATTCACTGAGCTCCTGAGAGCGACCCATTCTTTCACAAACGTCTGCGTGTCTAGTGCTTGATCTTATACACCTGTGGCCATGGAAGTGACTGGAACCTACTTTTGGCAATATAGTGTATTTTGATAATATTTATTAAGTAATATTAACTGGGGGAAAATTATTTTGGTGATAAATATAAATGATTTTTAAATAACAAGGTTATTTTCATTAACTAAAACCAAAGCTATATATTAAACACATATTTGTTAATTGAAATAAAGCTGAAATAAAATGAAATATAAATATTAGATGACAAAAAATAAACTAAACAAAAATGACAAAATGTTGCCTTTGCAACTATATGAACTAAAATCAAAATGAATAAAAGGTGCACTGTGTTTGTCCGTTTAGGGCTACTGTAGAAACATGATGGCGCTAAATGGTGATTTCACTGGTAGGAGACCCGTGTGTGTGTAGATAGAAATGGCTCATTCTAAGGTAATAAAAACATAACGGTTCACTATGTATGGCCTTTATACACCACTGAAAACATAATTATGTATATTATGTTGCATTTCTGTCAATAGATCCTCATAAATACTACACTCTGCACCTTTAAACCTAAACAATAATATAAATAAAAATGACAAAAGCACAAAATAAAATGACTAAAATTAAAAATATTCAGAATGTTAATTAAAACTATAATAGTATAAAAACATTGGTTTGATAAGAGCCTTATGCAATTTCCATAGCTTGCATGTGCAACCACATACCAAAATGGCAAAGTCCACCAATGTAATATTTTATTTTTATAACGTGAAACATACGCACACTGTGTCTGGTGAGCATCTGTTTCACAGCTGTTAATATACGATGTGTTTTAGCACGATTGGAACTTAATATTCATCAGTAATGATTTGACTATTGGATGAGAACTGAACTCCATGATGACATCAGAGCTGCTTTTTTAGATGAATTGAACTGATTTCATAATTGATATTCTTTACACAGAAATTAATCAACATTGAACTGATTTAAACGGAATAACTAATGATGTCTACTATTGTCTTTTTAGAGCTGCTTTACAGCAGAATTGCACTCTGTTCGCATCACTGAATCATTATTTTCCTGTTATCACTGTAAAGCTGATTTGAACCAACCTGTATTTTAGATTGACTAGATATTATATTGTAAGTTGTATGTGTGTGTAAAATCAAAAATCATATCCTCACCAGTTTCTGTCAAATTGCTAGGTGGTTGTAGGGTGTTCTGATGTTCCTCTGGCCCCACCCCTTCCTCTTCCCCAATTGGATCAGGGTTAAGATAATCTAAAAGCAACAACTATTAAATGGCACAATAAAACCCCTCTCATAATTCATGCTGCTCATATATACCTTCATCTGCAGACACATAATACGTGACTTTGTCTTGATTGCTGTAAATAGCTGCATCTACATTCTCATAGGACTGCATCTCATCTGTCGAAACAAACAACAAAATATTGACTGTATTTTTGGGGATTTGAACCCTTTCTAAGCAATAAAAATGTTTTAATTATTAGCAGTATTTTACCTTTTTTGTCGTTTTCAGCGCTCTCCATGCACCTCTGAGTGCCACTCACAGAGTGCCTGTGACAACACACACGCGAAACAGACTTCTTAGCACGTTTACTTCTTTACGCTGACATGTTTCCAAGGCAAAAATGAAGGACATGGCTTGATTTTATTAGAAAGTAATTTAAAGTCAAAACTGACCCTATGTACTTTGTTAGCACATATTAAAGGTCTTAGGGTGAACAATTCATCTGTGCAAGTTAATACACAGAAGAAAATAGTTTGTTGCGGCAATCTTTAATCAAAATCTGAAAAGTAACTTCCGGTCTGGAAACAGCGTTCTTTCTCAGATGATGTCAGTTTGATGGCTTAGGTTTGAAAATGCGTAACCACTCCCCTCCAACCGTTAGTCTGCTATGAGCGAGAAATGGAGAGGAGGAGCGCTGAGGTAAAACCCTGCCCTCTATTCAATATTCCACGTCACAGCACTGTAGAAAACTCACTTGCTACTTCCGCTTCACTGGGCCTTTAATGAATCATGAAAAGTCTCTATATGACAGCTGGATAGAGAGGAGGAGGTGAAACATAAAAATAACTTGGTGATGTCTGTGGTACAGGAAAGTTGTTTCAGGGGTGGAGAAAGTTTTTGATAAGAAAGTATAAAAACATTTCTTTTTTAAATAAGACCACAATAAGAATGCGTATTAAATTAAAACCCTCTGGTGTTCTACTGATATTTTTGCTCTCAAATTGTTATTTATTTATTTATTTATTTATTTATTTATTTATTTTTTAAATGACCGCATTGGAAATAAATGGGAGACAAATTTCATCTAGTAGAAAAGGTTGGTACTGAGCACAAACAAAATCTTTGTTTGAGATATCAACCTCAAATTTGGAACACAACTTGTTTGGATTTATGGCTTTACAGCTTTAGAGTTAAACATGTTATGGAAATATATATATTTTATATAAAAATTGAAGATTTTTTCTATATAACGATAAACTTAAACTTCTATAACTTTTTTCATTTAACTTAAATTAACCACTTTTTTACTTTTTCCACTTCAGCAATAATCTGCCATGTGTCTTTTTTAAAAGAGACCCAATTTAAGTCTGTGCTCCAAAGTATTACAAATTTACGACAGTTTAAGTGGTCTATGCTCAAAAAGTGGTTAACAAGTAATACATAGATTATAAAGACATTGTTAAAATAGTCCATGTGATTTCAGTGGTTCAACCTTAATGTTATGAAGAGAATACTTTTTGTGCGCAAAAACAAACAAAAATGAGACTTTATTCAACAATCTGTTCTCTTCCGTGACATCATGGGATCATGGGATTGTGCTTGGCCGATAATGAGACGGCATTTTGCCGTAAATAGCCCAACAACGTGATTCGTGTAAGAGAGTGACAGAGATGAGGAGAGATTGTTGAATAAAGTCGTTTTTTTATTTATTTCTTCATAACATTAAGTTTGAACCGCTGTAGTCACATGGACTATTTTACGATCTCTTTACTTTCTGGGCCTTGAAAGTGGTCGTTGTGTTGCTGTCTAGGGAGGGGTCAGAAACCTCTCAGATTTCATCAGAAATATCTTCATTTGTGTTGTGAAGATGAATGAAGGTCTTACAGGTTTGGAACGACATGAGGGTGAAGAATTAATGACAGAATTTTCATTTTCATTAACCCTTAAAGAAATTTTAATAGAATAGAATTTTTCATTCCAGTTTGGGCAACTACTGTCCCATCAAGAGATAGAGAGTAAAAATAAAAGAAAATGAGTATTGGAAAAGGCAAATGCATCACCCAAAACTATAAGTGGCAACGTGTCCATTCGTGTGCATCCTCTGCTCTGTAGGTGCTGCATAGGGGAAAATGGGTTTGTTTAGATCATTAAGGACCATCATAAATCAATAAAGTATAATGCAATATATAATATGTCAACATAAAGCTTGTATGTTGAGTATGTTTTCTATGTCAGTGTATGTATGTTTAGCTCATGGTTGTTCATTAATATTAGTAATTGTATTCATTTTCTTTTTACTAATAGGCCTATTGAATTAAATTTTGTTTGTATGCTTTCAGTTTATTAAAATTTTTAGTAATCAGTTTAATTTTAAACATTACTGCTTTTTATTTTTATTTCAGTTTAGGTTCAGTTCAGTTCCATGGTACTATGGCGGTAAAATACTGTAAAGAAGGAGAGCTAAATAAACAGACAACCACAGGTGCTGGTATCTTACTGTTATTCCACAGCACAGTGTTTTTTACAGTGCGGGTTAGTTATAACTTAAACATGGTTTCCTGTGTCCTCGTAAACCACATGGCTTCAAAAACATATACTAAACAGTGTTTTTTGAAAATGTAAAAATGCTGGGAGTTTTCTGGGATGGTTGGGTTTAGAGATAGGGTTTAGTGTGGGGGATAGATTATACAGTTTATACAGTATAAAAATCATAAAAAGACCCAGCATGCATTAATTTATTGTACTACAGTAATTTATTGTAAAAATAATACTCTAATCTTGTAAATTCCTGGCATTTTTTACTGTGTGCGTGTGTGTGTGTGTGTGTGTGTGTGTGTGTGTGTGTGTGTGTGTGTGTGTGTGTGTGTGTGTGTGTGTGTGTTTGCGTGTCCTGGTAAACCCTAGCCCACAAAGATGGCAATATCCAAAATCCTTATCCTTGTGGGGACATTTTTTGGTCCCCATGAGGAAAACATCATATAAATCATACTAAGTGATGTTTTTTTGAAAATGTAAAATGCAGAATGTTTCCTGTGATGGGTAAGTTTAGGGGTAGGGGCAGTGTAGGGGGGTTGAAAATACGGTTTGTACAGTATAAAAACCATTACATCTATGGAGAGTCCCCATAAAACATGAAAACACAACAAGTGTGTGTGCATGCGTGCGTGCGTGTGTGCGTGCGTATGTGTTCACACTTGCCATTCCTGCGTCGTTGTGTTTTGCAGATGAAGGCGAACAGAACAATCCCAATCACAAAGGCTGATGCAGGAACTGTGTAGAGCAGCCAGTCAGGTCGAGATGCTATAGACAACACACACACACACACACACACACACACACACACACACATAAATGAACAACTGATTCAGCGTCTGATTTATTAGGACATAATGCTGCACACACTTACCTGTGTTATGTAAGGGGTTTTTGACTGGCCTGAGATTAGGTGTGCTGTGAGACGCACTGTCAAACACAGTTTTGTTAACTTCTGTGTTGCCTGTGGACATGATGAAATTGTCTTTCTTTATTATTTATTATTCAAACTTTTCTTTAGATGTGTTTACAATCTAAAATTGTTCTGTATAATTAATGAAATGATGAGGATGAAGCACTGAGAAGAATACATGACTTTTGTTCAGTTGTGGATTTATTTTACATGGTTTGAAAAATAAGGAGAAGCAGCATCAACTTTGGATTTGCTTCATTTATGTGACACCTTCAGACTTTCAGTCTTACTCTATTCCTCCTTTCTCGCAGACAGATCTGCTTGTATTTCTCACAGCTTCACATGTTTCCTTTCTTTATCACACTACCCAGAAACAAACATTTGCAAAAGTATTTTCTCTGAAGAGATGCTTACTCTGCTAAACTATCAAACATCCACTCAAACACAGCACTGCCAAAGAGAATGTTTTAGTGTTTCCGTGTGGTTTGGGTGAAAAACTGTACTGCAGTTATCAGAGACCAAAAATAGCAATAGATGTCCAAAAGTTTTCCATTATAGTATAAAATACATTTGAAGTCCATCTGACATTTTTCTTCTAAATAAGAGTTTTTCTTTTAATTTTACTCTTATCAGTATTTTTGAAAACAAGCCAATGCAATAACTGCCTGATAACCTGTTAATTGCCATTAAAGTGAAATGTCAGACTGACTTGAAGTCTTCATTTAAACATCTATACATGTTACATTGCTTTGACTCACATATGCTGCATATGTTTTATATGCATCTATATGAACCACTGTAAAAGATACCACTTTTTCTCTTTACAAACAATATATTAAACGTTTACTAGAAAAAATATCAGCACTTTATTAACTGTACTAACTTTTACTAACCTTCAGTAATGGTCTTGTTTCCTGCACTCATCCTGAAACATCAGAAAGCAAACCTCGATGCGAACACAAAGATGGTTGAGTGATAACTTACAGTAAAAGAGAGGAGGTGAAAACAGATGTGGCGGAAGAGAAGGAGGGAGAATGAAACAAATGTGAAAAAGGAGAAGTGAGAGAGTAAAAATGTTGTAAACACAAATATATAACAACTGTTTTCACAAAGAAACTTTCACTTATCTTATATGCTCAGCATTTAAATGTGTGTGTGTGTATATATATATATATATATATATATATATATATATATATATATATATATATATATACTATAGGCTACTGTAGGCTATATATGCTATATATGCTATATATATATATATATATACTGTAGGCTATATATGCTGTGATAATATATAGGCTATATATGCTGTAGGCTATATATGCTGTGATAATATATAGGCTATATATGCTGTGATAATATATAGGCTATATATGCTGTAGGCTATATATGCTGTGATAATATATAGGCTATATCCGCCAAGTGGCGCGTTATAGGAAATTACTCAGAGCAGCAACAATCACGTGATCTCTGTCTCGGAGGATGAAGTTCGGAGAGCACTCAAGCGTGTGGACGTCAGGAAAGCTGCCGGGCCGGATGGTATTTCAGGTCGTGTTCTGCGGTCCTGTGCTGATCAGCTCGCCGGGTTGTTTACATCTATCTTTAATGAGTCCCTCGCTACATCTGTGGTCCCCACCTCCTTCAAAAAATCCACCATCATCCCTGTCCCTAAGAACAGTAAACCCTCTTGCCTAAATGACTATCGTCCAGTGGCTCTCACGTCTATAGTCATGAAGGTCTTTGAGAGACTCATTAAAAACACCATTTGCGCCTTCATTCCTGACACTTTGGACCCTCTTCAGTTTGCCTATCGTCCCAATAGATCGACTGAAGATGCCATCTCTCATGTCCTCCACTCCTCCTCACTCACATCGACAGCAAAAGTGGGAACTACGTAAGACTGCTATTTATTGACTATAGCTCAGCCTTTAACACCATAGTTCCCACCAAGCTAACCTCCAAACTCCTGGATCTCGGCCTGAATCCTTCTCTCTGCCACTGGATTGAGGACTTCCTCACTGGCAGGCCTCAGGTGGTGAGAATAGGCCAGTCCACCTCCACCTCCATCACCCTGAGTGTGGGAGCTCCACAGGGCTGTGTCCTGAGCCCCTGCTCTACTCTCTCTACACGCATGACTGTTTGTCCACACACAGCTCCACCTCTATCATCAAATTTGCTGATGATACTGTTGTCCTGGGCCTCATTTCCAACAACAATGAGACGGCATACTTGGACGAGGTGGAGCATCTAACATCATGGTGCCAGGACAACTGTCTCTCTCTGAATGTTGGCAAGACCAAAGAAATGATTGTGGACTTCAGGAAGAGACAGCAACGGACATACTCCCCCTCATGATCAGCGGGTCACCAGTAGAGAGAGTGAGCAGCTTCAAGTACCTGGGAGTAAACATCTCCGAGGACCTGACCTGGACTGCTCACATTCAGACACAGGTGAAAAAGCCAGGCAAAGACTGTACCACCTGCGCCAGCTGAGGAAATTCAGGGTTTCACCAGCTATCCTGAAAACTTTCTATTTAGGGGCGATAGAAAGTGTTTTAACTCAGTGCATCACAGCGTGGTATGGGAACAGCACCAGTCATGACCGCAAAGCCCTGCAAAGAGTAGTGCGCTTATCCGAAAGCGTATCTCAGGGTCAGCTCTCCCGTCTCTGCAGGACGTCTACACCAAACGCTGCAAAGGTAGAGCTACCAAGATCATCAAGGACTCTAATCACCCTGCAAACCCTCATTTCACGCTGCTACCATCTGGTAGCGCTTCCAAGCCTGATGGCCAAAACTGAGAGACTCAGGAGGAGCTTCTTCCCCAGGCCATCAGACTCCTGAACTCAGTCACTTAACATCACGTGACTTCACTTCAGGATAAACATCGATACACTGACATTGCACTGCACTTTCTGTTCTCGTTGTTACTGTGTAACAACCTGTCATAAACCTGTTTGCACATTATACTCTTTATACATTTGTTAACCACATATTTATAAGTCTACAGTTTACTCACTGCAAAGTCTACTTCAATTATTTTATTCCACTTTATCCTTATTTGTTACCTTTTTTTTTCTCTTGACTTGATTATTTATAATTCTACAGATATAGACATATATATATATATATATATATATATAGAGAGAGTACTTTTTTTTTTATATCCTATTTCTATTATAATTTCTTCCTTGTGTTTTTAACTGTGAATTTGCACTGTCCATGGAGCGGACCTGTTTACATTTCACTGCCGGTTGTATATTCTGTATATAACTGTGTATGTGACAAATAAAACTCTTGAATCTTGAATCTTGAATCTATATATGCTGTAGGCTATATATGCTGTGATAATATATAGGCTATATATACTGTAGGCTATATATGCTGTGATAATATATAGGCTATATATGCTGTGATAATATATAGGCTATATATGCTGTAGGCTATATATGCTGTGATAATATATAGGCTATATATACTGTGATAATATATAGGCTATATATGCTGTAGGCTATATATGCTGTGATAATATATAGGCTATATATACTGTAGGCTATATATGCTGTGATAATATATAGGCTATATATGCTGTGATAATATATAGGCTATATATACTGTAGGCTATATATGCTGTGATAATATATAGGCTATATATGCTGTGATAATATATAGGCTATATATGCTGTAGGCTATATATGCTGTGATAATATATAGGCTATATATGCTGTGATAATATATAGGCTATATATGCTGTAGGCTATATATGCTGTGATAATATATAGGCTATATATGCTGTAGGCTATATATGCTGTGATAATATATAGGCTATATATATATACTGTAGGCTGTATATATATGTGATGATAATATATGCTGCTATATATGCTGTGATAATATATAGGCTATATATGCTGTAGGCTATATATGCTGTGATATATATAGGCTATATATGCTGTGGCTATATATGCTGTGATAATATATAGGCTATATATGCTGTGATAATATATAGGCTATATATGCTGTAGGCTATATATGCTGTGATAATATATAGGCTATATATGCTGTGATAATATATATGCTATATATGCTATAGGCTATATATGCTGTGATAATATATAGGCTATATATGCTGTGTAGTGATAATATATATGCTGTGATAATATATAGGCTATATATACTGTAGGCTATATATGCTGTGATAATATATAGGCTATATATGCTGTATAATATATAGGCTATATATGCTGTAGGCTATATATGCTGTGATAATATATAGGCTATATATGCTGTGATAATATATAGGCTATATATGTTGTAGGCTATATATGCTGTGATAATATATAGGCTATATATACTGTAGGCTATATATGCTGTGATAATATATAGGCTATATATGCTGTGATAATATATAGGCTATATATGCTGTAGGCTATATATGCTGTGATAATATATAGGCTATATATGCTGTGTGATAATATATAGGGCTGTAGGCTATATGCTGTGATAATATATAGGCTATATATGCTGTGATAATATATAGGCTGTGATATATGCTGTAGGCTATATATGCTGTGATAATATATAGGCTATATATACTGTAGGCTATATATGCTGTGATAATATATAGGCTATATATGCTGTGATAATATATATGCTGTATATATGCTGTAGGCTATATATGCTGTGATAATATATAGGCTATATATACTGTAGGCTATATATGCTGTGATAATATTTAGGCTATATATACTGTGATAATATATAGGCTATATATGCTGTGATAATATTTAGGATACTGTATACTGTATATATATATATATATATATATATATATATATATATATATATATATATATATATATATATATATATATATATATATAATTGAGCAAAAAACCTGTACAAATACACAACATTTGCACTTTTATTGTCTTTTTTTCCTTTCATCATCAAACATGTTCTTAACATGCTCACAGATAAATATCATTTAAAACATCATAGCCAAAGAATGCACAGTCACTAATGTGTCTTTCTATTAAAGTCCATCTTGTCAAAGTTATATGGTTGGGTGACGAGAGCAAGTCCGATTCATATTCACCCTGAAATCGAAAGAAAGGAATGCGAATTCATATTGTGCTAAACCATCTTAGGGTCATTTAAACGGGTCCAGCCGTGGGACGCTTCAGCACGCGCACCCGCACTGTGAAATCACCGGGTAGTGCGCGCGAATCCACGCGCAGCGCTTGAGCGCGCGAGAGCCCTGCTGGCAGTGCCACCGGAGGAGCGTGACTCTCAAGGACTGCACCGGTTTACAAAACATCCCCTCCGGTAAAGAGCACGAGCGTTCGGTGGAGCACTGTCCTTCTTTGACGTATCGCGGCCAGAAACGCGCGCCCAGATCTTTCCACATCGACAGCACCGGGCACTGGGTGTACGACCACAACCACCGGCGCACCCTGCGCTCCGTTTTCGGTGCTGCTTTAAGACCAGTGAAATCCAGATGCTGAAATTCACGGGGAATCGGTCCGGCGAGACTGATATCGTCCTCTCGCGTAATTTCGGACCCGTTACCTCGCGTCGGTGGACCGATAGAAGAGAAGACGGGGTCGAAACTGCTGCCGAGTTTCCGCCGCAGCAACCGAGGTGCTAAATCCCTCTCTCCCGGTTCCAGCGCCGGGTCAGGGTCCTCGTGAAGGTCCGGCACCGGCAGGTGGTCGCTAGGGGACGGGCGCACGCGCAACTGAAGCTGAGACTGCGCGAGGTGAACGGTGACGGACACACAGAGCACGAGCGCAGGAGACGCCTTCATTTTCATTCAACTCAAGCAAAGTTAACTAAACGGCCGATTTGCTGAAGTGAAGTTTAACAAAGAAAAGCTTTGTTCATTTGTTTTGGATCGCGGTTCCTGCTTACAAATAGCTTGCGAAGAACAAATCATTCAAAACAGTAACGTATATAGCCTACACTGCGCGACAGATGACATCTCACCGTCAGGCTTCCCTAATGAACAGGTTCGAGACTTTTAATGGGAGACTATAGGCTACTCACCTTTGATGGCTGAAGCCTGTCTGTCTCTGCTGAGGGAGCTTTTCTTTGGAGACGCCAAACGCGTCATGAGTGGCGCGGCGCGCTTGCGTCGCCCCGCGGGTGAGCTGAGACCCCCGAACGACAAAATCACGTGCCAATACTCATTTTATTCGTTTATTGTTATTATTATCAATATTATATTTTAAATTTGTTTTTATATTTGTACTTTCAGTTTTCATTTCAGTTTAATTTTAATATTTTAATGTGATTTGTATATTTTTAAAGGGTACTTTTATGTTTTTTTAATTTTTAATTCCAGTTTAATAATTATTTCAGTTAAGTTTTTCATCTGATATTTATATTTTATTTCATTTCACCTTCAAAATGCGTTTAAAGAGTTTTTTGGTCACACTTTACAATAAGGTTTTATTTGTTAAAATTAGTGAATAACATCTTTTAATCTCAATGTTGATCTCACAATGTGCTGCTACATTTTTAATATCAAAAGCTGTATCTGTTAACATTAGCTAATGCACTGTGAACTGACATGAACATGAGCACTGTAATAAACAAGAAAGAAAGTAAGTTAAGTAAGAGTTCATTGAAATTAAACATTTGAGTTAATACAATGAAGATTTTTGAGAATTGGCATCACCCGTTATTCAAACAGTATTCAAAGATTGTGTAAGCATATTGCGTAATTGTGTTTTATTTGTTATAATGCAGTGAAACATGCCAAAATTATTTATCACAACATTTTTTATTTATGTGGTTCAGATACAATAATATTTTGAGTTTCTATTATTAACTCAAATTTTTAATTTCAACGAACTCAACATTTTAAGTCAACCAACTATATGTTTTTTACAGCGCAACAAACAAAGGTTAATAAATGCTGTAGAATAATATTGCTCATTGTTAGTTTATCGATGCATTAACTATTGTTAACAAATGAGACCTTACTGTAAAGTTACCTTTTGTTTATTAATATTTCGTTTTATTTTTAGTTAATGATAAAACCTGCAACTCTTCAAAAGCTGTAGGTTGATGCTCAACCATGTGCACAGAATGACGTAGATTGAGGTTAATTAATTACACAGATAGATTTCCAGGCTCATTGAAGCACGTTTGCTATTGATGTTAAACAGGTCTGACACACAAATACTTTAGATTCCCTAGAATCTTGACCATGAGACACTATAAAAGGTCTGACCGTCTGTGTGACAGCGATGATGCTCAGCCTTCAAGATGACACTTTGTCACACATTGAATGAATGACGCATTTTATCACTTTAAATTAATCAATTAGCTCACTGCTCAACCTCTGACCTATAACGAGCACTGAGTTTATGCCTTAAGGATCTACGTCAGTGACACCCCCTTAAAACATAGACACACACACACACACACACACAATAAACACATGCACAAACACACACCTCACCCACGCTTTATAATAAATCTAATCATCAGGTCAAGCATGCCAGCCCAGTCTTCAGTGAGGTGACGCTTGATCTCACAGACGAAAACAACACACATGCATAAATATATATATATATATATATATATATATATATATATATATATATATATATATATATATATATATAATACAAATATATTGGAAAGTCCATGAACAATACTGAAAGAGAGGTCATATTAACATGCTGACTTCTAAGGATCTTAACATATTCTGATAATCCCTGTACTCTCAAAATTAATTGGATAAATAAAATTCTGAATTCACAAACTGATGGTTGTTCCTGATTAAATTACTCACGCCATTACAAAAATATTTTTCTTTTCAATATGTTCTGCAAGATATTGTCTTCTAGAACATACAGCATTGTGTTTGTAATATCGCTATATTTTTCCTGTTTATTTACTGGTTTTATTAAAATACAAGAATGGACAGGTTTAGCTCTGAGTTTGAAATGAACTGTTTAATAAATGAACTATTTATTAAACATAATAATGATTAATAGTATGTAAAATGTTTAGTAATATTAGATATTTTAATTTTTAAAACAATCAGTACAATTGTACAAAGTTTAATTAATTAACTGATAATATTGTTTAACAAATGCATAGTATGTTTTATTTTTTACATTTTAATACTTTTGTCCTCTCACTTGGATAACTGTCCCCTCTTTTTCCTCTTGATTTTAACCCTTGGTTAATTTGAACACTTTGGTTGTAATCACATTCACAAACAGTGCTCACAATATTGTTGTGTTCACCAATAATGCTCATGAATTAGTTTGTAGGTGTTTCAAGCGTCTGTCTAGGACTCCCATTTACACAAACTTCAAGACGACAACAACAGCGTAACCTCAAATACTCCGACGTGTTGTTTTAGTAATGAAGAGAGTTCGTTTGCTCTGTTTTTCTTAATGTGTGGTGTTGTGAATGTGAGAACCATGCTGTCGACATAGGTTAGAGGTTCGAGGGAAATGAAAGCGTGCGTTTTGGCCTACAGGGCTGTTCCCAACAGTAATGACGCAGGTGTGAGCGGCTTGTGTCTGAGGGTAAAGCCAGCAACTCAAATCTGTCCTTTGATATTAGTAAGACCCCCCCCACACACACACACACACAATGTGTAGCCTGACTGCACACATGGGTGAGATACAGTAACCTGTGCTTGACATTATTAGTGTCAGTGGCTTACTTACAAACCCACACAAGTGAATGCAAGGCTCTCTGTTGTCATTTTGGATAAGTTTGGCACATACAGTTGCCCTTTATTTGATTTGGCTTATTATTACTACATTATATTGAGCTATTGTTTAAATTTCTCTTTAAATTTGTAGACAAATCTAGTTACAAAATCTGTCTTGCATACAAAATCTATTGAGCATTTTCACCTGTTCCAAAAACAGGCTGCCACAAAGAAAACCTGCTGTTTCTTGACACGGTTTTGAAAAGAATAGCCTACAGTAAACATGCCGTTATACAACATCTGTATTTAGCTATTTAATTGATTTGCAATGTTTCATATATGGAACAAATATACGACAAGCAGCTACACGAAATTATTTGTACACACTTCTACACGTTCTGAGCGCGTGTGCTTTGGCCACGCCTCCTCATCAGCTGACAGCGCGCGTGACACACTGGGCTCACACTGACTTCCTACGGAACACAAGCGCGCGGACCAAATCATAGTAAAAGTATGTGAATTGACGGTAAGTGTTTATGAAACTACAGCCGGTGATCATATGCGTGTCGTCATGTTCCTGTATCCGTAAGATGATGAATGAAGAGCTCGGTGGGTTCTTCCGGTGTGTTTGTTTACCGTCTGCTGCATCATTGTAACAGTATGATCAAAAGCACCGTTTGGTGCTTTAAAATCGGTGCCATTATGTATAATAATCAGAAATAATAATGATACTAATCACAGTGCAACTGTTTACAGAACTGGTTGTCCATACATGGTTGGTTTCTTTCACAGGAAAAACTGTTTGACCGTTCAAAGTTAAACATTGTGTCATAAAAACAGATTAAATGCGTTCAAAAGGGCAATGATTGTTAGTTCATTGTGTTTTATGGAGTTCAACTCTTTTAATAATGCATATGAAAAAAGTGCACATCACAGTTGCTATAAACATCTACATATATAACTTCTACGGGTTCTTAATTGTGTGTGTGTGTGTGTGTGTGTGTGTGTGTATATATATATATATATATATATATATATATATATATATATATATATATATATATACATACCATGATCTAGCCTACTTTAAAGACCTGACATTTCTGATTCTCTTCATAGGGTGTTTTAAGTGTAGGGGTGGTATTTCGGGAGAGATGCCGTCCAATAAGAGTGTCTCGGATGCCCCGATCACACAGTTTGTGAACTGTAGGATCCTGAAGGACCACAGACTGCAATGGTAACAGATTTTAAATATTGTCTGCAAACCCCTAATTTCTTGCACTTCACACACACGGTGCTGGTTTTGCTGTCGCGCTTGGATGTCAAAAAACACCAGCATGTTGAAACTTTGCATGCATGTTCATGATGATAAATGAGTAAAAGTCACAAAATATCAAGAAAAACAAAAAACAAAGGTTTAATATTATATCAGGTAGCTTGAAAAAATAAATGATAGGTAATTTTTACCATCTGTGGCTTACAAAATATTTTTCTGTATTGAAATAAGTGTGGAAAACCTCATTTTTTAGCTTCATAAGGTGGTAAAAAAATAACATAACAAAATATAACCAATAACTGTTATTATTTTGGGTCGGTACAGTTGCCTTAGAGCGTTAAAATATGCGGGTCAAATTGACCCGCGAACATCACGAATGTTATAGAACACCAGCATGTTGAAACTTTGCATGCATGTTCATGATAATAAATGAGAAAAAGTCACAAAATATCAAGAAAAAAAAACATAGGTTAACCAGTATTTCCAACAACTAGAAAATCTAAACGGGTCAAATTGACCCGCAACATAACACAAGAGTAAAGGAACCAGGTCCAGATTCACATGAATTCTCACATATTTGAGCCTAACAGGGGCCTTTACAATCTGTAAATACTGTTAGATTTTGGATAATATAAATGTATCATTATATTATACTTGATGTAATCATTTGTTTCTAAAGCAGATTATAACATCATGAGCATAGACTTCTATATAGAATCTGTGGACGTTTTGCACATTTTCGACAGTGAAATCTGTGTTTGTAGGGAAGACCTGTGGGTTCGTGAGGGCAAGATTTTGAACCCGGAGAAGCTGTTCTTCGACGAGGAGGGTTTTGCGGATCGCAAAGTGGACTGCGAGAGTAAAATCATTGCACCTGGATTCATAGATGTACAGATAAATGGTAAACGACACTGCGTGCAGTACACATGCAGAAGATTTTCAAACCAGCATAAGACTAATGTAGAAGTACAGGACAGGTTGCCATTGTTACATTCACCAGTTTATGTAAAAATCGCTGTGATGTTAGCTCCTCCCCTCTTCACGCTCATAGGTGGATATGGCATCGACTTCTCCCAGGCCAGTAGTGACATCAGAGGGGGCGTGGCTGTGGTGGCCAAAAAGATTCTAGAACAGGGTGTCACTTCCTTTTGCCCCACTCTCGTCACGTCTCCACCAGACATATACCATAAGGTACAACCTATGCACCAATCACTGTCCTTCGTTAATCTCTCAGATGCTCAATCGCACCCGCAAATATGTTGCTGTTTATTTTCCTTCAGGTTTTATTCAAACTGAGACTTAACACGTGTTGGTTCTGTGTTCTTATTGGCACTTTTTGATGTTTTCATCTCAAGTACCTCCTGGAATAATTAAACAATGTAGCCTACCTACACTTTCATTTAAACGTTTGAGGTTGGTAAGTTTTTTTTTTATGTTTTTGAAAAAGTCTCTTCACCAAAACTGCATTTATTTGATCAAATACACAGTAAAATCTGTAATATTATGAAATATTATTACAATTTAAAAATAACTATTGTATTTATTGTAATGAATTTTAAAATGTAATTTATTCCTGTGATCAGAGCTGAATCTTTATCACCATTCCTCCAGTCTTCAGTGTCACATGATCCTTCAGAATTCATTCTAATATGATGATTTGATGATCAACAAACATGACTTTTATAACATTATAAATGTCTTTACTGTCACTTTTGATCAATTGAATGCATCCTTATTTTCTTGAAAAAATAAATAAATAAATAATCTTGCTGACCACAAACTTTTGAACGGTAGTGTTTGTTGTTTTAATGAAGTGACTAGTATGAAAATGCATCGTGTGATTTGATTTCAGTTCAATTCTCATCACATAGCTTGTTTTGCACCAGACTTAAAGAGGAACAGTGGTGTGGTTTGCATATATTTAGCATTTGTAACATCGCTGTCTTTCTCTCCGCAGGTCATTCCTGAGCTCAGAGTACAAGATGGAGGCCCTGAAGGGGCAGGAGTTTTAGGTAAGATGCACACAGACCTAGTAAAATTTCTAAATCTTTAAAGGTGCTCTATGCATTTATTTTATTACTGTAGGGTACAACGGGCCTAAAGGGTCCTTTGATTTTTTAAAAAAAAAAATTCCCCCCTCTAAACCACTAGATGGCACAAAAACTTGCAGCAGCACTTTCAAAAACATCCACTTTTCAAGATGCACATGGAAATTTGTCTATTTCTTGACATGATCGCGGGCAGCAGTGCAAAATTGATTCTGCGCTAATTAGATCTAATATTTGATGTTTTTTTAAATGTTTAAATGAGAATCGCTAAAATTATTGAATATATTTTGAGACAAATGTCTTCTTAATGATTTTCAGTTTTGTTCAAGCAAATTAAAGCAGCAGAAATATGTAAAAGTATGGTATTTGGGGTAAAAGGCGCCCCTGCTGTTGGGGCGAAAGGCACAAGAATTAACATGATAATAAACAGCGGCTGACTTTTCCATTTGTTGACATGACATGGTAAGATTCAGATGGGAAATAGTTGGGTGTATTGTCCACCTTACAGATAATCACCATATTTATAATTAAACAGATTCTACCCGACCAATAGCAAACTTCCAAACGTATACATTAGCTGATCAGCTTACAGGTTAAAGGGATAGTTCACCCAAAAATGAAAATTAGCCCATGATTTACTCACCCTCAAGTCATCCTAGGTGTATATGACATTCTTCTTTTAGACGAATACAATCAGAGTTATATTAAAAATTAGTCCAAGCTTTATAATGGCAGTGAATGGTTATATCGTTTTTGAAGTCCATAAAAGTGCATCTATCCATCATATAACTGCTCCGCATGGCTCCGGTGTTAATGAAGGCCTTCTGAAGCGAAGCAATGCATTTGTGTAGGAAAAACATCCATATTTAAAACTTTATAGATAAAATAACTAACTTCCGGAGGATTGCCATGCGCATCGATTTACGGTGAAAGAGTAACCCTTGACCCTTGAGCCCTTGATGCATGTGTACTGACGAATGCAGAAGTGCAGAGGGGAAACAACTCTCCAATATTTTGAATTTGGACTGCAGTACCCCTTTTAACCACTAGCTGTCTATATTACATACTGCACCTTTAACTAAAATAAAAACTAATTCAAAATAGTGATAAAAAATATAATAGAATGTCAATTATACTAAAATAAAGAATAGCTCAAATAGTATCATAACGTTTCTTTTATTTACTGCAAAATTAGTTTTGTTTTACATTTTTCCACCTGTTTGTTTCAGGTATTCACCTGGAGGGGCCGTTCATCAGTGAAGAGAAGAGAGGCGCCCACCCTCCGAAGTTCCTACGCACTTTTAAAGCCGGGGGCGTGACTGACCTGATGGAGACCTATGGCCACTTGGACAATGTCGCAATGGTAACACTTGCACCAGAACTGGCCAATAGCGCGGCTGCAATCCGTGAACTGTCAGGAAGGGGCATAACAGTGTCATTGGGTGCGTACGTATGTAACAGGTTTTCTCAGGCTTTATTTTTACTAACAAATTTCCTCCAGGTTGAGCATTTCCAAAGTGCTTCTCTGTCCAGGTCACTCTATGGCTGATCTCTCTCAGGCTGAAGAGGCTGTGCAGAATGGAGCCACGTTCATTACACACTTATTCAATGCCATGTTGCCTGTTAGTATCACACACACACATCAATGCACATACATAAGCACAATCTGTAATTTGCAGTTATTTGCATACACACATATACGTTTAAACACTACTGTATATTCCTAATACAAAATGTTACCATGCAAACAAATCGATTTAATAATCTATAAATTCTTTTAAACACAAACATGCATATCATGAATGATTATGCATACCAACATACCAGGTATTTAACATTTTGTTTTGTTATAGTTTCATCACCGGGACCCAGGCATTGTGGGATTGCTTACAAGTGATCGTATTCCACCAGGTCGGACGGTTTACTACGGTATGATCGCAGACGGAATACACACACACCCTGCAGCGCTACGCAACGCCCACAGAGCTCATCCCGCAGGTATTCAACACACAACCACAAATCGGTACAGAATCCTGAACCTATAATACACATTTTAATGAAATGCATCCTTCTTGGGTTTGCTTTTATGAGTGAAGTTAATTCGTGTGTAAGAATTGAGTTTGTGTTTGCGTGTGGCAGGGTTGGTGTTGGTCACTGATGCTGTGACGGCGATGGGTCTCCCTCCTGGCCGACACACACTCGGGCAGCAGCAGATCGACATCCAGGGGCTTCACGCATATGTCGCAGGTCTGCATCATATTCTCCCTGCTTTCATTCTATTTGTCATTTGGGCATATTGTAGGTTGACTGTTAGTTTGACTCTTAAATTGGATTTTCTGTTCACTGTTTTCTGTTTTTTAGATAAATTCGATTCAGCAGATGAAGGCATTTCAAACACTAAACAAAAAGTTTTCAAAGAGTAAAATTCTTTGTAAAATCTGTTGATCTGGGTATTTTTCATAAGGGTGTAATTATTTGCTGGGACTGTTTATATATTTACTTATGCATCATTTAAAATACTGAATGAGAAGGTGCAGATGTAATGTGTATATACACTAATGTCCTAAAGATTGGGGTTGGTAAGATTTTCTAAGAAGTCTCTTATGCTCATCAAAGCACCATTTATTGAAAAAACCCCCAAAAACAGTAATATTGTGAAATGTTATTACAGTTTAAAATAGCTGTTTTCTATTTTAATATGTTAAATTGTCATTTTTACTGTGATCAAAGCTACATTTTCAGCATCAGTATGCCAGTCTTCAGTGTCACATGATCCTTCAGAAATCATTCCAATATGATTCTTTAATTTTTATGTAAACTGTGATTATTATTTTTTTTTTTTTTTGATTAATAGAAAATTCACCATCCTTTATTTATAATAGAAATCTTTAGTCACTTTTGATCAGTTTAATGCATCCTTGCTGAATAAGAGTATTAATTTATTTAAAAATAAACACTTTTACGTAGTTGCGTAGTATTTTGGAAGATATATGTATTTGCTGTAGGGTTATATATTTAATGTGTTTATTATGTTGTATAATGCTTTATACAGAATTATTTCTGTACTTCTACTGATGTTTTATTATTGAATATGATTTTTATTGAGAAATGCTTTACAAGGTATTAATATTTACTTAATCTTATTCATACAATGATTGTAGTGAAAGACAAGTGTCCCTTTGGAGATAGTAAAGTGTATTTTACTCATTTATTCATGATTTCAGGCACTACAACATTGAGTGGCAGCATTGCGACCATGGACATGTGTGTGAGACACTTCAGAGAGGTCTCAGGTCAGTGTGTTTGTGTGTATCAAGTGTGGCGTGATCGTCAGTCGTGGTGTGTGTCTGTGTCATAGAGGTTTTGTATTTCTGATGTGTATGTGTGTAGGTTGTACTGTCGAAGCCGCATTAGAGGCGGCATCGCTGCATCCTGCTCAGCTGCTGGGCATCACTCACAGGAAGGGAACGCTGGAATATGGCACAGATGCAGGTATGAACTTTCAGGATTGATTTTCAGTCATTCATTAAACTTGTGTAGACCTTATACAAAGCTGTAGTGTGACATTCAGTGTGTTTAGTGCATCTCAAAGCACTGACACTTTTGCTGTGATTGCTAGAGATCTAGTTGCTTTAGTGGTGATTAGAGGTTAATGCATTACAGTGGCCACTGGATAGATGATGTGTTCACACTTTCACAATAGTGTTTTTATTAAAGTCGACAGGAAACGGAAGTTGCGATTAGTCTTTTCTTCCCAATTGTGATGTATATCCAAGTGAAAACAGATTTCATGGTGACATTAATATGAAATGTCTGTTGTTATTTTTGGTTGTTTTGTAGATTTTGTAGTACTTGATGACACACTGACAGTCAGGGAAACCTACATTGCTGGACAGCAGGTCTGGAGGAAGTGACATCATCTGGAGGACTGTCTTCTGCCTGAGTTTTTTTCCCCCCTTCACTCTTTGGACTTGGATCACCAAAAAGACTCATGAATGCAAAAACATCATTATTCTCCCATTTCATTGATTAATCTCTGAATATAAAAACTACTGCATTTATACAAGCACTATTGTATGGTGACACCCTTCATGCTCATGTACTGTAACTGAATGCATTATGGGGGCATTTGAAAATGAGACAAAATCATTTGATCACATATTGTGTCTGGATTTGTGTGTTGCTGTAAAGTGCAGGATTTCAAACACAAATCTAACTTGTTCGAATATGAAAAATAAAAATAATTTCAAGGGTATTTCAGTAACAACCTACACATTTCAATGCTTCCAATCTAACTGATCCCAATGTTCTGTTCATTTGTCAGCTTTTCTAAGGTTTTATCTTATTTTTTCAGTATGTTTCTTCACAGATAAAAATGTTTAATTTTTTTGTGAATGTGAAAGATGCATCTATGATAGATGTATTAAAGATATCCAACTTACTACCACAATCAATCTTATGTTTATTTCAATGCAACCCAAATCACATGTCGCTAAAACTTTATTTAAAATGCATTTACAAAAATTGCCTCAATCTCACATTTATAAATATTTTTTTTTCATAGAAGCAACAGACGGATAGCTTGACTTTTTCAAACTGCTGGTCCTCTGAGAAACTGAATCCTCGATCGGTCCTTCAAGTCAAACAGAAATTGTGTGTGTGTCCGCCCCATCAGTCTTTAACCCAGAAAAGTTGAAATGAAGACACTGGTGTCCAGATTTAGAGTTGCATGCCACCAGCGATCTGGAAAATACAGCACCTGCACAAAAACACTCAATTTAAAGGTGAGGTAGGTGTTATTTCAAAACTGCTTTAGAAAGTGACGCAGGCCGAGTACCATAACAAACTGACAGCCAATCAGCATTGAGGGGCGTGTCTACTAATGACAGGGAGAAGAGAGCGCTCGGTGCACGTCATTATTCAATACACGACACAGGACGGACATTAGCCGAACGATGACGGAAAGAGAGATAGCAGATAAAAAACACATGTGGAAGATGTCTGTGGAACAAAAGGCAGCTTACGATCAGGCAAGACGCATCAGCTTTCCAGTGTTGGAGAGAACTCGAGCGCTAAAGCCTGCAATCGGACGCCGAGGTTGGTTTTTCTTCTTGATAGGCAAGTAACATTGGTTTTGTTTCACAGAACTAATATATGCTGGCTTTTGCTTGAATATGCTCGTGTGTCATCTATTTGCAATCGTATCTTCATTCACTTCAGCGATGATAAAGACCCATTCATTTCCACAAACCACTCCGTTTCAAGCGTCAGCTCGCAGTGTGTCTGAAAAGTAAGACAAACTCCTAATATGTTTGTTTCCTTTGGTTCCTCTTTTCGTGATCGATATAACCCTATAATCTTGTCATAATTGTAACATGTTCGTGCTCGTGCTATCGAGTTGTTCATGAGAACTGTGTTTTTGATTTTGGGATGGAAGGGATGACTTTTTCATTGAATATTCGACCTGGATTACCATAGTAACACGCATTGCGTTTAAATGTGTAAATATGTGCTATGCTTTTTCCTCCCCATAACAAAATAAACAAAAAGTGACCATGAGAAAATGGCAGTTAAGAAAGCGTCCGATCATAGCATTGTTTGTACCAGCCTGCAATTCAGCACTCAAACAAAGTTACATCATGTTTATTTATATAGCACTTTATACAACAGATTGCTTTATATAGCAAGCAGCTTTACAGTATTAAACACGAAAAAGTGTCTCTTTCACTTAGACATACAATTTCACTTCCTACTATAAAGCTCTCTGGTGTGTTCATGTTTTTGCTCGTGTACTAAACAGGAGAAATTAACCGGAGAAAATTTCCACATCAAAGAAGGTGGAGCCTCAGAGCCACTCCCACCCATAGAGATGCATTTAGGCCACATCCACACCATTCATGTCTCTATAGAGCAGGGGTGTCCAAAGTCGGTCCTGGGCGGCCACTGTCCTGCAGAGTTTAGCTCCAACTTGCCTCAACACACCTGCCTGGAAGTTTCTATGCCTAGTAAGACCTTGATTAGCTGGTTCAGCTGTGTTTAATATGGGTTGGAGCTGAACTCTGCAGGACAGTGGCCCTTCAGGAGCGGGATTGGACACCCCTGGTATAGAGGGTATGCACGTGACATCAACTTCGGCCAGATAGACTGTGGTTAAACCCACTGAGTGCCAAAAAGACTGAGCGGCAGCATTGGTTTTCAGTGTGAATGCAACGAAAAACCACAAAACACATCTGAAACATGAAAGAGCTTTGAGATCGACTGTACAAATAGATTTGACAAGAAATCTGAGGTATATTTTTATAGACTACAGAAAAGCTATAGAAAAGAGAAGCAAGTGGATCGCTGCAATTCACAGAAACATGACTCCAGGCAGCAAAACAATGGATTTGCAGATATCGTGTCATTATGTTGAAATTTTTGGGAAAATTCATACCCTATATATTGTATTGTTATATATTGCATTAGCAAAATCTTATATTCTGCATAATTGGATTTTTAAAAAACACTGACAAAAACTATACAAGTTTTAGGGCTGTGCGATATGACAATATACCGTATATACCCGAATATAAGACTAGGTTTGTGTCCTAAAAATAGGCTGAAAAATGGGGGGTCTTATATTCGCAATATAGGCAAAATCACGGGAGGAAAGGGAGAAAGCAGGGGGAAACAGTAGAGGGCGCCAACACGATAGGCTATGTAATTAGTGACAGTGTTATGAATTAAATAAACAGTAAAGTGCGCCATGGTGAAGTCAAGAGATCATCTTGAGAAAAGAGCTTCAAAAGTTGGTCAAATAAACCAACACGCTCTAAACAGTTATGACACCAACTTTAAACTTATGGTCGTGAATGAGGCAGAATCATCTATTAATTGCAAAGCTGGTTCACAGGCAAATTTGTTTTATGTATTTCCCCGACGTCGAAATTGGGCACATATAAATGTCAGGAAACAATTCCTGGCTGCATGTCAATATCCATGGATCACTGGATCTTTGTAAGGAACACCATATCGAGTCCAACCTTTAGTTTAAACCGATAATCTTTTGTTTTACTCACATTTCTGCAGTTTCCCCTATTAAATCCAGTCATGCAGCAGCTCTTTTGCCTCTCAGTCCAGCTGAGGGGGGCGTGTTCCGGTGGGAAAGTGATGTCAATGCATACCCTCTATTACGTTATCGCCATGGACCAGTGGAAGCTCGAAGGGGTTTACCACCCAGAGTGAATTTTTTTCAGAAAGTTTGCTTTGGCAAGCTGTTTCGAACTATTCAAACACTATTGGGTAAATTGGCAGTGGGCGGAATCACACAGACCAAAACAAAAACAGACATTGACACATAATGCACATTTTTAAAGTAAAATAACTGGCTGTAGCATTGTTTTTCAGAGAAACAAGTAGGTGAACTCAGCATATTTCCTAAATATCAGCAAACATATTATGGTATTTCTGTGCTTTAAAAAATTACATACAGCACCTTTAAATGGGTTCAAAATGCAGTGTTCAAAAAGTAAAACAGACTATAAAGTTTGTTAACCTCACCTCTCCGGGTCGTATGGTGCACTCCAGGGGCCTCTGGTGGAGCTCCAGGTTTGGGTAAGACAGAGAGACCCAGGACAGAGTGGTGTGGTTGGGGTGGAACTCGGGTGCCTCGTCAGGGGGGTACAGGAACCAACGCTGGAGAACACAAAGATTGTTTGTATACAGAAGCAGAGCAATATATGGCTAGTGAAGATTATATCTGCAATTTAGCTGTAAATAATGCATTTGTACAAGTGTAGAGCTCCACGGACCTTCCTGCCGTAGATAACTTCAGAGAAGCCGGGGCCGTGCCAGTGAAACGGGACACCAGTACCTGGTCCTGCAGGAGAGACAGGTTGTTTTATTGTGAAAATTAGTGTTTGTGCACTCCAAAACCCAAATTGGCTGGATTGGAGAGTATGTATGCGTGTCTATACCAGCAATCCCGAAGCTATATGCAGGATGCATGAGTGGGAGAGAAAAGGGTGGCGCTTTATACTCTTCAAACAGAGAATCCCACTCCGTGAAGTTATTGTCCCCGAAGAAGTACAGCGTATCTGAAATAAACATTCACACACAGTATGAAATAATCATGTAACAGTGTGGAAAAAGGAGAGAATGAGAGAGAACCGACCACTGCCCAGGATATCTTCAGACTGAGGGGTCAAATGGAACTGTACAAACTCTTCAAACCGCACATCCACTGTTAAGAGACAAAGAAATACGTCTGAAAACACTTGCACTACCATTTAAAAGTTTGAGGTCAGTATTTTTTTTTAAAGAAATGAAAACATTTTATTCTAAATGGATGCATTAAAGTGATCAAAAGTGATTATAAACGCATTTATAAATTAACAAAGATTAATGTTCAGTTTCCACAAAAAAATTAAATGTTTCTTGAGCATCAAATCAGCATATTAGAGCAATTTCTGAAGGATCATGTGACACTGAAGACTGGAGGAATGATGCTGAAAATTCAGCTCTGATCACAGGAATAAATACAAAAAAACCCCAGTTCTTTTAAAAAGTAATGATATTCCCAATAATATGGTTTTCCTGTAATTCCGATCAAATAAATGCAGCCTTGGTCATCAGCATAACAGACTTTTTAAACTGATTTTTTTATTTATTTATCTCCAAATGTTTGAATGGTAGTGCATATGCACCATATAATATGCACAATAAATGCATTTCTGGATGGATGGATTTTTCCTATAATTCTCTTCTGGAAATTCTTATGCAAAATGTAGCAAAAAATGTTTGTAAAATCTTAGTAGTAATCAAGTGTCACCGAAACCTTTGAACATACACATGAAAAGACACAAGTATGTGAAAGTGTGCATATGTCTACCTTTCCTGTATGAGTGTGTATTGGCTGTGCTGAGGCGGACTGTTTTATCTCCGTACTCTCTCACCAGATTGGATTTGGAACACAGGAAGCGGAACTTCTGAAACAACCGATCACAACAAAGTTAGGAATTGATCAATAAGAGGAATAAACACCTGATATACAGTATAACTACATTTCTTACGGTGTTATCTGTTAGTCCTCTGAGTATAACTGGTTTTGAATAGGCATACCTGTCAAACAAAACAAACAAAAAAACAACATTATCTTTTAATGGTATAATGATCTATCCATCCATCCATCTATCCATGTTTTCTCAAGCCAACATTACAATTTGTAATATCTAGTTATATTAATGTTTATACATATTTTCTTATAATGATATTATTCTTGTTCTTCTTACTATTGTATCTTACAATTATCATTATAAGAGCTGTTTTCCAGGATACAGTACAATACAATGCAATTAAATCATGTTTTACACGTGACTTAAATGTCTAAACACTACTAACTGTAAAGGTGTATGCGTGTTATTCTTACTCTTTAATAAACTCTCTGTGTGTTATTGACTTCACATCTCTGATCTCAATGTTGCATTCTCCTTCACCCTCCATACTGGAATCCAGTGCCCTGAAAGACAAAACAATCCTACATAAGTATTGAAACACGTCCTGTGTTTCATAGGAAATGTTTGTCCATGTATCTCTCACCATCCTCCATCATCTAGACTGGGGGCATCTGCGCAATGAAATGAAGCCGGTAACTGAGAGAGAAGCAGTAACAGAGCCCTGAGGATCTGATCCATGGTTTTTTTTATTCCCTGTCATGAGAACACACACATAATGATACCACCTGTTCAAACACCGCCAGATTCACCACTTTCAAAATCACACTAGTTTCAGTTCCTGCTTCAGCGAGTCAGTGACCAATCAGCGCAGGCCACACTAGGATGTAGGCAAGGTCTCAAAATAACTGATTTTTTATTTTATGATAACTAATAATTGTTAACTATTATATTCATATGTTTTTGTATTATGTACTCAATAATAAGAATAAAGTTTGATTTTGAGGAATAATATTTTCATCTCATCTTTACGAGTTTTGATGAACAACTGAACATGAAACAAACAAAAGAAATCTGAAAAAATATTGTAATACGTTTTTTTATAATTATTTCCCATCCCTAATTCATATGGGGGAAAAAATCATATCGTATCATTATATTGTTTCTTGTGTTAAAGGATGAAAAACATTTTATTTAATTTTAAATTTTATTTTATTAATCGGAGGTTGGATGTGTTCAAAAATATCAATATCATATCAAGTTAATATCAATAAAAAGTATCAAATTCACTATGAATAAATTCAAATAAAAGATATTAAGGTAGGAACCAATGTGCTCGGTGTGAAATCAAACACGGTCAGTAAATACAGTCGCGCGGCTCTGTCATTGGTGATTGGTCTGCTGTTCAGGAGTCACTATAGTATGAAGGGAACATGAGATGTCCTCTAAAATCACGCTGTTGCTATTTACTCATAAGAGACCATCAGAAAAAGCAGATTGTACCGAGGAAGTCGGTGCACACAAGAAAGGTCGGTTTACGTTTTCACCAGCTTATATTTCTAAGCGTGTGCGCAGTATGTTTAGTGGTAGGGCAATACTGGCTATCTCAAACCATAACGAGCTGTTGACCAAGACTACTTTTTTAGGCACGTCCCAGACGAAAGCATCTAAAGTTGCCCATCTAAACACTGTCTAGATAGGCAGCTCAGTAGGTTTTGAAACGCAGCCATTGTGATTGTGCTGTCATGTTGTTAATAATATTCTTTTTGTTGCATTATTTTATTGTTTATAGTATTTAATTCTATTCTACAGTTGTTGCCATCCATCCACACCAGTCATATTGATCATATTTTTTATTTTTTTTTATTTTTTATTATTGTATAATATGCACATCAATGTCACATTCATGAAATGCTTTTCTCTCCAATGCACCAGCTGTGTTTCTGACACATGATCCGAGCAGGAATGGTGGGATATGATCCAAATGCCCCCAGTTTGGCTCTTACCCCAGATGAAGCTGCCCTGGCCGGGTCAGCGGCCGGCATGGTCACCCGAGCCCTCATCAGCCCTCTGGATGTCATCAAAATCAGGTTTCAGGTAAGGCCTTCCGGTTGCCTAACTTTCATTTCACTGAGCCAAAGGGCTGTTGAGTTTCCCAGTTGTTATTATGTACATAGTAATAAAGTGAATACATAAATATTAACACCTTCAACTAAAGCTAGCTCAGTAGTGTCTTTCCCTACTAGTACATCTGATTTGTATAAGCAGCAGCTTCGTGTCTAGAACATGAGTCACTTTTTTTCCGGTGGAATTTTAGTACCACTCCCAAATCCACAGCTGCACTGAGCATGCTCAGTTGAAAGAAGCTGTTCATTCATCTGCTTTAAACTGGATATTAATGCACACCAGAAGATGCAGTCAATGTGCTTGAATTAGTTTGTTTTGTAGTTAGCAACTGATGGACAGGCCTCAAGGTGGCAGTGTTTCACACTTTTAGGCTTTTCAAATCTTCACATTCCTCAAAGTCCTCAAACTGCTTTTGATTGTGATAAAATAACAGGATCATTTTGAGTTTTTGTGCATTGCTCCCGCAGTTGCAGATCGAGCAGGTGTCCTGGAGGAATCGTCAGGGGAAGTACTGGGGTTTTTGGCAGGCTACACGCTGCATTCTGAGCGAAGAAGGACTTCCTGCTTTCTGGAAAGGACACATTCCTGCCCAGCTGCTGTCTGTGTGTTATGGGGCAGTTCAGGTACTTGGAGATGCATAAAATACAATCAGATATTTACTTTTCTGATGTGGCCAGAATTATCTTCCTGTTAAAAGTGTTTTTTGACCTTAAGTTGAACTTTTTATTTGAAGGGTAGAAATGAAGATAAGCTCTTTTCTGCCATGATTTTGTAGCAAAAAGATTCTATTATATTTACATTTATGCATTTGGCAGAAGCTTTTATCCAAAGCGACATTTTTACATTTTGTCAGTTCTTGCTTTCCCTGGGAATCGAACCCATGACCTTGGTGTTGCTAGCGCCACGCTCTTATTGTTTGAGCTACAGGAAAGCTTGTAAACAGAACCATATTCTAAATTTTGTCCTTAGTGTTATTTTAGCATTTTTAGTTACTATTTTAATATTTACTTTTGTTCAAGATTTTCAGTTATTTTACTACATTTTAGATTTAGTAAATTTGTTATATGTTATATAGTAATATAGTATGTTATGTTAAAAACAAATTGTATAACAACGCTGATTCTAATGTAGCAATACATTAATAAATGTTATATTCTATTCTGCCTTTTTAGGGTTAGTTCACCCAAAAATGAAAATTCTGTCATCATTTACTCATCTTCAAGTTGTTCCAAACCTGTGTGAGTTTATTTCTTCTGCTGAGCATGAATATGGGTAACCAAAAAGTTGATGGACCCCATTGACTTTCATAGTATGCATTTTTTTTTTTTAATGAAAGTCAATGTGGACCATCAACTATTTGGTTACCGACATTCTTCTAAATATTTTCTTTAATGTTCAGCAGTGTCACAAATTGCTCAGAGTATTGGGTTTAAAATCCAAAAGCAGCTTTAATAGGGGTAATCCACAATCATAATCCATATAACAACAGGCATAGGGTCAAAAACACATGATCAATGATCCAAATAATTAGTCAAAGACACAAACAAACAGGGCAATCCAGGGAGACAAGCAGAAGAGCAAAACCATGACACAGAAAGCCAGAAATAACGTTCAGAAATGCAGTGAGAAAACACAGGGCTTATATTCACCGACAGTAACAAGCCAATGACACACAGGTGGATGTAATGCCACGTTCCAGGCAACCCGTAACCCGTGTTTTTCCCTACTTTCTACCCTTGAAAGTGCACTGGAACGGCTGTCAAACCCGTGACCTTGTACTAGATCGGTGTACTCCCAGTTACGAGCTCTGACGTCACATAGCCCGCGAAACAACAATGGCAGCCCCTACGGATGTGGCGTTTATGGCAGTCGTGCACGGTATTTTATTATCAGCAGCTTTTCTAGCTTTTGCTAGTTTTCAGTCCATTGAATGCAAGAATAAATGAATACTAAACACATTTCCAAATATACAAATAACATAAAATAAAAGGTATAACAGCTTCTCTTGTCTTATGCGTCATTTTTTTTTCTCCTCCGTTTCCCTCAAATAAGCAAGAAGTAAGCACCTTTGGCGATAGAAATGATTGTAAATGAGCATAAGCCCCGTACGGTCCGTCATGCTTTGTTTTTATCTGGCTACTATTCCTTGCGCTCAGGCAGTTTGGAGTGACTTTGCCTGGAGTGCTACAAAGTTGTGAGTCGTGGTTTGAAGTCGTAACTTACGGGCTCAAAAACCTGCCTGGAATGCAGCATAATCACACGATAATGAGTCCAGTCAAAGGTTTATGGAAAATGTAGTTCATGATGGAAAGGCAAAGGACTTGGACGGAGTGCCCTCTAGAGGCTAACATAGGCGCTCTGGGTCTCAGGAGTGACAAACAGAAGAAAGAAATTCATACAGGTTTGGAGCAACTTGAGGGTGAGTAAATGATGACAATGTTCATTTTTGGCTGAACCTTTAAACTGTAGCAGTAATATTAATATTCAGTTCTGTTCTATCCTATTTGGTATTTTGGATTGGATTAATTTGTGGTCACCAATCACAAAATTGTAGACATCTTGAAACTCACTGTTTCTGTTTCTGTCCTAGTTTGCAAGTTTCGAGGCCTTGACAGAGCTGGTCCATAGGAAGACCCCCTATAACAGCCAGACACCAGGAGTCCATTTCATCTGCGGTGGTTTGGCCGCCTGCTCCGCCACCGTCACCTGCCAGCCGCTGGACACCCTACGCACACGCTTCGCTGCCCAGGGCGAACCCAAGGTCAGGGGGCAAACCTGCGTGATGTTATGTGTTACTAAATGCTACTAAATAATGCCAAAATGCATCTGAAAGGGTGAAAAAGTAAAAGAAATGCATAATAAATAACTGAATGAAAAATTTTGTTAAATTTTAAAAGGTCATATTATTCCACTACCTCATGAAGAGTATACATTAATAGTCATTGCAAAGTGCCTACATTTCACTATTTGATGAGCTTTAATAAGACACTTCCCATGATTCAAAGGTTTTCTCCTATGTACAGATGTATCTTAACCTCAGACATGCTGTCGGAACAATGTTCCGCTTAGAGGGGCCCTTCACCTTCTACAGGGGCCTCACACCCACGCTTGTGGCGGTGTTTCCATACGCAGGCCTGCAGTTTTTCTTTTATAATATCCTGAAGAAACTTTTGGCCCACCAGGACGCCATATCTAAAGGTCAGATCATTCTTCTTTAACATTTTTAGTTTTATTTATATACTATAATGGTATTTATTAATATTTTGAATTCTCTTTTATTTTATATTTTCAGTTTTAATTGTTTTTATATTTTTATTTAGCTTTCATTTGATTGATTTTTATATATATATATATATATATATATATATATATATATATATATATATATATATATATATATATATATATATATATATATATATATATATATATATATATATATATATATATATATATATATATATATATATATATATACTCACCTAAAGGATTATTAGGAACACCATACTAATACTGTGTTTGACACCCTTAACAACCATGCCACGCTCAAAATTGCTTAAATCATCTTTCTTTCCCATTCTGACATTCAGTTTGGAGTTCAGGAGATTGTCTTGACCAGGACCACACCCCTAAATGCATTGAAGCAACTGCCATGTGATTGGTTGATTAGATAATTGCATTAATGAGAAATTGAACAGGTGTTCCTAATAATCCTTTAGGTGAGTGTGTGTGTGTGTGTGTGTATATGTGTATATATATATACACACACACACAACTTTATTTATTATTGTGTGTGTGTGTATATTTATTTTTTTATTTATTTATTATTATTATTATTATATATATATATATATATATATATATATATATATATATATATATATATATATATATATATATATTTTTATATTTTTTTTTTTTTTTTTTTTTTTAAACCTTGTGCTTTTCTGTCCCAGTTGATATGTTGCTGTGGTGTTCTGTTTGTTTTAAGGAGGTTTACACAGTATCATCAGTGGCAGTTGTGCTGGAGTTGTCAGTAAAACTCTCACGTATCCTTTCGACCTGATTAAAAAGAGACTTCAAGTGGGTGGATTTGAAAAGGCCAGGATGCAGTTTGGACAGGTTGGTGGAATGGACTATTAGTTAAAGATCTGAGCTGCTAAACAAAAGACTGTCATACACCTGGTGCAATGCTAGCTTTTTTTTTTGCTAGTTTCAGCCTGACACAGTTATCCTTTTTTGACGTCCAGCACTCACGTTGTTTAATTGGCAAATGCTCTCGCGCCCATCTGTTCGCCCATGGTCTGAAGACGAGGTGTGTTCAGGCGCATTGTTGGCGCATTGACCAACAAAAACCTGGTCTAAAGTCAATAGTGCAGTATTTTTTGTGTTCAAGGGTGCGTTAGTAATATGTACCTATATGCGCATTGTGCATATATATATATATATATATATATATATATCTATCTATCTATCTATCTATCTATCTATCTATCTATCTATCTGCTTATTACACACACAGGGATGCAGTACACAAACATGCCATATATTAAAAATAAAAGGATTACAATTTAAAAGATTATTATTCTGTACATAAAGATAAAAATGCCTAAAAATAGTCATTGCATGTATCAGAATTACCTATTTGCAGTAATAACGAATGAAATTGGCTACTTATTTAACCAAACGTAGCAATACACACGTCACAACTCGCCAGGTTGAGGGTGTCTATATTCCATCATGTAAATAGCAAATCTGCCATGGTGCAAGCGCAACTGGCTTTTAAAGGGAATGGGAGATGAGACTCTGATTGGTTTATTGCACTTTATGCCCAAAACACACCCATGACTCATTAAAAGACTAGGTACAACCCTTTTGGACCATGCACTTGGGGTGCTGACCATTTTTTCCGTCGTTTAACTAACAAAAGTGGATTTGGACACGCCCTAAGTGCACCTGCGCCATGTGCTTCAGACCATGTGCTCAGATTGTTAAAATAGGGCCCATCAATGTATTTCTGCTTGCTAGCATCATTATTACCCTTGCTCCTATTTAAACCTTAAGTATTAAACTTTTGTTGTTTTATGTAGATTTGAGACCTTTCTGAGCTGAATACTGTTCAATAATACCGGATAATATCAATAAAAAGATTGGGGTCAGTATGATAGACTTTTTTTTATTAAAGAAATTAATACTTTTATTCAGCGTAGATGCATCAAACTGATCAAATATGACAGTAAAGACATTTATAATGTTAGAACAGATTTCTATTTCACAAAAATGCTGTTCTTTTGAACTTTCTGTTTATCAAAGAATCCTGAAAAAAAAAAAAAAAAAAAAAGCAGCACAACTGTTTTCAACATTGATAATAATCATAAATGTTCAAATCATCATATCGAATGATTTCTGAAGGATCGTGTGACACTGAAGACTGGAGGAATGATGATAAATTCAGCTTTCATCACAAGAATAAATTACATTTATTTTGATATATATATATACATTTTTTTTTTTATTGTTATAATATTTCACAATATGACAATTTTTTGTTGTATTTTTTGTCAAATAATTGCAGCCTTGGTGTGCACGAGACTTTCGAAAACATTTAAAAATCTTACTGAACCAAAATGGTTGTGAATGTTCATCTATTTAAAAATGAATCATTGTATTTTCTGTGAAGGTGCGGACATATCATGGGTTTGTAGACTGTGTGGTGAGGATCGGCAGAGAGGAAGGGCCCCGGGGTTACTTTAAGGGACTCTCCCCTAGTCTCCTGAAGGCCGCTGTATCCACAGGCTTCACCTTCTTCTGGTACGAGTTCTTCATCAGTGCTATTGTGAGCCTCAAGAGCAGTTAGTGTGCAAACGTACAGACCTCCTTGACAGACATTTTAGATCATCAGATCTGATGTATGTGAAGAGGGACGACGAGCTGTTTTATCACACCAGAAAGCTATTTTTGCCTCTGCCTTGCTCTACTAAAGCCTAAACTTAAATTTTCTCCATTTAACGGTGAGCTCTACCTCTTGTCTCTCTCGACTGGAGACTTGAAAACCTGCCATTGTTACAGATATTAAGATTATAAGTTTTGCCATTTATGTTTGTGTGTTTTGTTTGCACTCTGCATGAGGGTCTATTTTATTGTTTTTATACATGACACTGAAATCTACATTTTAAACTTTTAAACCATTTACCCAGTATGGTGCTTAAAATATTAAATCATCTGGTTAATGCATATAGTTTCATTTTGTGTGTTTTATGTCATTGTTAAGGTTTTTTAAATGGTGACTAGTCAAAATATTTTATGGATTAAGATTGTTTTGAACAGTTTAAGCCGCCATGTTTCCTCTGGCTTAAGCCCATATTTATAATTTTTATATTTTTTTCTGACACTGGTTATACTTTACATCTGTCTACTCATGTATAAAAGCACATATTTATCAGAATTTAGGAAAACAAATGGGTAAAGCAACTATTTTTATAATAAAAAGTATTTCATTCTGATTCTTTTTGTATGCTGTACTGATTTTATTGAATTATTTTTGGACAAAAAATTATTGCAAAGAATGTTTCCTAATTATTAGATAATCTTTAATCTTTTTAGTAATGGATAATAGTAAAATGCCCAAAAATATGCCTTGTCAGTGTTAATTGATGTGTATAAAAACCTAAGCATTACATTAACTTAAAATGTCGTTATTACATGAACAAAAGAGCAAAGCACTGACATAAACACTGTACAAAACTGTACATTTTTAATTATGTATCTTTCAGATTAAATCAGCAGGGTAAACCATAACCATTTCTTCATATTTTTATGACACTGTGAAATTTCATAAACATCTCACATACAACCTTTCAGGTTTCTGCGAGAATCTACAACCATAGATTTAAAAACCTGGTTACAAAAATAAAAATCACTGTACAAAGTTATATAGCCTGGAGTGATATCATTTGGAGGCTAGGCTATATAATGATTAACCCATGAATAAATAACCATGTTGTGCGGCTGTCTGGGAATTAATAACTCATCTGTACTAAACTTTTTGGTGTCGTGACTGACTAGGGTGCGGCCACATTTACACCTTGTGTGGTGAAATTCTGTGGGAGAAATGCAGTTATCTCAACGGCGTCGAAATCAGGCCTATAAATGTCAGAAAACACAATTCCTGGCTGCATATCAATATCCATGAATCACTGGATCTTTGGTAAGTTGTAAGGAACACTATATGGAGTCCAAACTTTAGTTTAAACCGATAATCGTTTGTTTTGCTCATGTTTCGCAGTTTCCCATATTAAATCCAGCCGTGCAGCAGATCTTTTGCCACTCAGTCCCACATGTGTGTGTGTGTGTGTGTGTGTATGTGTGTGTGTATATATGTATGTATATATATAAAATCCATATCCAATAATCGCATGCCACATTGGTGTTTTTTCCCCATGTGAAACCAAAGATAAAGCAAAAGGGTTAACCCTGTTCAAGATGGGTAAAGAATACTATTTTAACCGAGTAGGCCATGTCTCCAATGTATACCAAGAGGTTGATGACCGTCATGAAGGTCACCACCACCAGATCATCCCATGGACAGTGCTTACAGTCATTAGGACGTGATTGGTCAAATGCATACAGTGGCCAGATAACAACAGCGGTTGCGTACATAGCCACGGCCAGGATGTTGAAGGTGATGACCGCCTTGTCGAAAGAAAATGGAAAAACATGCAACAGCCTGGCAATGGTGAGAAGAATAATCAGCAATGAAAAAACAAAGCATATGGAGTAGACAGCCACGCACCACTGCATTCCTGGAAACATCCTATATTTGCCAGGATTCAAAGACATGAATATGATGCAGGAAATAAAGGTCTCCAGGATCTTGAAGAGACCAGGGACGGTGGTGAGAAAGCCGCTGATTTCACCAGGTTTTTTGTGGACCAACCAGACCTCGGCGGCGTACAATCCGAAACACAACCAGGACATTGCAGATGCCCCGATGTGCCTGGAGCAGGAGGAGCAGGCGAAGAATGTGGGATAGACGATTGAAATGGTGACCATCATTAGTGTGGCCAGCATAGCAAATGCCATGGTGAAGTCCTCCCAGGAAATGGGCACTTTGGTGTTCAGGTTGGTGAACTCCAAGATGAGGATGAGGAGGGTCGTGAAACAGCAGAAGCACCAGCAGAACATGCACCAGGCCCAATGGGACAGACCGCTATCTGGGATTCCCACTGACGCCGCCAAAGCAAAGCAGATGCAGGTCAGAACCACCTCCAACATCCGCACAATGCCAACAGGCTGAATCAGTGATCGGGAATCCAAGTGCAACATGACGAAACTGTTTCACAAATCCCAAAGTCTTGATGTTTTGTTTTTTAGGTTGCCCTTTTCCCAACGCTTGTTACATTCTTCTGAGCTTCTTTGTGCAGTTTCGTTGCGCCATGAATGTCAACAAATCCAATCTAAATCCTCTGGTTTTTGTATTCCACAAGCATTGAGGGATTCTTGAAAAACCAATGGGCCAGTTCTTCCTTGTAGTAAACCTTCAGTTTATTCTGATGTGGCAGCAAACATGTTTCATGTTGACAGTAGACCAGAAACCCTCATTCGAGCTCTTTTGAGCTTATCTCTTTTATGACCCCTCTCCAGGTTCTCATTGGTCGCTGGTCTGCTGTTGTCCTATGAGCTGATTCCAAACCCTGAACTCTGGTCTAGAGCTGGGCTCTTTCTAATCTTCTCCTATGGGTTCCAGTCCCTCCTCACCATATCTTCGGATTTAATTAACTTACGTGAAGGTTTCATTTGGGTTATTCTTTTACTTGTCCTGATAGAGGGTTATATTTAGACCAAGAATGTTTTACAGATAAAGCAAACAATGGGGCAGGACTCTTTCTTTGTCTATGGCTAGTAAAATAATTTTTTTAATTTATGATTTATTTTTAATAAAAAAATAAATACAATTTAAACGTTTTACAAACAAAACACAGAACTGACAAAAAAAAAAAAAAGATACAAAAAAGGAAGACAATGATGGTGATGATTACAGTACAAGTAACAATAAACAGAAAAAGAGAGAAGAAAAAAAACAACTAGGTAAACATAATTGTACACATGCAAGTGCACAAAAATGACCTGATAGACACATAAACCTACATGTAAACATCCATCCCAATACAGATTAAATGTTACAGAGGGTCACAAACTAATCCACCATATTATCAAAGGAGGGGTTAGGGTGATCCGACTGGGCCCAGCTGTAGAGTCTTAACATATACAAAGAAGGGCTTCCAGATTTGAGTAAAATTACTGTTAGGCCCCTGTAAAGAATGTCTAATCTTCTCTAGTTTCATGAAGTACAGGGCATCCTTCATCCAGTATGTGTGAGATGGAGGATGAGGGCTTTACCAGTTTAATAAAATTACACGTCTAGCAAGCAGTGTAAGAAAGGCAACAAAATTAGAAAAGTGAGTGGGAAGTGAATACCCAACGGGCAACACCCCAAAAAGGCCAATGATAGGTGATGGTGGAATGTCTATAGATGTAATGGCTGAGAGAGAATTGAATACTGATCCCCAAAATGAAGAAAGAGCTGGACAGGTCCAAAACATATGTGTGGCTGGGCCTAGGTGACACCTGTCACACTCTGGGTCAATAGTTGGATCAATCTGTGCAAGCGTACATTTTGACCAGTGAACTCTATGAACCACCTTACATTGAATAAGGCAATGGCGTGCACAGATAGACGAAGAGTGGACCCTACCCAGCACTGCCTCCCATGTTTCCTGGTCTATTTCAATATTATGGTATGAAGACCAACTGGTACGCAAACTGTCAACAGGGAAAGACTGTGAAAGTGGCAAAAGTACTGATTAACTTAGAAATTGAGCCTTTAGAACAAATATCAAGGCGGGGTGTTGGGAAAACCTGCTAATTTTTTACGAACAAAGTCACGTATTTGTAAAAAACGGAAAAAGTGGCTTCTCGGAATGTTAAACAAAACCTTTAGTTGATCAAATGAGGCAAATGTGCCTTCAATGTAAAGATCCGCTACAGAGTGGACACCTTGGTTCTTCCAGTAACCAAATGCATCATTCATGATCGAAGGGAGAAACAACGGATTAAAATGTATCACGGAAGACAGGGGCATAACTTGAAATCTGAAATGACGTAAAAACTGAATCCAAATTTTGAGACCATTTTTCACTATTTTAATATCTAAGTACTGATAGGAAAACATAAAAGAGCCTTCAACGTGGAAGATTTGCAAGAAGCATTCTCAATGTTTAATCATGCTTTGGGTTGCCCAAATTCTAGTGTCCAATCCAGTGTAGAATGGACCGCATGTTCGCAGCCCAATAATAGAACAGAAAATTATGAAGGGCCAGACCACCCAATGAAAGTGGGTGGTCAGCCTTGGATTCTGCAGGATATTTTTTTGAATCTTTGAGTCTTGCCATTCCATATGAAATGAGAAATAGAACTATCCAGTGAAAAAAAAAAGTAAAAAAAAAGACTTTGGGATAAAAATAGGGATACGCTGAAAAGGATATAAGAGTTTAGGGAGCACACTTATCTTCGCACAGTTGATTCTACCTACTAAGGACAAAGGGAGAAGAGACCAATGTTGAAAATCTTTTGTGTGACGGCTGAGCAACGGTGAAAAATTATGATGAAATATTTCTGCGAAACTCTTTGTCACCTGTACACCTAAATATTTGAAGTTATGCAAAGAAGCCTTGAATGGCATAGAAGATAAGGGGAATTCGGAGGGAGCATTATTAATAGGCATTAGTTTGCTTTTAGTCAGATTTAACTCATAACCCGAAATTTGACCAAACTCTGACAACAACGCAAGCACCGGAGGAATAGAATTGACTGGGTCAAAGACAAACAACAAAAGGTCGTCTGCATATAGGGACACTTTGTGCTCCACTCCTCCCCTGGAAATAATGTAATAATAATAAAGTGTCCGTTTGGATCGGAAATGACCTTGGACACAGAAAATGGAATGGACCTATGTATATAAAATAATTTAATGAGCTTTCTCTTCATTACTTAACGGGATAGTTCACCCAAAAATGTTTAATTCTGTCACCCTTATCTCATTCCAAACCGGAAAGACCTTCGGAACAGAAATTAAGATATTTTTGATGAAATCCGAAAGCTCTCTTTATTCAACAATTTCTTTCTAGCCTATGTCATTCTCCTACGCAGTTTCCGTTGTAAATAGTGCAGCGCTCTCGAGATCTACGGCAGCCGATGCTGTTCACGTGAGCACCACAATGCAACTGCGTAGGAGACTGGCACAGGCCAGAACAAAATTGGTGAATAAAGTCATTATTTTGGTTTGGTTTTTGCACACAAAAAGTATTCTCATCACTTCAATAAATGATTGTTTTTACTACCTTTCTGGACCTTGAAAGTGTTAATTAAATAGCTGTCTATGAATGGGAGCTCTCGGATTTCATAAAAAATATCTTCATTTGTGTTCTGAAGATGAACGAAGGTCTTACGGTATGACATGAGGGTGAGTAATTTTCATTTTTGGGTGACTTTAAGATCTTCAGATTCAAGATTTATTTGATACTGAATCTCCACAATGTAAGAAAAGTACGTGAAAAACGTGAAATTCAGAAAAATTCATAACTGAGACAAAAATTTTAACTTATGAGATACAAATCATTATTAGGAGATAAAAAGGCATGAAAACTCAAAACCTGGAGATGAAAACTACACTCACCTAAAGGATTATTAGGAACACCATACTAATACTGTGTTTGACCCCCTTTCGCCTTCAGAACTGCCTTAATTCTATGTGGCATTGATTCAACAAGGTGCTGAAAGCATTCTTTAGAAATGTTGGCCCATATTGATAGGATAGCATCTTGCAGTTGATGGAGATTTGTGGGATGCACATCCAGGGCACGAAGCTCCCGTTCCACCACATCCCCAAGATGCTCTATTGGGTTGAGATCTGGTGACTGTGGGGGCCATTTTAGTACAGTGAACTCATTGTCATGTTCAAGAAACCAATTTGAAATGATTTGAGCTTTGTGACATGGTGCATTATCCTGCTGGAAGTAGCCATCAGAGAATGGGTACATAAAGGGATGGACATGGTCAGAAACAATGCTCAGGTAGGCCGTGGCATTTAAACGATGCCCAATTGGCACTAAGGGGCCTAAAGTGTGCCAAGAAAACATCCCCCACACCATTACACCACCACCACCAGCCTGCACAGTGGTAACAAGGCATGATGGATCCATGTTCTCATTCTGTTTACGCCAAATTCTGACTCTACCATCTGAATGTCTCAACAGAACTCGAGACTCATCAGACCAGACAACATTTTTCCAGTCTTCAACTGTCCAATTTTGGTGAGCTTGTGCAAATTGTAGCCTCTTTTTCCTATTTGTAGTGGAGATGAGTGCTACCCGGTGGGGTCTTCTGCTGTTGTAGCCCATCCGCCTCAAGGTTGTGCGTGTTGTGGCTTCACAAATGCTTTGCTGCATACCTCAGTTGTAACGAGTGGTTATTTCAGTCAAAGTTGCTCTTCTATCAGATTGAATCAGTCGGCCCATTCTCCTCTGACCTCTAGCATCAACAAGGCATTTTCGCCCACAGGACTGCCGCATACTGGATGTTTTTCCCTTTTCACACCATTCTTTGTAAACCCTAGAAATGGTTGTGCGTTAAAATCCCAGTAACTGAGCAGCTTGTGAAATACTCAGACTGGCCCGTCTGGCACCAACAACCATGCCACGCTCAAAATTTCCCATTCGCTTTCCCATTCTGACATTCAGTTTGGAGTTCAGGAGATTGTCTTGACCAGGACCACACCCCTAAATGCATTGAAGCAACTGCCATGTGATTGGTTGATTAGATAATTGCATTAATGAGAAATTGAACAGGTGTTCCTAATAATCCTTTAGGTGAGTGTAATTCTTAGTTATGACCCTTTTTAATGTCATAACTAAGAATTGTATCTCATAAATTCAAATTCTCTTATGATTTACCAAAGCATTTATGTTACTTGGCAGAAATGGGCTTAAGATACTCAGAAACATAAGTCTGGTCACAGTTGTAGATCATTAAAATGTGTTCCATTAACATTTGACAACCGCAAGGTGTCACATTACTTCTTAATTTTATTGTGAATAATATTTGTCATTTAAACCTGTAAATAAATCTTTTTGTCAACTGTTTTCTGTCTCTTTTAGGTTGTTGTGTTTTAAATGCCATTTTTATCGCCATTTTCGTGTTGAAATCCAGGTTGAAATATAATAGTAGATAAATAAAACAATTAAAAACCTATAAACTCTAAAACTAACCTTTTCAAAGCTTTTTTGAAGTTGTCAGCACAGCAGTCAGCTGGTCATAATGATAATGATGAGACTGTGCATTATAATTTCCCTGTTAGCATACTTACAGCATTAATCTGTTGAAATGCAAGTATGCTTAAACTGAAGTGTCTTTGGAGTTTGAAGCACACTCTAGCTGACAAACTAATGGCATTTGAAATAGAGCAGAAAGGTTAATGTGTATAGACTGACTGGTATTGTTGACTTGAACATGAGAGACTTGCTAAGAAAAGATTACCGATAAATAACCGTATGAAGGAACTTTTACCTAATTATATTTTTTCACAAATGCAAAAGATAAGGTTTATGCATTGTAGGCCTAATTAAGAAAGGTGTTTATGACTGGTTCACAGTCACTTTTTGGGGATTTACAGCAGCAAATGTTTATAAGTGATTCTTAAATAGTGTTCATTCAGGAGATTAAAGTAGCTGCTTGAATGTTTATCAAAGTCACAACGCATTCTAACATAACGGTAACAATAGCGACAGTGTCAAACATAGTGGTGTCCATAAAACCGTGAAGGTTTTTTTTTTCACCACGAGAAGGCCGAAGGTTAAGTTCACCCTCCTTAGCATCTAAACATCTCTCAGCTGTATGCTGTTATTACAGTAACCTTTAGTACATTAACATTATCCAGTGTGTTAGCACAAGTTACATAGTCAATGCTAGGATCAAAGATTACAATATTACAAAATATTACAATGATATTGAGGTTTACAATTATGATGCCATAAACATATAATGATGGAGACCAACTGACATGTTTTCTCTCTTTCTTTCACTTTCTTTGGTTTTACTGGCCAGTTTATTGCTAAACACTGATAGCAAAAGTTATTTCAAATTTTAATCTTAATAAAATGTATTGTTATGAAAACTCTGCATACACTGCCACTTTACTCAAAATGTAAACAAAAATAAAAAGCCAGATGCCTTTTTATTATTCAAAAATGTATGCAGTATATACACTCACCTAAAGGATAATTTGTGAGAAAAGAAAGGTGATTTAAGCAATTTTGAGCGTGGCATGGCTGTTGGTGCCAGACGGGCCGGTCTGAGTATTTCACAATCTGCTCAGTTACTGGGATTCTCACGCACAACCATTTCTAGGTTTCAACATTTTATTTTTTGGGATTTTCAAACTTATGTTACATGATACATATTTATAAATACACACACACACATATATATATAAAATTCACATTTAAATGATCACACATTGTTAGTATTGTCAGTATAAATGTTAAATTTAATGTGAAATTTTGTTAGTTTACTTATAGAAGTGTATACATTAATCAGATTACTAATAAAAGGCACTGTTACAAATCAGGCATTTCAAATATTCTCTATTTAATAAAAAAAAATGCATTAATATCAATAAACTGTACGGTCAGTTTGCTGTATAATCTAATAATATGATAGGAAAAATCAATGCTTAAAACTCCCTGTATAACAACTGTACTTCTCATCCAAGCTGATGCCACAATCTGGTTACATTTACATGAATAGATTTTACAATAACAATGTGTCATACAACCATTGTGGTTTCCCTAGGCAGGTGAAACGAAGAACACCAGACGCACTGAGTAAACCGTATCCACAATGTAGACAATCAGATTGATGCAAGTCATGCAGGATACAACAATCAGGTTGTCCTTGGGTGATGTATTTTTCTCAAAACTGTAGATTGGCCATATCACCACAGCCGTGATGTACATTAAAACCGCCAGTGCATTGTACCCCGTCAGAAATTTGTCCAACTGGAAGGGGCATCGAGCCAGCAAGCGTCCGATCGTCAAGATGATGATGAGGAGAGCGATGATGAAGCAGATTGAGTAGACGGCCACGCACCACTGCAGCCCAGCATGCCTGCTGTAGAAGCCTGAATCAAGAGAGATGAAGATGATGCAGGCCACGAATGCCTCCAGAACCTTCAGCAAGCCTGGAACGGTGGACAGGAACCCGCTGATCTCCCCAGCTTTGGCTCGGGTCAGACCCACCTCCGTCGCGTACAGGCCGAAGCACACCCAGGAAATGACTGTGGCTGCAATCCTGGTTGAATTTGTGGAGTGTAAGAAGAACCTGGGGTAGATGACTGATGCGGCCAACAGCATTAGAGTTGACAGCATCGCAAAAGCCGTAGTGAAGTCGTCCCAAGAAATGGGCACCTTGGTGTTTAGGCTTGTGAGCTCCAGGATGATGATGAGGAGGGTCATGAAACAGCAGAAGCACCAGGTGAACATGCACCAGGCCCAGAATGAAAAGTTGTTGTGGATCACAGAAGCCACCAGGCTGAAGGTGATGAGCGTCAGCACAAATTCAAATATTCTGATTATTCCGACCGGTACGGTCAGAGATTGAGTGTTCAGGGTTACCATGATGATCCTTAAATGTCAGTTATGTTGTTACACCTTGATTTAGATGTGTCAGCCTTCAAAATGTTGTCGACAGCTCTCTCATATTTCCATTGAGAACATAATTGATCCTCCTCACCTGCTTAATTCTTGTTTTTTGCGCTCTTTTCTCAGCCTAACTGTCGTCTGTGTCCACTACAGGTTAATCTTCACATACTAACCTCACCCAGAAGGGAAGAGGTCCAGGGAAGGGCCACGTGTTTTCGGCCACACCATCTGATTACTCATTGCCTTATCAGTAGCACCTAAGCAGATTGGCCCTGGTTTGTAAGTGTCCAGTCAGTGAGTAGGATGTGAAGATAAGGAACTGGGTGGACCCTGAAATATCATCAGGCAACAAAATGATAAGCATCTGAATAGTAAAAGGGGGAGAGAGATTATGGGTTTGATTTATGTTCTGTAAATTACTATACTATTCACTCATTTGTGAAACAGGGTAATAAAAGATGGAGAAAAACACTGAAGGTGCGAAATGAAGGACTTCTGATTAATCGCATGTATATATATATATATATATATATATATATATATATATATATATATATATATATATATATATATATATATATATATACACTCACCTAAAGGATTATTAGGAATACCTGTTCAATTTCTCATTAATGCAATTATCTAATCAACCAATCACATGGCAGTTGCTTCAATGCATTTAGGGGTGTGGTCCTGGTCAAGACAATCTCCTGAACTCCAAACTGAATGTCAGAATGGGAAAGAAAGGTGATTTAAGCAATTTTGAGCGTGGCATGGTTGTTGGTGCCAGACGGGCCAGTCTGAGTATTTCACAAGCTGCTCAGTTACTGGGATTTTCACGCACAACCATTTCTAGGGTTTACAAAGAATGGTGTGAAAAGGGAAAAACATCCAGTATGCGGCAGTCGTGTGGGCGAAAAATGCCTTGTTGATGCTAGAGGTCAGAGGAGAATGGGCCGACTGATTCAAGCTGAGAGAAGAGCAACTTTGACTGAAATAACCACTCGTTACAACCGAGGTATGCAGCAAAACATTTGTGAAGCCACAACACGCACAACCTTGAGGCGGATGGGCTACAACAGCAGAAGACCCCACCGGGTACCTCTCATCTCCACTACATATAGGAAAAAGAGGCTACAATTTGCACAAGCTAACCAAAATTGAACAGTTGAAGACTGGAAAAATGTTGCCTGGTCTGATGAGTCTCGATTCAGATGGTAGAGTCAGAATTTGGTGTAAACAGAATGAGAACATGGATCCATCATGCCTTGTTACCACTGTGGAGGCTGGTGGTGGTGGTGTAATGGTGTGGGGGATGTTTTCTTGGCACACTTTAGGCCCCTTAGTGCCAATTGGACATTGTTTAAATGCCACGGCCTACCTGAGCATTGTTTCTGACCATGTCCATCCCTTTATGACCACCATGTACCCATTCTCTGATGGCTACTTCCAGCAGGATAATGCACCATGTCTCAAAGCTTGAATCATTTCAAATTGGTTTCTTGAACATGACAATGAGTTCACTGTACTAAAATGGCCCCCACAGTCACCAGATCTCAACCCAATAGAGCATCTTTGGGATGTGGTGGAACGGGAGCTTCGTGCCCTGGATGTGCATCCCACAAATCTCCATCAACTGCAAGATGCTATCCTATCAATATGGGCCAACATTTCTAAAGAATGCTTTCAGCACCTTGTTGAATCAATGCCACATAGAATTAAGGCAGTTCTGAAGGCAAAAGGGGGTCAAACACAGTATTAGTATGGTGTTCCTAATAATCCTTTAGGTGAGTGTATATATATGTGTATACATACATATCGATCAGGACCACCTGATCACCGAACAGCCCTGACCCATCGAGGCATGGACTCCACTCCTGAAGGTGTGCTGTGGTATCTGGCATCAAGATGTTAGCAGCAGATCCTTTAAGTCCTGTAAGTTGTGAGGTGGGGCCTCCATGGATCGGACTTGTTTGTTCAGCACATCCCACAGATGCTCGATTGGATTGAGATCTGGGGTTTTTGGAGGACAAGTCAACACCTCAAACTCGTTGTTGTGCTCCTCAAACTATTCCTGAACCATTTTTGCTTTGTGGCAGGGCGACAATTACCAGCATTATCCTGCTGAAAGAGGCCACAGTCACCAGGGAATACTGCCTCAGCCGGCTTGCCTTCTTCCCATAGTGCATCCTGGTGCCATGTGTTCCCCAGGTAAGCATCAGACCAGGCCACCTTCTTCCAATGCTACCGTTGTCAAGTTCCACTGTTGGTGCTTTCGGCGGACCAGCCTTCACTCCCACTTACTCACATTCACTCACTTACATTATTTAAATTGTAGTCTTTTAAAAAGGCATCTGAAATAATAAACTAATGTAGTGCTGTCAAAAATATAGATTTTTCAATACATATCGATACTGAAACGCTTCCAAAACTAATGTTTATGTTTCCAAAACTAATGTTTATAACATATACTTTATGTTTAAAAGGTGCTACAGAAATATCATTGTATGCAAGTATATTATCCCCTACTTTACATTACACAAAGTCATATTTGTGGTCCAAATATACATGTAATTATTTAGCACCAGCTGCTAAAATTTTGTAACCATTAATAGTTTGTTTGGGTCATGACAGTTTGTACATGTAACATCAATTTTTCATTTGCAAAGTATGCTTTCACCACTGTAATAGTTATTGGCTTATTCAATATGGAGAAGTGAATTTGAATGTTGCAGAAGAAAAGCAAACAAATGAGGTTCTGAAATGAGAAGCTTGTGTCTCTACAGGGGTGTGTGTGTTAGAGAGTGTGCTGGACTTTGACCTTACTGTCATTGTGTACAGAGTCAGCTCACGCCTAATACACACACATGCTTCGAAGTTCTCCTTTTATTTATTTTTTTTTATTTTTTTGCTAAGCAGCATATTTTATACACTTTCAATATATAAATGTTAAATAAGTTTGAGTATAATTGGAGTATATTTGGCTATATTTCTATTAATGTCAATGTATCTGAATTCACCCTACATATTACACTTGCAGAAGCATATTGCATCTCATATATTTAGATAAAGTATTTCATATTTGAATTCAATATGAATTCTGGACGTTCATGGCAAGTTCACATTTGAATCCCTTCGCATTGATGACACACAGCAGTTAGAAATAGTTCCTTTACAGACATGCAGGCGAATGGATCTCTTTTAATGACTCACACTACCTTGTTTAAGTATGAAAATAAGTTGCTGTATTGTTACACTCAGTTTGGTGGAAAGCATGAAGTGAAAAAGGTCTTCCGTGTTTGAATTTTTGGATTCTATAATTCTATAATTAGATAATAAAAATGTATTTGGATAAACGTACTAGTTTTGTGATAGGGGATAATTAGTAGCCTAATCGCTTTGTTTTTGTAGAATATTACAAAATAATTAAATACAATTAAATATAAATTAAAATCAAAACTTAAGAATTTAAAATAAATAAAAAATGAAATACTATTAAAACTAATAATTTATTCTGTTTAGTTTTGAGTTCCCCGTCGGTAAGACGCACGACGCACTGAACTGAACTAGAAATAAGAAATGTAGAAATGTTTTACCTTGTACAATGTAAGATCTGTTATGCGTATATATATTTATTATTATTATTTTTTAAGACGCGCGACGCGGAAACACCGATGACGTAAATTATGTGCGCCAGAGAAGTGCAGTGTTGACATGCGTCAGTTGGTGCCAGTTACATAGAGTATGGTCATTTATATATTCTCTTAATCTCTGATGATAATCGAAAATCCGTTTTACTCTTGTTTGTATTCCCCGCCCCCCATTTTTTCTAACATAAATCGCCATTAACGCAAATGAAATATCGTCGTAAAGGAAAATAGACATAAAACAGGCTGAACACAGATGATTGTGCAGCGTCATATCAAAAACATCAAAAAGAAATGGGGATTGTTTACCTTTTCAATCTGTTTTTGATTACGAGGATTTTTGAATAAAATAAGGTATGTGTCCACTACATCTCACGTTTAAGTAAATCATTTGTATAGTGTATATTTATTACGATTATTTACCAATTTGTATTTGATTAGGCATTTAATAATTACACAGCTGGCATCTAATAGTGTTCTGCTTGAAACAGCTCTTTTTTTTCTCCAGTGGATTTCAACCTAAGTAACGTTACTTCTATAGGAGTGTATCTTCAGCGAATCATTTTTATTTTGATTGTATGTTAATTGTTTAGAGAACATAATGTTGCCATGTTGATTGCCATATCATGTGTCAGATGCAAATTAATTTTGAGCTTCGAGGTAACGTTAACCGGATTAAATGAGTAATTAATGGGCGTAAAGAACGTATCAGATCAAGTGTATTATAATGTGAATAACAGAAAGTGACGTCATGTGATTCAGTAGATGTCAAAGCTAAACGTCGCCCTGGAGGAGGAGAAGGAGAGATGTCCTGCTGCTGACACCCCACACTCCTTACAGAAGTCTGTATTAAATGCTATTTCAATTTTAGATAAATATATATATATATATTTCAATTTACTGTAATTTGCATGTGTAATTGTGAAAGAATTCTCATGCCTTTTCTTGAGCTATATATGTTTGGAAATGCAATGTATTTATTTTCAAAGCACTTTATAAAAAAATTAAAAAACACACATTTTCTGTACAATCTGTACAAGTTAAGGCTGGAATACATGACTTTTAAAATCTGAACCGATTTTAAATCACTAGGCATCACACACTTGCCGACTTTGTAAATAGTTACAGAGGGAAAACTGGGCTTCATACATTAAATGACTGAGGATCACACACTACCAAGACCGGATTACAAGAGATTTAAGGGAATAAAGAAGAAATAAAAATGATGAAGTTCTGTTTCTAATTGCAGCCTGCATAGTTGTTTTAAGTAACTCTTTGAACACACATTCACTCTTGTTTGTCTAATATGTCATGTCAATTTTGTCTCATCACATTCAGTTATGAATGACATCATCATTTAAATGGTAGCATATTTTCAATTCAAAATGGCTAAATTACATTACTGTGGGTCATTATAAATCCATCGTAAAAGAGTTGCATTGGAATTCACATTCATCTTCATTGAACATTAAGCTCCGCCTTTATTGATCTGATTGGCCATCATTTTGACACTGACTAGCGCTGTTAGACCGCTCAGGCAGACCAGCCTAAAAATGTAACTTTGTAATTGTCTGTCATCCTAACAACAAACAGAGCGGTGCATAATGGAGAGCGGCATTAAGAAATATCATATATTTGAGGGGGGTGTCCCCGATTTACAGTCTTGTCCAGACTGTAAATCGGGGCAAAAGTCGTGTAGTGTGTTCCAGTCATTAGGTGTAAACTCTTTTTGCCCCACAGTTTGAATTTGGAACCATCTGTCATCGCTTTGGAAACAAGCCCCTCCCCTTCTAGCAATGGAGCAAACCTCCTGTCGTTGCCATGGGAGATAGTTACCCAGATAGCCTCACATCTCCCAGCACAGTGTGTCATTAATGTGCTGCCACAGGTAATCACTTCCAAATTCAACCAAATTTATTTTTTTTAATTTTTTTTGCTATTCAAGCTTCTTTCAGTAAATGTGCATGTTGTTTGGCCTATTAGATTTGAATAATATGAATGCATTTATAAATATTAAATATAATATTAGTACCATTAGTTCAACATGTTTTTTATTATTTTAGTATGATAAACAACTGTTTTGTGTTCAGAGATCCCAAGATCAACTTTTAATCCTAGGATTAAAAGTTAGATTTTGAAATGTTTTTGAAAGAAGTCTCTTATGATCACCAAGGCTGGATTTATTTGATTGAAGTATACAGTGTGATATATTGTGAAATATTATCACAATTTAAAATAACTGTTTTTTTACGTAAATGTATTTTAAAATGTAATTTATTCCTGTGATCAGAGCTGAATTTTCATCATCATTCCTCCAGTTTTCAGTGTCACACGACCCTCAGAAATCATTCTGATATGATGATTTGTTGCTCAAGACATTTCTGATTATTATTGATGTTGAAAACACTTGTGCTGCTTCATGTTTTTGTGGAAACTTTTTTTTTCAGGATTTTTTAAATGGAAAAAAAAAGTTCAAAAGTAGACATCTTTTGTAACATTATTAATAACTTTATGATGAATGATTACTGTCACTTTTGATTCGATTAGTGCATCCTTGCTGAATAAAAGTATACATTTTTTTTCTTTTTTTATCTTTTGAATGATAGTGTACATCTCATTATCATGTATGCCTCTTTTTCTATGTTTAGGTATGTCAGACATTGGGAAAAGTTGGCGAGGATCATGTGATGTGGCAGCTGAGGGCTCAAAAACTCTCAGGTCCCAGAACACTTTTCCCAGTTGGGCCAAAGGAGGATTTTGATTGGCCCAAGGCCTGCTTGGAAATGGAGCAGCTGATTGGCTGCTGGACAGGGCAGGAGAATCGGGGGGAGGGAGAGAGACAGGTAGAAGCAGTTGGCGGGGTGAATGGTGAAGTGCCGTTAGCTGAGGGGAACTTAGAAGAGATGCAGCTGGATGTAGATGTAAATGGTGCAGCGGAAGCAGGAGATGAAAATGTGCAAGTTCATTCTCAGAATGCCCCTGATAGTCCCCATCTTATTGAGCCATCCAACACTTCTTCACCCTTGGAGCACATCATCCTTCCATCTGGCCATATTGCAGATGTGAATTGTGTCCTCCTGCTGGGTGGAACAGGGGCGTTGTGCGCCTCCGGCTCTAGGGACAGAAACGTGAACCTCTGGGACCTTCAAGAGGGCTCCAGAGGGACCTTAATGCATACTCTAGCAGGCCGTGGTACCATTAGTACCCACCGGGGCTGGGTGTGGTGCCTGGCATCGAGCGGACCTCTGCTGGCCTCCGGCTCATTCGACAGTACCGTGAGGCTCTGGGATCTTGAAGCAGGAGGAGCAGAACGGGGGCTCATCCAGTGCAAAGCTGCTGTATTATGTCTGTCCTGCGAGAGAGATATGGTGCTGGCCGGATCACATGATCAGAAATTAAGCATCTTTGACACCCGAGGTGAGTCAAAGTTCAACAGATTTGTTTTTCTTAATGCATATTCTTGGTTGAAATTGTTATTTTTGAATTAGCTTTTATTTTTTTATATTTTATACAAACCCGATTCCAAAAAAGTTGGGACACTGTACAAATTGTGAATAAAAACAGAATGCAATGATGTGGAAGTTTCAAATTTCAATATTTTATTCAGAATACAACATAGATGACATATCAAATGTTTAAACTGAGAAAATGTATCATTTTAAGGGGAAAATAAGTTGATTTTAAATTTCATGGCATCAACACATCTCAATAAAGTTGGGACAAGGCCATGTTTCCCACTGTGTGGCATCCCCTCTTCTTTTTATAACAGTCTGCAAACGTCTGGGGACTGAGGAGACAAGTTGCTCAAGTTTAGGAATAGGAATGTTGTCCCATTCTTGTCTAATACAGGCTTCTAGTTGCTCAACTGTCTTAGGTCTTCTTTGTCGCATCTTCCTCTTTATGATGCACCAAATGTTTTCTATGGGTGAAAGATCTGGACTGCAGGCTGGCCATTTCAGTGCCCGGATCCTTCTACGCAGCCATGATGTTGTAATTGATGCAGTATGTGGTCTGGCATTGTCATGTTGGAAAACGCAAGGTCTTCCCTGAAAGAGACGACATCTGGATGGGAGCATATGTTGTTCTAGAACTTGGATATACCTTTCAGCATTGATGGTGCCTTTCCAGATGTGTAAGCTGCCCATGCCACACGACCTCATGCAACCCCATACCATCAGAGATGCAGGCTTCTGAACTGAGCGCTGATAACAACTTGGGTTGTCCTTGTCCTCTTTAGTCCGGATGGCATGGTGTCCCAGTTTTCCAAAAAGAACTTCAAATTTGGATTGGTCTGACCACAGAACAGTTTTCCACTTTGCCACAGTCCATTTTAAATGAGCCTTGGCCCAGAGAAAACGCCTGCGCTTCTGGATCATGTTTAGATATGGCTTCTTTTTTGACCTATAGAGTTTTAGCCGGCAACGGCAAATGGCACGGCGGATTGTGTTCACTGACAATGTTTTCTGGAAGTATTCCTGAGCCTATGTTGTGATTTCCATTACAGTAGCATTCCTGTATGTGATGCAGTGTCATCTAAGGGCCCGAAGATCACGGGCATCCAGTATGGTTTTCCGGCCTTGACCCTTACGCACAGAGATTGTCCCAGATTCTCTGAATCTTTGGATGATATTATGCACTGTAGATGATGATAACTTCAAACTCTTTGCAGTTTTTCCTCTGAGAAACTCCTTTCTGATATTGCTCCACTATTTTTGGCGCAGCATTGGGGAATTGGTGATCCTCTGCCCATCTTGACTTCTGAGAGACACTGCCACTCTGAGAGGCTCTTTTTATACCCAATCATGTTGCCAATTGACCTAATAAGTTGCAAATTGGTCTTCCATCTGTTCCTTATATGTACATTTAACTTTTCCGGCCTCTTATTGCTACCTGTCCCAACTTTTTTGGAATGTGTAGCTCTCATGAAATCCAAAATGAGCCAATATTCGACATGACATTTCAAAATGTCTCACTTTCAACATTTGATATGTTATCTATATTCTATTGTGACTAAAATATAAGTTTATGAGAATTGTAAATTATTGCATTCCTTTTTTTGGAATTGGGTTTGTACAATACAGATTGTTTCAAAGCAGCTTTACAGTGACAACAGGAAAATTATGCATTTTGGTTGTTCAGTTCTGGTGTAAAGATCATCAATTATTAAATTAGTTAATTTCATTTATAAAGCAGTTCTGCAAAAAATTATGTTATCGTCCAGCTCAGTGCAGTCAGATCAATAATACTGTTGAATATTAAGTGTCCCCAACTAAGCAACCCAGAAGCAACGGTGACAATTAATATTTGTGCTTAACCCTGAATTTAGTGATAAATTACTGTTGCGATGTTTAATATGAAAATAAATTAATTTATAATATGTACAGTGACCGAAAACATAATAGATTTTAATAGAAGTAATAGACCATTAGAAATGTATAAATTAAAATTAAAAATTATTAATGCACACGTTCGGTCAACGTAGGTCATCTTACATCACATACATTTGATTGGTGACGAGCATGAAACAGGTCAACAACTCACTGCATGATGGAGCCTATAAAATGCAGTTAGAATGACCCTAAAGTTCATGATGACCCTAAAAAATGAGTTTAGGGATAGTTCACGCAAAAATGTAATTTCTGTCATCATTTACTCACCCTTAAGTTGTTCCAAACCTGTATGAATTTCTTTCTTCTGTTGAACATAACAGACAATGTTTTGAAGAATGGCGGTAACCAAACAGTCCCCATTAACTTCAATAGTAGGGAAAAAAATACTATGGAAGTCAATGGGGCCCATCAACCTGTTGTTGGGGACTCCCGAAACAAAAAATAGGAACCTTTCAAATGCCATAATAGGGGCATCAATGTTGAAAACAATGTTTCAGTTGAAACTTTATTCAAAAATGTAGACTCCTGTGAAGTCTGTGAAGTCCACTCGGACACTATGAGGTGATTGGCACATGCCCATTGGAGCTGTGATTGATGTAAACTGTCATTTATGTGATACAGCTGCAGATCCATTGGTCAAGAGTCTTCGTCTCCATGGTGATGCTGTGTTGTGCCTGGCATCAAATGACCAGTACATCTTATCAGGCAGTAAAGACAAAACCGTTGTTCTGTACGACCGCAGGGCGGGGAAGCTCCTGCAGAGAGTTCAGGTATGCACACACAAGCTAAAAATAAAAGAATAAATGGCAGCTGTTACAATCTTGTTCCTCTTTGCATGTCTACAGCTGAGCACCTACCTGTTGTCGCTGTGCTACAGCGGTCTCGAGGTGTGGGCCGGGGACAACCGTGGACTTGTGCACAGCTTCTCCATGCACAACAGCTGCCTGACGCCCATATCCCAATTTAACATCCACCGGTCACTGGTCACAGGTGTACACTCTTCTCCTGGCACTCTCTACACATGCTCCTCTGACCGCACTATCAAGGTAAGTCATCCAACAGTTCAAAATATGTTTTATTGACATTTACCCAAGGTTATCGGCAGCCCACGTCTCTTATTCCACACAGATCCACCTCCCATGTGCTCCACCACAGACGCTGTGCACCCTTCACCATCAGGCAGGAGTTAATGGGGTATGATGACATATTTAAACATGATTTTTCTCTATATTGATTCTTTTTTTTTTTTTTACATTCCTAAAACAATACAAAATCTTATATTTTATACACTACTGTTTAAACATAAACAGTAGTAAATTAAAGAAAATTAAAGAACTTTAAAATTAAAGAAATAACCATTTTATTTAGTGAGAATGCATTAACAATAAAGACATTTATAATGTTACAAAATTTCAAATAAATGCTGTCTATTCATCAAATAATGAAAAAAAAATCATGTTTTCCCACAAAACAATATGAAGCAGCACAACTGTTTTAATCATTGATAACAATAAGAAATATTTCTTGATCATCAAATCATCATATCAGAATGATTTCTGAAGGGTCATGTGACACTGAAGACTGGAGTGATGATGCTGAAAATTCAGCTTTGATCACAGGAATAAATTACATTTACATTTACATTTTTTACAAAACGGTTATTTTAAATTGTAATAATGTTTCACAGTATTACAGTTTTTACTGTATTTTTGGTCAAACAAATGCAGCCTTGGTGAGCAGAAGAGACTTCTTTTAAAAACATTCAAATAACATGGTAATGCTATTTATCACTGTACATTATTGTCAATTATTATTATTATTATTATTATGGTCAGTTCACTCCTTTATTTCATAAAAATGAACATAAATAAGGGGCCATTTACACAACACTGTTTTCAACTAAAAACATAAAACTTATGTGTTTTGGCCATTCATTTACACCACAACAGCGTTTTATGGGGAATGACAACACAAACACAAACAGCAAAAATGTGAATTTGTGAAAACATCTCGGTTACATATGTAACCTTGGTTCCCTGAGTAGGGAACGAGATGCTGCGAACCGTCGCTATGGGAACTGCCTTCGGCGTAACGAATGTCTGAAGTCCTTATACCATCACGTACTAGGCGTCATATCATCAGATTTACAAGATGAAGGAAGCTACTACTAGATAGGGGAATGGCCGGAATCGCAGCATCTTGTTCCCTACTCAGGGAACCAAGGTTACATACGTAACCGTTTCATTGGTTCGCAGTGTTGAGTGAACCTTCGCTGTGGGAACGAAATACCATAAGGCCTTCACATACCTGAGAGTAGCTGGAAGACCGTGGAAAGTGTCCACTCAAGCAGATAAAGCCTGGGAGCCAGGAGCTGTCTTCACGTCCAGACCGTAGAACTTGACAAAGGTGTTTGGAGAGGACCATCCTGCCACACCACAAATATCTTCCAAAGAAGAGCCATTAAAGAGAGCCTGGGAAGACGCCATTCATCTGGTTGAATGAGCGTGTACCCCTAGAGGCGAAGTGAGCCCACACGCCTCATAGGCCGCCAAAATAGCCTCAACCACCCAATGAGATATTCTCTGCTTGGTGACGGCAGCTCCTCTGTTTTTACTGCCAAAACACACAAATAACTGTTCTGATCTACGCCACTGGGCTGTACGGTCGACGTAGATCGCACCAGGCAAAGACCAGGGTGTGGCACATTGCTCCCAACCAGGAGGGGAAAAAGCCTCCAAAACTACTTGCTGGGAACGGAAAGGGGAGAAATGGTCGAGAAATTTTAGAAATGGTGATGGCCGTGGGATTGGTGATGCTTGCCGAAAATGCTGCTTCCAAAACTTAGAAACCTCGTGGTGGAGGTCTTGGAAGAAGGGAAGAGGCCTACGGGGCTGGGTTGGTGCGCGACTCGTAAAAAATCGATCATCCATCTTAGATTAGGCCTGATCTTGCATGGGCTCGCTGTCCCATTCCAGCCCCAGCTTATCTACAGCGTGGGTGACTACTTCCAATAGCTCGCTGTACACTAGGGAAGCGCGTTTCTCCTGTCCACTCGGGGGAAAAGAACTACACATATCGCCCACAAGCTCTTCAGAATCAGAGCGAGAGAGAGAAAAGGATCATAATCCGTCTGCTCACTCTCCATGTGCTCCGACAGTACCTCGGTGGCTGCAGAAATGGAGAGGCGGGGATTAGACGGGAGGCCTTTAGTAAAGGTGGCGAGCCTCAAGCACAGCACTTTCAGATGCAGGCTGTTGCAATGCTAAGCGCGGCCTGGGCATGCCTAATGCCTAAACATAGCACACACCTGTCGTGAGTGTCTCCTCTTGCGATAAACCTGCCACATGGGTCGATGCATCTCCTGTAGCTCATCGTGTCCGCTTAGAGGAGTGAAACTGCTCTGAAAAGGGGTAGCTAAGAACACGAGAGAAGCTTTCCAACGGGCAGAGAAAGATCCGCTTCCTAGAGGAATGAAATCTGATATGACGCCTAACGCGTGCATATAAGCATACATGACACATTCCTAAGGCGGCGCTAAGCGTTACTAGCCAATCAATTGGTGTGATGGTATAAGGGCTTCAGACATTCATTATTCCCATAATTCCCATAGCGACGGTTCGCAGCGTTGAGTGAACCTATGAAAGGGAACTGACGTAATGCACGTGTCCAGTCTAAAGGCACGTAGTGTTTCTTTACAAAGTGACATTGCCAACTACTGGCCTGGCATGGATAATACAGCGTTTTAGTCGTTTTCGTGGATCCGTGTGAATGCAAAAAAAAATTTTCCACATTTTTTTTTTTTTTTGGTACATCGTTGTCATGTAAACCTACCCTAAGCGTATTATTTGAGACTTGTGACTTTTTCTCAAATTATATCCTGAGATATAATTTGTTAGTGCTGGTAATTTGTCCCTCGATATTCAGATGTGTATTTACTATTTCGTCATTATTTATTACATCACGCTAGATATGATTGTGCCTATTTTTGGATAATCCAGTGAATTAAGTTTTTTTATTTATTTTTTTTATCAAATGAATGAATCAAGCAAAATAAGCTTCACATTATGTAACACTTGAATTTAAAAAAGACTCAAACACAAATTATGCATTTTATAAATCTGATTGGATGAGCCAAGTTCAAAGCCATTATAAAATAGATATACCGTGGTATGGTTGCACATACACATTTCTATATTCTATATCTGTACTGCTATGCATAAATAAAGGCTCATAATTTTTCTCTTCCCAGTTAAGTGTTGAAGGAGGAACGCTGGCCATCGCTTCTGGTGACATGAATGTGGAGGTTTGGAGGCTCCGAGTCTGAGAGTTTAAAAAGCATTTCAATGCAGGGAACAACATTCATGTGCTGCTTTTATTGGGGAAAAGATGAAAACCAATGTTTTAGGTGTCTGATACACGTTTCAAGAAACAAAAACTTGACATTCCCAGTTGTCCATGAAGAGGTCGCACTGCGATTGCACACTAAACATTTCAGTGCCTCGTAAAACAGGAACTGTTTTCCTTACAACTTACTTTGTATTTGTTTCCAGTTCGCTCGTGTAACCATTACTTGAAATTGCAACAAAATTGATGTTAACAACATACTTAGACATCTACAGTATAATACAGTAGAGTTAAACAGGAATCATTATAAATCAGTTTTCAGTGTTTAGCTCCCTAGATGTGTAATACACTAACAAGGAAATCGGTTATAATTGGTCACTTATACAAGTATACAGTACAAAGTTTAAAAATGAGGCACCATGCTTTAAAGTAAATGCACTAAGTGCACACTTTTAAGACCATAAACTACTAAATAGTCTAATTTAAAAAGTCCATATTTATGAATTATTTATAATCACTGCAGACAGTGCTGTGGTACTGCTCTGTGACTGACTGAATGTCCTGTGATCAAAATATTTTTGCTAAATTTTTTTGGTTTGATTGCTGATTGTTTTTTTTGGGGTTTTTTTTTTTTAAGCTTTATAAGTGTACAATTTGATAAATGAAGAGTTGGATACAAAGAGATTGGTACAAAGAGTTGGATTTGTCAAGGTGTCGTTTCAAGACTGCAAATAAAAAGAAAGATTGGTGATGACAACATTTGTAAGGTTGTAAGGCTCTGTTCACAGCAGCACGCATGTCTTCTTGTCTTTGAACGGGTTGGAGGACGCGGCGATCCCGGTGAGCAGCGGATCGGCTCTCCTGTGTTCCTGGCAGTACTGAACAATCTGCTCTGCTGCTGCCGAAATCTGACAGACACATGCCAACATATGGATTACATTACAGACATTTATATGATATTACATCATGTAAAATTAAAAATAAATAAATAAAGTAAGGGACTACCCATGTTCTGTAATTTAATTACAATCACTTCTGATGTAATTGCATTGAATACTGTATAGACAATTGAACAATTCTATTTAAAGCTAATATTGAAGTCATAGCCTTTAATCTGGGGCATGTTCTGGGACAGAGGACTATGAGCAGCCTAATGTTAAAATGTGTTTTAAATGTAACATTCTCCCTTTAAACAGGGAGATGAATCATTTATGCAATTATATATCAGTTATTTGATATAATTAAAAGCAGTTTCTTGTCTATCGTTGTATTGTTCAACCGGTCGAGGTTGATTAATTTAAGTAATGCAATACTTTTTTAGAGAGAGTACTAAGCAGTGTAATCTAATTACACTGTTGAAGATTTAATTAGTAATATAATTTATTCCTTTTTTAGAGTAATTTACCAATCACAGATTATATTATACACTCTCAACTGAACAACACGATTAGACAAAAAAAACAACAACTGAAAATGAGGGCTATATACACAGAAACACTAAGGACTAAATGAGATAATTAACTAGACACAGCAAATCAAAAACTGGCAATTTATGAACTACTGCCGTGTTCCAGGCAACCCGTAACCCATGTTTTTCCAACCTTCTACCTGTGAAAGTGCAGTCAAACCCATGACTTCCCACCCGTGACCTCGTACTAGATCGGTGTACTCCCAGTTACGAGCTCTGACGTCACATAGCCCGCGAAACAACAGCAAATGGCAGCCCCTACGGATGCGGCGTTTATAGAAGTCTTACACGGTATTTTACAAATAACGTAAAATAAAAGGTATAACAGCTTCTCTTGCCTTATGCGTTTCCCTCAAATAAGCAAGAAGTAAGCACCTTTGGCGATAGAAATGATTGTAAATGAGAATAAGCCCCGTACGGTCCGTCATGCTTTGTTTTTATCTGGCTACTATTCCTTTGCGCTCAGGCAGTTTGGAGTGACTTTGCCTGGAACGCTACAAAGTCGTGAGTCGTGGTTTGAAGTCGTAACTTACAGGCTCAAAAACCTGCCTGGAATGCAGCATTACACAGGAAAGTGCAAATCAAACAAGATCACGACTCAAACCCAGAACAGACGTTAGCCTACTATTATTATATTGGTTGTTTCTGAAGCGGAAGGCTGCAAATCTCGGCTGCCGTGTAATCAAACATCGCCGAAGGTCATCTCTGTTTCAAGGATCCTTGGAAGGCAGCCTTCGTTTCACGTCCTTCATTCAGCCTGTTTTGAAGGATACATCAGATGTATCCTTCGCAGCCTTAAATCACCCACAATCCTTTGCACACATTCCAATTCATGAAAATAAACTGACGGAAAATTAGTTGGCACTGGGCTTGTCTGTTTATTATGAAATGTAATTTAAAAAAATAATGCTTTTGGACATGAAAGCATAGATGTTATATTTTGTTTTGGTGTAAATTGATCACTAACACTAAACTGACAATAAGCCACTGGGAGACCGCAGTTGGCAGTCAGTCGCTGCAGTGCATTCATAGAAAGTAAGCTAATATAAAGATTTGTAATCTTTACCAGACGTTTAATTGCTGAGGTGGAGACTAGCCTACAAGCCTCACAGAAGGATGCAGTCTCGGTCAGATGCAGCCTTCCGTTTGAGAAACAACCTATAGTCTATTATATTACATCATATTATATTATATACTCTCAAAAGTTCCAAAAGGGGTGTTTTGCAGTGATGCCTTAGAAGAGCCATTATTTCTTAATGTAAATATCATTTTTAGAATCTGAAGAACCTTTTTCCACTTTAAAGAACCTTTGGTGCAGTGGAAAAGTTCATGAAACCATTGATGCCAGTAAAGAACGTTTATTTTTAAGTGTGTTTTATATTATTATTTCAAGTTGAGTCTATTGTCATTCCAACCATATACCATATAATATACAGTCTAGAATGTAAGAAGTGTTGTGGTTTATGTTATCATTGAGTGATGAATGCATCTCACCTTGATTCTCTGTAGTTCTGTCTCCAGTCTCAGCTGCTCCACGGTTCTCCTGGCCTGAAGAACGTTATTACTGCAGTAAACGTCCATCACTGCTGCGCAACTTAGACTTGCACCCTGGAAAGTATGTATATCTTACTCTGAGCAGCATTACATATATTATTGGAACTATATGAATGCCTGATAGATGATGGCCGAAGCTGTAATTTTACCTCAAGAGTCCATTTGGTTTGTTGACTAGAGTTCAAATGTTCTTGTTTCAGTGAGGAAGAGCTGGTGTTTTTGGAGGCATTTATATCTCAATGGGATGATGAACCCCTCCGTCCGCGTGCGCGCACACACACACACACACACACACACACACACACACACACACACACACACACACACACACACACACACACACACACACACACACACTCTGTTGGAAGCTTCAAAGGTCCTGTGATGTGGTTGAGTTCTGAGGTCACATCAACAGTGGCAGAAATGTCATGAAAGTTCAGTAGTATTTGATTGAACTCTGGTGGTCATGAAACCTCTCTTGGATGTGTTAAACTGTGTGCACAGAAGCTTTATCATCCTGAAATATGTGAACAGTGTTTGCAGAATAGTGTGCTCAAATGCAGAGCAATCATTTGCATTTAATCAATTATTCTGTAATTTGCCATTTGCCTAAGCAATTAAAAAATATGTCTCAATTTAAATAATAGTTATATTATATTACCTAATACATAAAAAGCCGATATAATTGACAGATTTTATTCAGTAAATATTAGCCAAAAACTGATTACTTTGCAGGTGCCACTTCTTGATATATTTTATTAATTTGATAAAAAATAAAATAAAATAGATATTTAAAAACGTTTTAGGGTCACTGTATACAAACTATGCTTAAAGCTATAGTAAGATTCAAGAGTTTTATTTGTCACATACACAGTTATATACAGAATATACAACCGGCAGTGAAATGTAAACAGGTCCGCTCCATGGACAGTGCAAATTCACAATTAAAACACAAGGAGGAAAATATAATAGAAATAGAATAAAAAAGTACTATGTATATATATCTGTAGAATTATAAATAAATCAAGCAGAAAAAAATAAGAATAAAGAAGTGGAATAAAATAAGTGAAGTAAACTGTGCAATGAGTAAACTGTAGACTTATAAATATGCGGTTAACAGAAATGTATAAAGAGTATAATGTGCAAACAGGTTTATAACAGGCTGTTACACAGTAACAACGAGAACAGAAAGTGCAGTGCAATGACAGTGTATCGATGTTTATCCTGAAGTGAAGTCACGTGATGTTAAGTGACTGAGTTCAGGAGTCTGATGGCCTGGGGGAAGAAGCTCCTCCTGAGTCTCTCAGTTTTGGCCATCAGGCTTCGGAAGCGCTTACCAGATGGCAGCAGCGTGAAATGAGGGTGATTAGAGTCCTTGATGATTTTAGTAGCTCTACCTTTGCAGCGTTTGGTGTAGACGTCCTGCAGAGACGGGAGAGCTGACCCTGAGATACGCTCGGATAAGCGCACGACTCTTTGCAGGGCTTTACGGTCATGACTGGTGCTGTTCCCATACCACGCTGTGATGCACTGAGTTAAAACACTTTCTATCGCCCCTAAATAGAAAGTTTTCAGGATAGCTGGTGAAACCCTGAATTTCCTCAGCTGGCGCAGGTGGTACAGTCTTTGCCTGGCTTTTTTCACCTGTGTCTGAATGTGAGCAGTCCAGGTCAGGTCCTCGGAGATGTTTACACCCAGGTACTTGAAGCTGCTCACTCTCTCTACTCAGCTCTCTTTAATATGTAAAAATATACATATTAAATATATAAATCTTATGTTGTTAATAATAATAATAATACACGTTTTATAATAAGATGTTTATTTGTTTTTATTTATTTTATTTTGTTAGAAATATTTTTCTGATATATAGCCCACTGCTCATTGACATTTAACCGTGATCTAACAGAAAATGACGGCGCATACCCTTCGCGTTTTGTATTTAGTTTGTACCTCCGCGCTTACCGTAGTTGTTTGGCACATGTGGATGACCAAGTGTGCGGTGCTGTGAGTGAGATCAGCGATAACCTATATTAACAAACTGGGTATTGCATATTTAACAACTGGGGTGAGTGTAATATTGCTTTAGAGATACAAATAAATAGAAAACAAACAGGATATTTATTTATATCTGCGTTATATAATTCGTGGTCTCAAACTACTTTTAGTAATGTTAGATAACATGTCTAACGTTACATGAATTGTTGAAATGAGCTGTGGTAGAATATAAGTTGTACCATGGTAAACCCCCCAGAATAGTATTCTGTGAAGCGGCATATAAATACCATAGTAAATGACCATAGTATATATTGGAGCATGATCCCTGGTCAAACTGTATTCAACTGTGTATAAGTAATATAATCTGTTTTGTGGCGTTAGATCAGGCTGCTCGTCATGGCTCATCAGGCTCCCTCCGTGGCGAGGGATGCAGTGTTAATGGAGAGCAGTCCTCTGTCCCAGGACATGCCCCAGATTAAAGGCTATGACTTCAACCAGGGGGTGGATCATAAAGCCCTACTGCAGTCCTACCTCACCACGGGCTTCCAGGCCAGCAGCTTCGGTCAGGCCGTGCAGGAGATCAATAAGATGGTGAGTGTGTGTCAGACTGAATGCTGTGTTCATGAGAGCCACTGCTGCTCTCTCCACCCACACACTTTATTAAAAACAAAACAGTGAGCTCTAATATGAGGATTTGGTGCTTTTTCTTGTTAACAAAATTGATAACGGTTATTGCTGCTTAATATTTTTTTGTGGAAACTGTGATCGACTACAATACAAAAGTTTGGGGTACATTTTTAAACAAAAGAAAGGAAGAGAGAATGGAAGAAATTAACTTGTATTCAGTAAGGATGCATTAAAGTGATCAAAAGTGACAGTAAATGTATAATGTTACAAAAGATTTCAATATCAAATAAATGCTGTTCTTTTGAACCTTCTATCAAAGAATCCTGATAAAAATGTATCATGGTTTCCACAAAAATATGAAGCAGCACAACTGTTTTCAACATTGATGATCATCAGAAGTTTTACAATATTATCAAATAGAAAAGTTATCTTAAATTGCAGCAATATTGCACAATATTACTGCATTTGTGATTAAATAAATGCAGCCTTGGTGAGCAGAAGAGACTTCTGCATTGAGAGAATATACTGTATGTATTTTAATAATATTAACCTGAATTGAAATGGTTTCTCTAATACAATGACATTCAGAAATAAACTCACCTGAGTGTCCAAATGCTTTTTGGGGGCCTCTGTATATTCATATTTAAAGGTACATCAAATACTGATATCTTATCAATATGGTATAAAGAACATAATTTAATAACTTAAAGCAACACTATGTAACTTTTTTTTGTGTTCAAAATGTCTATAATGAGTGAGTACATCATGAATCCATTTTCCAAACCGTGTCTGTCTTATCCTGAATCCCTACGGTACACCTATAATAAGTGTCAGTGTATTCTGACTATTTTAGTCCGGTTCGGGCCGCACCGCTGCGGAGGAGCACAGTCCCTGCGTGACTCGCCATAGACATAAACGGAGACAAGTAGCTCTGGCTACAATGTTCTTCAGCAAGACGCACGCAGTTCTGTGTATTAACCGCTAGAGCGCCAAAAGTACCTAGTGTTGCTTTAAAGGGGTGATGAATTGAGAAATCAACTTTCCCTTGAGCTTTTGATATATAAAAGGTCATGGTAATATAAGAATATCCTGTAATTTTCGGAGCTGAAAACTTCCTTGTTAGTCAAAGAAAAGCTTTTATTGACCACTGGCTCAGTAAACGCTTGATCTGGGAATGTGCCTCCCTGTGACGTCAGAGAGCAGTGAAATGCCGTCTTAAACGATGAAAACGAACCCCTAATTTTGTAGCCCCACCCACTGACTCACACCTTACATGTTAAAGATAAATAACATAGGCCTAGGTGGTGCTAAACCGGATCGAACTTCCAAGAAATAAACATGCCATTGAAGATTACAAAATAGAGTGCCTGCTTATGGAAGAACACAGTCAAGTGCTTTTGAACTTTATTTTTAATTATGTTCTAGATCACGTGGGCAAGACAATGCGCATTTGTTCCTTCATTTCATCACGGATTCATTTGAAAACAAGAGACTGGGTTAGCAGAAAGAATGACATTAAAAAAACGATGCTATATTGGAGTTTAAAAAAATATTCTATATTGGACCCGGCAGGAATAATGCAACACACTTATGTGAGTAAAACATGCTTTTTATATGTGACAGTTTTGCGTTGTTCTAGATCGTTTTATATCTATTGATTATGTGTACATGTCTAACTAAACACAACTTCCACGCTGTCACAGGCTGGTGTATCCTTTGTATTTGAGGTGTTGTTGGTTCATTGTCCTGCGATTCAGGATCAGAATCTGGGTTGAACATGTAGGCTCGCCAGGGCTTGCAAAACTGTTAGCCTGGCCCGACGGGCTACCTTAAATGGTGAAATAACATTCCTTTCTTGATGTACATTATTCACTCTCTTGACTTGATATTTGAAGGAAAAATACAATTGTGGAAGCAGCAAAGTTTTGCTAATGCACATAGGATACTTGGCTTGTGTGTGCGTGTGTTAGTGATTTGCTGTTATATCCACCAAAAAAAAACCATTCCAATTAATTGTGGGTGGATGAGAGTGAAATTATTGTGTTTGTTTGATAAAGACATATTGCGAGCCCTGTGGGAGAATCATTCCGGTTGCTGTTTTCCCATACGTTTTCAACAATTCCTCACGTGTAATGACTAGGGAGTCGAAGCTCATTATAATACGCAAAACTGGTATCCAATCATAGCAGTGGTCTTCAATGCGACTCTTCAATGTGACCATAAGGCCCACAAAAACCGAGCGTTCCAGGAGAGAGGCTCAAAACCAGGATAGAAAATAGCCTATTACTTATTCATTATGATGTTTTTGAATGTAAAAACCACTCGAACGTCATAAGTTGACCTCAGACAACAGTATACAAAAAAAAGCCAGTTCATGACCCCTTTAATAAAGGTATAAATATTACAGAAATGTAATTTGTTTGTGGGCTTGTTTTTATCAATTACAAATTGCTTTTGTGTGATGTCATATACTACCAATCTGAGTTATCTCATAATCTCAGTGAGTCTTGTAGCTCTTAAAATCATACACTATATGTCATGAGCTCCAGTATTGATTCTTGATCATGTCTCGTGTGTCTTTGGTTGGAGCAGATAGAGAAGAGACTGGAGCCGCTGCAGGAGGAGCTCGAGGGCTGCGATGATTCACATCAGTCTGGTTCAGGATGCACCATTTTCTTGGGTTACACATCAAACCTGATTAGCTCCGGGGTGCGGGAGAGTATTCGCTACCTCGCACAGCACAGAATGGTACGAACACCCCAGTGACTTTGAATAAACACTATTATGCTTTTTGCTATTGTTGTTATAAAATAAGAACAAAAAAAGAACGTATTTTATGTTGAATTGTTTGATGTTTTTGTAGATAGATGTAATAGTGACCACAGCAGGAGGGATTGAAGAAGACTTTATTAAATGTTTAGCACCCACTTACCTCGGAGAGTTCAGTCTAAAAGGCAAAGAGCTACGACAGCAAGGCATTAATAGGTAAGAAAATGGTTCCTGATTAGATCATTGTGGCGTTTTAATGTAATTATTAATACATTTAATTTCACTTTATGTCACAGAATAGGTAATCTCCTGGTACCAAATGATAATTACTGTAAGTTTGAAGACTGGCTGATGCCTATTCTGGACCAAATAGTGCTGGAACAAAAAACAGAGGTGAGATGTTTGTTTATTTATTTATTTATTTATTTTTAATTTTATTAAATTGGCTCGTTAAATGTTTGTAAAAATGCATATTTTGGACCAAATGGTGTTGGAACAAAAGGTGACTTTTATTTTTTATTTGACTTTATTTAATATACAGGTGCTGGTCATATAATTAGAATATCATCAAAATGTTGATTTATTTCACTAATTCCATTCAAAAAGTGAAACTTGTATATTATATTCATTCATTACACACAGACTGATATATTTCAAATGTTTATTTCTTTTAATTTTCATGATTATAACTGACAACTAAGGAAAATCCCAAATTCAGTATCTCAGAAAATTAGAATACTGTGAAAAGGTTGAATATTGAAGACACCTGGTGCCACACTCTAATCAGCTAATGAACTCAAAACACCTGCAAAGGCCTTTCAATGGTCTCTCAGTCTAGTTCTGTAGGACCTAGAACTGCTGACCTGACAGTTGTCCAAAAGACGACCATTGACACCTTGCACAAGGAGGGCAAGACACAAAAGGTCACTGCAAAAGAGGCTGGCTGATCACAGAGCTCTGTGTCCAAGCACATTAATAGAGAGGCGAAGGGAAGGAAAAGATGTGGTAGAAAAAAGTGTACAAGCAATAGGGATAACCACACCCTGGAGAGGATTGTGAAACAAAACCCATTCAAAAATGTGGGGGAGATTCACAAAGAGTGGACTGCAGCTGGAGTCAGTGCTTCAAGAACCACTACGCACAGACGTATGCAAGACATGGGTTTCAGCTGTCGCATTCCTTGTGTCAAGCCACTCTTGAACAACAGACAGCGTCAGAAGCGTCTCGCCTGGGCTAAAGACAAAAAGGACTGGATTGCTGCTGAGTGCTCCAAAGACCATGGTATCCCTGTTCTTAATTGGCCAGCAAACTCGCCTGACCGTAACCCCATAGAAAATCTATGGGCTGTTGTGAAGAGGAAGATGCGATATGCCGGACCCAACAATGCAGAAGAACTGAAGGCCACTATCAGAGCAACCTGGGCTCTCATAACACCTGAGCAGTGCCACAGACTGATCGACTCCATGCCACGCCGCATTGCTGCAGTAATTCAGGCAAAAGGAGCCCCAGCTAAGTACTGAGTGCTGTACATGCTCATACTTTTCATGTTCATACTTTTCAGTTGGCCAAGATTTCTAAAAATCCTTTCTTTGTATTGGTCTAAAGTAATATTCTAATTTTCTGAGATACTGAATTTGGGATTTTCCTTAGTTGTCAGTTATAATCATCAAAATTAAAAGAAATAAACATTTGAAATGTATCAGTCTGTGTGTAATGAATGAATATAATATACAAGTTTCACTTTTTGATGATATTCTAATTATATGACCAGCATCTGTATATGTTTTATTTAATTGGGCTGGTTAAATATTTGTTTAAAAAAATGCATATTTTTGACAAAATAGTGCTGGAATATAAACGGGTGATAGCAAATAAAATAAAATAAAATAATTATATTCATATTTTTGTGTGGCCCAGCATTTGGCTTGCATAGTATACGTTTGTTTTGTGTGTGTGTGTGGCGCTGTGTGAGTGTGTGTAGTATTATTATTATTATTATTATTATTATTAAATGTTTTTTTGTTTTTTTTATTATTAAATTCGGGTGGTAAAATATTTGTAAAAATTCCTATTTGACCAAATGATGCTAGAAAAAAACAGAGGTGATAAAATACATTTTATTTTATTTGCTGTGGTCCAGAATTTGGCTTGCATATTAAAGTTGTTTTTTTGTTTTTTTTTGTGTAAGTGAGAATATGCAATATTGTTAAATGTTTTTACAGGGCACACACTGGACACCCTCCAAAATGATCCACAGACTTGGCAAAGAAATCAACAACCCAGAATCTGTATACTACTGGGCCTATAAGGTGATTTTTATTTTTATTTTTGATCAGTCTTTCCTCAAATTGAAATCTTATTGATCGGATGATTGTTTTTCAGAATGACATTCCAGTGTTTAGTCCCGCCCTCACTGACGGCTCATTGGGTGATATGATCTACTTCCACTCATACAAGAACCCTGGACTAGTGCTTGACATTGTGGAGGGTGAGTCGCCGGAGATGTGTTGTGAACACAATCTGGAGATTATTTTACAAGTCGCATTTGTCATTTCATTATGATAATTTTTATATTTCAGATATTCGTAGGTTGAACAGCAAGGCCGTGTTTGCCAAGACCACAGGGATGATCATTCTCGGAGGAGGTCTCGTCAAACATCACATCTCCAACGCTAATCTCATGGTAATCATATTAACCCCAAAAAAGCACAGTGATGTTGACTTTTTCCAAATAAAATATCTCTTCTGTTTTTGGTGGCTCTCAGAGGAATGGAGCAGATTTTGCGGTGTTTGTCAACACTGGGCAGGAGTTTGATGGCTCTGACTCCGGCGCCCGGCCAGATGAAGCTGTCTCTTGGGGAAAGATCCGCATGGATGCCTCTCCTGTTAAAGTAAGATTCATATGTTAGCATGCTCTTCAGTCACACCAGCAATATTGTTCTTATCTTATGTTGCATGTTATAAATATTGTCACAAATGATGATCTGTTGTGTTTCTGTGCAGGTTTATGCTGATGCTTCTTTAGTCTTTCCACTTTTAGTGGCAGAAACTTTTGCACACAACGCCAACAGGTTGATTAAGGCAAAGAAGAGCGATTGATGGTGCTTTTCTCTTGCAAAACCTATTTCAGCGCTTTACCCCACTTCACTGTTTCTGTACAGTTTGAATGCTTAAAATCATAAATACATGGCTTATTATGCATTTAAACAAGCACAATTGTTTCTTTTATGTCAAGTCTTTGTGTCTGGTAAAATATGTTCTAAAATAAAGTTGAATTTAGTTGTTTCTTTTTTTTTAGTTCACTAGTTTTTATATTTAATGTTCGTTTTATTGTATTTCATCCCTCATTGTTGTGCGTAACATCTTGTGTGCTGTTTGAGTACTGCTTTTATCTGGCTGTTTATGCTCTGTCCATTTTTAGATTTAAAAAATACGGTAAACATCACCATGGAGAGTACATTTATTCTTTAACCTGCATTACTTTATTATTATATGGTTGTTACAATGCATGGACATGAGTGAAGAGAGAATAATTTAAGACAAATTCTGTGTATGTATTTATCTCTTTAAAAAATGTATGTCTCTTTGTTATTTATATTAATCTTTGTTCTGTCACTTTAAAGTCCTCATGAAATCAAAATCGACCTTATTTAGTTTGTTAGCACACATTACAGGTCTTGGGGTGAACAATTAATCCGGGCAAGTTAATACACAGAAAAAAAATCATTTGTTGCGGTAATCTTTAATCAAAAGTAACTTCCGGTCTGGAATGGCGTTCCCTTTCCAATGACGGCAGTTTGACAGCTTGGGTTTGAATATCCTTAACCCCTCCAACCGTTAGTCTGCTATGAGCGAGAGATGGAGAGGAGGAGCGCTGAAGTCAAACCCTGCCCTCTATTCAATATTCCACGTCACAGCACTGAAGAAAACTCACTTGCTACTTCCGCTTCACTGGGACTTTACAGCCACCAGAGGGCAGTTGTGATTCACCACCTGTAACCCAACTGTGTCCCAACCCACTACTGTACATTTTTTGTTATTCACAAGAGACTCTTGATTTACTTCACTTGGCCGGGAGTGTATAAACAGTTTATTTAATTACAGTGAGAAACTGTAGAGATTTATACTGTTTTTAGCTGTTCTGTGGAAACCGGTAGTCGAGATGTAACTGTGATAACATTTGCTCAGCTGTAGTAAATGTGCAAATCAAGTGTTTTGACCTAAATGTCAATGACCTAATGAATGTCTTGGTTTTGTTAGCATAGTTTCAAATTCCTTTTTGCACATTTGAACTTTCAGTGATAAGTAATCTGTGTCTTGACCTAAACAGTGCCTATCTGAAACATGCAAGCACAGCCTGTTATTTAGGACAGGTTGCTGTTTTTTTTTTTTTAAGTCTATTTTATAGGTGTACCTAGGTAGTTGCGACATGAAACTGAAAATTTTAATATGTATATTGTTTGACAGAATGGTTTTCATTTTCACATGCATGAATTTAGCAGAAGCTTTATTCAAGACAGGATCCAATACTTGAACCAACTTGAGTTCAGCTTGGAGTGAGATTTATTACTGAGGGGGAATAATGATTCATAAGCTTGGAATTCAATATTATTCATTTGGATATATATATGAATATACAGTAGGTGACGTTAATTTTTCTGAAGGGGAAATAAATCTCTATTAATGTAAACTATACAGGAACCTATTAAAGGTTAAAAACAAAAACTGATTTGTCTACTGCATATAAGACTTTTATAATTATATATGAGTAAAAATATAATGAATATGTAATATAGTGTTTATGGAAACAATTACTTTTCTAAGGTAAATACAATATTATTTCACCATGATACATTTCAGTAATGTGTGCAACGGGGCTTACTTTAGAAAAATGTGCTTTTATTACTTCCATTTGTTTTCTATTGAACAATGATTTTGTGGCGAATGATGGCGATTTTGTGTGGCAATAAATCATACACTAAAAAATGCTGGGTTGAAAATGGACTAACCCAGCAATTGGGTTGTTTTAAACAAACATTTAACCCAACCGCTGGGTTAGTCCATTTTCAACCCAACTTGGGTTGTTTTAACCCAGCATTTTTTAGAGTGTAAAATTGGTTTATTTTGTTTAAAAATCTTATAAATGTATGAGGTGGCAAGGGACCCTTTCACTAGCATGGGGCAAAAGGCACACAGTATTGATAACATTATTTTAGCTAAAGTATTTGTTTTTAATAATGTCTAAGTTAAAACTTGTTCAAAAGTATGAGCTATTTTCTGTTTATTTTGATAAATAAAATAATACATTTTTGTTCCATACATATACTGTAATTAAAATATGTTAATATAAACATATATTTTAAAAATACAGAAACAAAATTATTTTAAAAAGTAAAGATTCTGAAGGCATTGAAGGAGATCCCATAATAATTTAATATAGATTTAGAGTAGTAACAATAAATATTGAATTATATGATATGATTAATATCTTATTAAATATGATTTAATTATAAATGAAGTGATTATCTGTAAGGTGACAGTACATCCAATTTGTTTATATCCTACCTTTAGCCTTCTTAACGTAAGGCTTCAGAATTCATAAAAGTTGTTCATTTGTGATAATTATCTTGATGGACAAAGCGTGTAAGTATCATAAACTTTTGCTGATCACAGAGCTTGTTTTTAGTGATAATCCAAAAGCCTACGGGGAAATCCTATTGGGTTTTTGTCAAAAGAACGAGTGCGATGCTAACTGCTGACTGGCCTACAAAGTGAGTCATACCTGCACTCAATTAGCTTGAACAAAACCATGAATCATTAAGACCTTTATCTCAAAATATATTCAGTAATTTTAGCGATTCTCATTTGGTACTTACATATACAACATTTTTTTAAAAATCAAATATTAGATCAAATTAGCACAGAATCAACTCTGTTGCTGTTTGTTACTTTGCTGGCGATCAAGTCAAGGATCAGCCAAATTTTCACATGCATCTTGAAAAGCATACGGCAAGTTTTTGTGCCATCAAGTGGCTTAGAGGGAAAAAAATCAAAGGCACCTCCGCCCACCCCCGGTGCGCCTTTAGCCCTGTTGTACCCTACTGTTTCTTTCAACATACCATCAGATGTTCATGTTTATTTCGTGCTATAACTTAGTAGTAAAGAGGAAGTGATGATCAGTTAGTGCGCTCCCGCTTCGCTTGAACTGAGGCCCTACATCAATCCGTCCCGTCATATAAAAGAATTTCGTAATAAAACTCACAGAATTTGAAAGCTGAGTCTTTTCATTTCAAAAGTAACCTGCACTGTCTTGTCTGTCAGCGTTAGTGTTCTCTTTTTGCTCAAAATGGTGTGAGAGCGTGAGAACAGCGTCAATTGCGTGAGTCTCGGATTCTGGCCCTGATTCAGTATATTCATCCTATGTTTCATTTGTTGCAGTTTGTTTCAGTATACTAGACAGGGCACGATTTTTTTTTTTTTTTTTTTTTTTTTTATCTGATCTTACCCAGCAGCACATTAGGCTAAATTCCAGTAAAACGTTCCTCCATATTATGGATTTCCATTTTTCTCCATTATTGTCCCATTTGGAAATGCTCTCCTGCTCTAAGTGTTTGCTTTACCGGGATGAATGTTTATTAAAGTCCTGCAGAAGATGAGTTGTGTGTTGCACTAGAGACATGGCATTTCCCTAACCCTATACAATTTATAATGTGTGTGAAAGGATTTATCAGGAGGAAATTTACACAAAGTCTGTGAATGGAAAAGTATGTGCACCAGCTGTCTTACATAAAGTCCACCTTAGTCCTTTTGCCTTTTTGTAGTTTGTCTAAGAAGAAAGGCCTGGAAGATTGAATAAATGCTTGCATATTATTATTATTATTACTCATAAAATTATTAATAAACACAAGTAAAAGTTAATTAATGATTTAAGCCAAATTGAATATTGATTTCTTCCAAACAATCAACATCCGTATTTCTGCACTTCCAGCTAATTCTATCTGAGCTCTGAATGTGTAGATAAACAGGGGGAAGGTGTAAAGTGCAGGGTTATCCATATGTGGGTGGGTTTATGTGCAGTCCTGTAGTGTGAGTGAGAATATGCTGGTTTGCTCAAAGAGCACCTCGTCCTCTTATCTGACGCTCTGTTTACCTGTTATGTTCCCATGGTGATCCACCCCCCCGATCCACCTACTCCGTGTCTATCATCGTCGCAAACCTGCAAAGGTGTCATTTACGAGAGCATGAGAAAAAAAAAAAAAAAACGCTGTTGAAAGGGGAAAGCGTGGCGAAGAGCCCGCGAGGTGACTTTAGTTACTTACAAATAACGAGAGAAGTTCCCTGGCTGTCCTGTACTCTTAGAAACAGGAAGTGCGATGATGTCAGTGCAAACACTGACGCATCTGCTCGCGCTGACTGACGGGTTTCTTCGTAGTCATGGAGACAAGCTTTGGTGTGAGCAAACATCCGGCGCTCTTGTTCTCCACATGAGCAGATTTACACGATTTATATCAGAACTGTCCACACCTGGACTACAGACTCTCATGAATGAATGTGTGGCCCTTTTCAGCTATAATGCCTAATGGAAAATCCCATTATCCCTATCCTAATTTCCTTTTTTATTATTTACCACCTGCAAAAAGGTAAAATATTATGTATTTTTTAAACAAAAACAAACAAGGTAACGTTAGGTATGGTTAAACTATATGAATTTCCTCCTCCTCGAAAAATTGGATAAGATAATAATCCGTATTACAAAACTAAAACAACGCAAAAAACATTAAAAAGTGCATAAAACACTCGTTTTAATAAAGTAACTGTCCAACAGCGAAACATGCAGATAAAGGTACAGCAGAGTCCGCATCTGTAATGGAGGCAAGTCACGTGAGAGAAGGCAACGCCTCCGTCGCGCTATGATTGGATATGATTGGTTTGTGCGATAAACCCCGCCTCCTGTTTGCGTTCGTGTCCGTGAATCGGCATAAACAACATAATGGCGTTAATGGGAAGACTTACTTAAAAAGTAAGTAAACTACTCAGCCACTTAGATATCACCGCCTTATGTCACATCAAAATCAAACTTGAAATGGTCTGAAACCATGATGTGGGGAGTTTTAGTGAAATTAAAGATAGGGTAAACGTACCTATTAAGCTCAAGTACCCATTATGCACACTACTATCTTTGAGCTCAGATTATAAAAAGAAAATAATCATTTATCATCCTACTTGATGTCTTAACGAAATGATGTGTTTGCTACCATATACCTCCTGTAATTTCAAGCTAATTGGACCGATGCACACTGAGTTATGAGTATGTGTTCACACTGTCTGGCGGCCATTTTGAAAGCTGTCTGAAAACTTTCACCCGAAGAGGAGCCCCTTAAATGTGCATTTTTTTAGATGTTTAAGCCTTTGTTTTGGATAAGTATAACTTCTTACTGCAAAAGTAAGAGATTAATGTTTAGACTTTTGCATATTATAACCTGGAACCTGGATGTGGGAAATAATTACAGTTAGATCCAAAAGATAGTTTTAGCAAACATAGCGCAGACGCTACAGAACATGGTTAGCTTACTAGCTGTATAAGATTGTGTGCTACACTAATGTATTACTTCACAGGCATTACTGGCGTGTACTTTTAAATCCATTATATTATACATTTACAGTTTATTGATGTTCTGTGGTTTTACACTGCTGACTTCATATTATAGTAAGGTGAGCTTAAAGGGTGCACTACTATGACAATCACCGCTTCAGTGTGACATCAATAAGAAAAAGTATAACTTCATAGATATTTTCTATAATAGCTGTTCATATTAAAATATGTATGAACTTAATACATGACCTAGATTATTTATTTAGCAAAATTGTCCTTTTAAATTTAATTTAATATTATTTTAATAATATTAAATTAATATTACTAATATTTATTAATAAAAAAGTTTGCCGTTCCAGTTAAGCTCAGTGTGCTCCCTTTAAGCTCATCCACATTGAACGTCTGTGTCAATGCTTCATAAACGGACTTTAAATATTAACTGATGGTTGTCACTTCAAGTTAATCTTTATAAAATTATTCTTTAAAAATGTTGTTTAAAATAAACAAGAATTTCTATTTATTGTTTTTATTATTATTTTTATATTAAATATTTGTTCATTTTTTTAACATTGAAAACAGAAAAAACATTTAGAATTGTTTTATTAATTTATATATTCACATGTTATGTATGGATTTTGATTAGAATTTTTATTTAATTTTCTTTTTTAATTTTCTATTTTTCTTTTTTTTTTTTCTTTTTCTAAGTAAGATTTTAGAGGAACATGACACATCCTACAGGTATTGTTTGTACGCTTGCAGGACAACGTCATCGCTGTATCTGCTGCTCTCTATAAGGATTATACTTAGAATTGATTTCTAAACCAACTCAGACCAAAGTTCCTCTTGTGGTTTGGTGATCAAACATTGAAAAATCTGTATTTGTATGTATTGTATGTGTATGTATTTTGGTTTCCATGGTCACTTGCTGTATTTTCCAATTGTTTGGCCCTCAGTTGCAGCTGGAAAAAAAATTAAAGCCATTGACACATTTCAGTGTTTACCGTTTGGGGAATTTCACATAGAATCGAACATGACATAGAAACAGAAGACAAATGATGAACAAACGAAAGGGACAGGTGCTGAGAAGTATGTGAAAAATAACACGCAATGCATTCTTTTCTAAGTATAGACTGAAAAGAAACAGGGCATTCTCTGCAATGCAAATAGGCCATCAAAATCTAGTTTCACAAACAGTTTTTTTTTCTTCAGCCCTCTGAAAAGAAATGGATTTAGCTTTTCCATGAAGAATAGGATATGTGATGCTGCCTTTTGACTTTACAAGTTGATTTCTGGAACAATATTCATGTCGGGAGTGCACTTATGATGCCTTAAAATACCACCTCCGTAGGCAGCTCACTTGATGTTAGGACAGAGCTACAGTTATTGTACATCCATAGAGCAGTTTGTGGGATATGCTGGATGATCACACGATCACAAGGTGTGTCCCTGAGAATGGGCTCATTTAGCTGATATATTTGTCCAAGATCACTTCTAGTACCCTTAATACATGCAGGGACTGCCCCCCTGGAGCAATAAAGGTCTTATTTTTCTCTTTATGGTATTCAATTTAATATGTTTTTGCATTATTTATTTAACTCATACCCTTTGGTTAACTACATCAGATTAAATACAAATATATATTTTCAATTCAATCATTTCAAAAGATATTAACTTATTACAATTTCTTATTTCAGCAAAAAAAGTGGACACGTACTAGTAAGACAGATTTTTGCGAAGTAGTTTATTTAGTGTTAAAACAGACAATACAGTACATATCAAACGAATGAATGAATTTATATTGCGGAACATTATTTAACTATTATTATACCTGCATGGGCAAAATGTGGATATTGAATGTTTTTATCATTATGAACAGTGAATTTGTGGATATGTATTTTGCACTGTCATACCTGTAGCTTGGATAACAGTCCTCTCTCTCTTTGTTATCAGTGTGTGTTTGGAGCAGAAGGCCACAGAGAGAGGACCAGGCTCCTGTTCCTGCTGAACTGAGCCAGCTGCAGCGATCCACTGATTATCAGCACAGCAGGCACAGGAGACCAGCCCGCTGGCGGACAGCAGAGAGAGACACCAGCACACTGAGGTAGAACAGCGAGAGAGACACCAGCACACACGCACAGCACATAAGAAACATGCACCAAACTCATACGAAACTGAGATATAGACATGGAGATTGAAACCATCACAATAACCTTGAGTATTTATGACTCATGCAGGATGAATGGCGTGACAACACATCACATTACCGCAAAATAAAGATTGTACATTATATTTTGCACCAAGACATAAATAATTTTCCATAAAATAAAATATGTTCATTTCACCCCAAACTTCGTAGCATTACCATAAATATCCATTCTACTTTTGAGTCCCATTAGATTCTCAGTACTGTAATTCCGTAATGTAATGATTTAAATTAATGCAATTTAAATGCTGTACAAAAATATTTCCATGATGTACATTTATGTTTGATTATAATTTTATACAGAAAATAATATTAAATATAATTAAACAAAATAAATTACAAGTATTTATGAGTGATGATTGAGCATTTTAAAAGACAAATATATTGTGACAAATGCATTGTATGTATGTATATATATATATATATATATATATATATATATATATATATATATATATATATATATATATATATATATATACATATACATACATACATACATACATACACACAATGCATTTTTTCTTCATAGAAATTATGGTATTTCAATTGGTAATGAGCATTTTTCCAAAGTGGCTTATAAATGAGGGAAAACTATATAAGACAGAAACCACTGATCTGATCCAAATAATGGAAATATCTAAAACATATAATTTAAAATATGATATTAAGGCCTTCATATGGATAGAGGCCACACTTTGCTTTCATAGTATCTTCAGCACATTGTCCTTCATGAGGAAAAGCCTCCAGTTCTTTGAGAGTGAAAGGAGATGGGAATCTATGTTCTTCCGAACTTTCTGTAGTTCACATAAAACTCTTGAATCTAGTGGTTCAATGATGTTTTGGTTTGGCAGCGGACGAAGTTTGACTTGATTGTGCCGTTCATCAAATCACTCTTGAATTCTAGCTGGAACATTATGATAGGATGGCGTTCATGACCCTGGGTCGCTGTTACATGTGAGACGGCTGCCTGCCCGTCCGATTACAGATCTCCCACCATGTTTCACAGCTGCCGTTGCGGCTGCAGGCATCTTTTGGCTTTTCCCGTAAGATAAACCCGCCTAGATGCAGGACATACGGTAAAAGATGACTCACTGGACCATTTTTTTCCCATTGTTTTGCGTTTAATGCATCGTTTGGGCCTTGGATACAAACAGTTTCCAAATGGCTGCTCTGCCACATTTGAAGAGTTTTTATTGAAAGTGGGCCTCTGAAGTTCAGATTCCGTTCGGACATGTGTGGTCACTTAGCAACTGTCCTAAACATCCCTGTTGGTAAACTTTGACATTAAGTTTGTCTTTGCTGTTTATTCCTATTTGCATGAATACATCATGCTTTTGTTATTTTTTGAGACTTCTGGTACTAATAATAAGGCCATTTCGCTTTGAAAACTCACATACTGAAGAGATGATTTTTGTTTTAAAGATTTCTTTTATTTAATGCACACATTTCAGATCTGCTAACAGGATTAACAGTTGAAACTTACAAAAGACATATGCAATATCTTATTTATATACATTTGCATCCCTATTACCATTTCATTTTATTAAAGATGTGTTCCTGGGTCAGTATCTTTTATTGGTTATGAAAAATGTCAATTTCAGCCAATCATTTCACTCTTATGCTTAATTGTTAAGGTTAAAGAGGACAGTGGTTCACCACTGATTAAAAAAAGGACCTAAATAATTAACAGTTATAACTGTCGAAAAGCACCAACATTAAATTGATCAATTTTTAAAATGTATTTTAACCTATTTATTTAATACATGTATAATACATGTCTTTATTAAATAATTATTACATTAAATAAAGTAATAAATAAATAAAGGTCAAAAAGCTTCACAGGTCAGAATAAAAAAAGAATTTAAAAATAAATAAATGTGTTCATTTCAATGAAATATGAACAAAAAAGCACTGGAAAAATATGGGTTGGTAAAAGTGTCTTTTCAAAATATGGGATATAATGTGAACATTTGTATGCTACTTTGGTTGCATTGCCGTTGTTAGATGGTCCGACACATAAAAAAAAACCCACTTGGTTTGATGGGAATTTGTTTCAAGACCAACAAAGATGATTATCCAAGGTATTTTTATTTTCAGGCTATGGCTATTGTATATTGTGCTAAACATCTGAGATTAAGATTATACCATCTGACAAGATAAAAACCTACCCAGTGCTATGCCGAATTTCGACCCCCTGCCAAATTATTACCCCCCTCGTTGATTGCCTAACCCCTCCCCCACACCTACTCCTAAACCAGGGTTCCTCAAACTCGGTTCTGGAGGGCCCCTGTCCTGCAGAGTTTAGCTCCAACCCTAATTAAACCCACCTTCCTGTGGTTTTCTAGTGATCCTGAAGACCTTGATTAGCTTGCTCAGGTGTGTTTGATCAGGGTTGGAGCTAAACTCTGCAGGACAGTGGCCCTCCAGGATCGAGTTTGAGAAACCCTATCCTAAATAATAATAATCTGGCAGGGGGTCAGAATTCGCCACAACACCGGCCGTCACAACAGTGTGGGATTGATTTATCATTCACAGGCGCTGGTGTAGTGCTGAAATTCTGTGTCCCTAGTGGGTGCTGTAGTGATGGTAGGGTTAGGGATCGGATTAGGGTTGGGAGTAGGTCGGATTAGCTCAATACAGTGCCTGGGTCACAGAATTCAGTGGGTCACAGAATTTGGCAAAACACCGGTTAGAGGTAATTCTGAGATGACCCTCATAGAGTCAAGTCTTTATGCATCTTTAATGCAGTTTTTATGTTATACATGCAGTGAGATGTCACAATACTCAGTGTGCATACATTTAGTTTGATGACACTAGTGGCTTTAACACAAAGGCACAGTGACACAAAGGCATTGCCAGCACTCAAGGTCTCGTTCTTTGCTGATTTCGGTTCCAGGATGGCAGAACTTAACCACTGTGAACAGAAGTTCAATGCAGTGTTCACAAGTGGGTTAAGTCCTGGCACCACACAACCTGCATAGAAATGTACATGAATTTTGCACTTCTGTCACCACTAACCGTGTGTGTGTGTGTGTGTGTGTGTGTGTGTGTGTGTGTGTGTGTGTGCGTGCGAGACGGTCCGCATTCCTTCAGGATTAGCGTAATGGTGTCTCGTGTTCAGGTGTGTGTTTGCCCTGCATATATATCTGGCGTGTCTGCAGTCTCCCAGTAGAGTCCCTCACACGAGCCATTGGAAATCCCTGGCAATGTGATTCAGTCATTATGTTTAAAAATCACTCTGCCAGGAATTCCCCTGGCCGGCAGAAGAGGAGGGTCCGGGCTTATGTCATTCTGTCTGAGGCTGGGTCCTACACTTCTATATCTGTCCTAACACATCATGCACGAGGGCTCTGTGAGAACAGCAAACAACACAGCAGACAGATAGCAAACACCCGGGACAAAAAAAGGGGAGAGTTCGGACAAAAATGAAAGTTTTGTCATCATCTTACTTACTCACCCTCGAGTTGTTCATTCCAAACCTGTAGGACTGTCTTTTTTTTTTCATCTGTGGAACATGTTTAGGAGAATGTCGGCGCTGTACAGTGAACGCATATATGATGCTAAACTCTTAAAAAGGACAAAAAAGCACCAAACAAGTACTTGTGCGCTAAGAGTCCAAGCGTTCTGAAGCCAAAAACATGCATGTGGCGACATTTCTGCGCATATTACATTGCTTCTTGTGCGTTCTGCAGCTTTAAAAGTTAATTGCCCAGAGAGTGGCACATCCCGACAAGTTACGCCTACCGCAAAGAAACAAGCAAAGGTCTTTTTGACTGAAACAATGTTTTCAAGTACATTTATATTATGTTTATGTATGAAATGTTTGTAAGACTTGTATTGCTTTTGAAAATTAAGTGTGAAATAACAGCTATTAGTAAAACATAAAATAAATTATATAATCAAATACAGACCTATGGTAATTATAGCTAGCAAATCTACCCTACCCTAATCCTAATCCTTCAATCAAATTAAAATTTACTGTAGTTTCATAATTAAAATAGGCCTACTTTAAAAACGGTCTGCTGATCAATGTAATATGATCTGTATGCATATCACTAGGTGGTGATAGTGAAGCTTAAAAAGAAAAGAAAGTGAAGTAGAAGAAGAGCAGCACTAGTGGCGACATCAGTGGCTGAATCCAAAATTGCCCCCTATATAATCAAACAGGGCATTATTTGAAGGGACAGCCATTTGTAGTGGTGTCCGAAACCATAGTGGACGTTATCGGATGCACTCATTATCCCACATTGCACTGCAATAACGAGCGTACAGCTGATGTACCCTCAACAGCTGTAGTATTAAAAATAAAGTATTAAGTAATAAGTAATTAAGTAAGTAATAATAAGTATTAGTGGACTAACATAGGGAATAGTGATTGAGGTTTAGGGGTCGATTTCGGATTCAGCCAGCGATTCCAGAGGACGGTGCTAATTGGCTGTTTCATTTTAGGGGGCGTAACTTGTAGTAGGTTGCGTAATTTGTAGGGGCGTGGTTTGTAGTATTGCGGGATCCAGTCAGACCGAGCAAGTTTACTATGTCAGAAAAGCCATACATATGGATCTAGTTATGTGATTCAAACGTCACAATACATTAGTTCAAATCATCCACTATGGTAAAAGTGTTTTGAGGTCATATTGTGCAAAGAACTGTGTGAAAATAAGTCTTTATGTAATCATAATTTGTGTGAAAAGGAATATAAGTTGTTGGTGTTTTACTGCCACTAGTGGTCATTTCAGATGGAAACTCTAGTGAATAGTATGTAAAATATAGGTACTTTTTTGGACTTTTATGGTACTTTTTTGTTCTTTTTGAAACTTAACAGACAGCATGAAAATCGTATAAACTTTGGTGTTCCATTGCAAAAAGAAAGTGAAACCGGTTTAAAAGTGAGTAAATGATGACTTTTGACAAAAAGTGAGTTTTCTGTTACATGCGTGTGTGTGTCTCTACCAAGGGCACCTAATATTTTGTAGTCCATGGTCATTGTGGCGGGCCCCTCCTTCTGTAAGCGTCTGGGTGACTGGGCTTCCTGTGGACTTATAAAAATAGCTTTTCAATGACAGCTTGAAATGAGGTCAGAAAGACGTGCAGTCCCCTCCGAGTGCCCATAAAAAAAGCTAAGTATGCTTCTCTGTTCAAAATCCCGTGTCTCATCTGGAGTAAAACTTTAAGAGTGACAAAAAACAGGCAGAACCTGTGGAGATCTTGCAGGACCACTCATTCACTCAGATAAGCCTCAGAGGACCAGACACTTGTTTCACAGTTGGAAATTCTTACTGTTTTAGGGGTTTACTTTATTTTCAGAGAAAAACTTTATTGCTTTTATGCCAGTATCAACTTCATCTCAGATGTTTTTTCTAAAATACCCACAAGTGAGACGCTTATTGAAACAGAGCAAGAGTTTGGACCTATAGACAGCATTTAGTTTGGATGTCTTGGGATCTGTTCTAGTGGAGACACATCTATGTTTCTCTAGAAAACCATTCTTGCTCTTCATTTCACCTCATCGCAGTCTATTACTGCGATCTTTCCTAGAGTTATTCATCAGTTTGGAGTTTTTAAAAGCAGAAACATACTTTCCAGTTGTAACATGTCACTTTTCATTCTCTTCAAACTGTTTTCCCTCTAAACATTTACGAAGGAACATTTACAGCGCCGTAACCAGTCAACAGAACCGTTCCAGTTCCTTACAGCGTCTCGCAGTTGTCAATGCAAATGTCAGTCTTGGAAAAAAAAGGACTTGAATATGTCCAGGCGGAGGGGAACTCCTAGCTTACGTAAACCTGGAGCATTATGTTTATGTCTTTACATAAAATATCCTGGAAAATGCTGTGAGTAAACCCACCAGCTCTAAACAAAGACCTAGAGTACTTACAGAGCTCTGACTGTTTGTGGTGCAGTTTTTTTAGGTTTTCCCCCAGTAACTTTGCAAGACGAGACTTTGCAGTTGTGTGACAGACAGTCATTTAGATGCTGATCAGAGGATGTGGCCCGACGGTCTTACACGCACAGGCCCAAAAGGAGTTTGGATAGTTTGCCATAGTTAATAATGTCATATTATCATTTGATAACAAAATATTAAAGCAAGTGTCTGTAAACTGCTGCAGAATCTTTTCACTTATCAGGTTTGCGCAATAAATTAGTGTTTTGGGAATTTTTTGTGGTGTATGAAGTCAATTCTCCTCAAGTTCATTATAGAGTAACCATAGTTCATCACATTAACAATGGACGTGTTTAACATTTCACGCCACTAAATATTTATTTTGTCAGTATATCCAAAGTTGATCTACTGTTTTACCATTTAAAACCTAACAAAGTTCCTTTTTGTGAAATGTTTAGATTGAAAAGCATGCTTGTGGTATCTTTTCTTTTAAAAAATGGCATTTAAAAAAAAAAAAAAATGCAATGACATTGACATTTTTTATTTCACTTCTACACTCAAGTCGGGATTGAACTCAAATGACCAGTTCCAAAAGGCTGCAAAAGAGTTTAAAGTGTGATATTTTCCCCCTAGAAACATCATTATGCATTTTCCACACACGCAAACGTGCCTTTCCAAGTGAAACTGCAAGCGAAATTATGCATTAGGACTGAATATTGCTTTTGAATGGCATCTGAACTATCTGTGATGTATTTTCCCGATTCTCGAACGCTTGAAATCATCCACCCAGCTCAATCTAGACTTGATGAAGTGATGCCTAGCAAACGGGAAGATCTCTGTCCATTAATATTTTCCATCAGATCTTTCCTTTCAACTTTTCCCCACTAAATTGAAGGCGCAGTTGTTCTTTTTGGCGGTGATCTCAGTCTTTCCTCTCACTAATGACGGCGTCTGGCGTGATGCAGTCGATGCGGTTACACCTCACAGAGGAAAAGAGCAGGAACGACTTTTTACGGCTGTCCTCATGATGAGAAGTCACACTTTCATCCTGCAGTGTTGAAGCTAATTTTAGGATTGAAGGAAAAAGACCCATAAATATCCAGTTTGCTCTGCTGCACACCAGATCCGTATAGTTACCAGCAAATTAGATTTTTCATCTGGCCACAGTAGGTAATCTGATACTGGGCCTTCTTAAAAAGTGGATTTAGGATTGGATGTACCACATGCAATTGCTCACACAGTATATTTTATACATAAACACACACACACACACACACACACACACACACACACACACACACACACACACACACACACATTGGTTTTATGTGGACTTTCCATAGACACAATGATTTTTATACTGTACAAACTGTATATGTCTGTACATTTTAGAACTCAGATATTGTCATCTTTGTGGGGACATTTCATCTTCATAACGTAGGGAATACCTAACCACACACACACACACACACACACACACACACACACACACACACACACACGCACATGCACACGCACACACACACGCAGATGCTTTTATCCAAAGTGACTTAAAAATGCAAAACATTTTTTAAATAACACCAGTAAAATATTTTATAAATTGCAGTTTTCTGCAGTTTTGACAAATATTAATTATATAAAATCAATAAATAATATATTATTATAATTAATATTTATATTTTAATTCATTAATTATTATATATTATATTTTCACACAAACACACAGCACGACTTTTGCTATAGGCCTCAAGCTTGTATAACAGAACACAAATATATATTTTTATATAAATATATAATATTATATAAATATGTATACAATTAATGAGAACCAAATGTATACATTTTGAACTATAAAAATATGATTTATTTGATAAATTTGACAATCTTGTTGCATATTATGAGATGATAAAATTGCGCACAGCACATTTTAGTGGAATTGAAATTGTTTTAAGTGAAATGAAATATTTTTGTGAAATTTAAACTGTTGGACAATAGATAATTACATGTAAATAATGACTCAGGAAAAGTCCTGACAGATGGCTTCTGATGACATTCAGCTCTAAGCGTACAGTACTCCACCCTGCCCGTGGGAATATGTGCGTCCCATTTGTTGTAAGCTTCATTCTTTTAACTCAAAACCAAAGTGAATGACAAATCCAACTTCTGCATTGGCTGCAGAGAAAACTCGCTTCCATGAGCACAAAGCTGCTCGTTCCCTTTTTAAAGAGCATGAATTCATAGCTCATCGTTCTCTCGCTAATGTGTCTGTAACTTTACTCCAGATACTATTACACCCAATCCTCAGCAGTAGCCATTAACTTCAGCAAAGAGGCCCTGAAGAAAACACCCAGCAGCAAAAACAGGAATCCATCACACTTGTTCCACTTGCACACAGTTTCCTAATCTCTGTACCAGTCCTGAGAACTCCTGTGCTTCCCGAAATAAGTGGGACGGGCCTGTTTACAGAATCTTGAACCTTCCCTGCGTCTTGGTTTTTTAGGCTTAATGAGCACATTATGAGATGATTAATAACTTGTGTGGCTTTCTTTACTGTATTATACACTATACTATGTAACTGTATTATCGCTCATCTTTTTACACAAAGTTGGATATACAAGTATGCCCAACTTCATCCGCTTACATACAGTATACTTGCACAGGGCAATTTATACAGCATATCATAAAGCCTTGATTGTATCAATGCAAAAATACAATCTATATTACGGCCCAGCTCTAATCTGCTAAATGTGACGGCATGTTAAAATATTATAAACATCAACATTATGATTTTCTGGAAAGCTGCTATAGAAGCGCTATACAAACACATTTAACTCGACTGTATGTAATGTAACACTATACACTTCACTTCAGAACTACACAATTTATTGTATTATATACTACAGGAAACACTTGACTATAATATACATTAAAACATGTCTTTTTTTTTTACTATAGTTACTGTACTACACACTATCATGCTGTGCTTTGCAGATTACACTAAAAATACATATATTATTCAATATTTCACTTAGCTTTTCTACTATATAATATAACTATGCACATAACATTATAGCCATGCGACTAAATTGTCAAGTAATTTTTCTCACTCTTACTCTCAATGAGCACAAGATGAATAATCATCCCAGGGTGCTTTCGCTCTGCTGATCTATTGTTCCAGTACGGACACCTCATCTAACAATCCCGGCTTCTGACTTCGTCACACTTTTTTTTTTTTTTTTTTTCTCTCCTCCTTCCTCTGAAAGTTGTTTTGGCTGTGCAGCGTCTGGCACGGTCTTTCGAGACTTGAGAACAATGAGAAGAATGTTTGAGCTTTTCTCCACGGCCTCATCATTGCACTCCTTGTTTTGAGAACGTTTTTTATGACCTCCGCTTCACGCCGCCCCGAACTCATGTCTGGCTGACAGATGTCGCGCAGTCACTCAGACAGCCCATTCAATGAAACTATTTACGGATGACCTTTCCTCTGGACGCTCAAGTGGATCACTTGTCTGGCTAAACTTTAAAAGTCTGTCCTACCATCACCAACTACACCACAAACCTCCAGAATGCTTAACAAGGGTTATTTTAGAGAGAAAAACAGCTTGAAAACTTCAAGTGCAATAGCGGATAATGTAGAAACCACATGCAGATGTTATTTACAGTTCAGAAGTGTGACGCCGCCCTCTTACCTGGATGATCTGACTGCTTTCTTTCTCTCTCTCTGTATCTCCTCCGCTCAGAGCGTGAGAGGAACCTTATAGCAGTTGTGTCTCAGAGGGAGTGTCCAACTCCAGTATAGACGCTATGAGTGTTTATATAGGATAGAGAGAGAGAGAGAGAGAGAGAGAGAGAGAGAGAGAGAGTTCGTCTGGGGGCCAGACAGGGTGAAAGTGAATGAGAGCGCAGCGATCGAGACCAGCGAAGGGAATTCCTATTTGTATAACGTCAGAAGTTGAGCCCTCCCCTCCATCAGCGTGGAACACAGGAAGAGGCAGGGAGCAATTATACTGCAGAAGAGCTCGTAAAAGAGAGAGACACCATTTCCCTCCACACACACACCTCAAACCCTTTATTCAGGTTTCATCTGAGTCTCACCTGTATCTGTTGGGTTTCATCCACTACGGAAGCATGTTATCGCTCTCTTTCTGCATCTTTTACTGTCTATACTGTACTTCAGCATTCTGCACTAAATCATTAAACATTATGACCACTGACAGGTGAAGTGAATAACACTGATTATTTCTTCATCACGGCACCTGTTAGTGGGTGGGATATATTAGGCAGCAAGTGAACATTTTGTCCTCAAAGTTGTTGTGTTAGAAGCAGGAAAAATGGGCAAGCGTAAGGATTTGAGTGAGTTTGACAAGGGCCAAATTGTGATGGCTAGACGACTGGATCAGAGCATCTCCAAAACTGCAGTGGTCAGTATCTATCAAAAGTGCTCCAAGGAAGGAACAGTGGTGAACCGGCGACAGGATCAAGGGCGGCCAAGGCTCATTGATGTTCGTGGAGAGTGAAGGCTGGCCCGTGTGGTCCAATCAAACAGACGAGCTACTGTAGCTCAAACTGCTCAAGAAGTTAATGCTGGTTCTGATAGAAAGGTGTCAGAATACACAGTGCATCACAGTTTGTTGTGTATGGGGCTGCATAGCCGCAGACCAGTCAGGGTGCCCATGCTGACCCCTGTCCACCGCCGAAAGCGCCAACAGTGGGCACGTGAGCATCAGAACTGGACCACGGAGCAATGGAAGAAGGTGGCCTGGTCTGATGAATCAAGTTTTCTTTTACATCACGTGGATGGCCGGGTGCGTGTGTGTCGCTTACCTGGGGAAAACATGGCACCAGGATGCACTATGGGAAGAAGGCAAGCCGGTGGAGGCAGTATTCCCTGGTGGTTGTGGTCTCTTTCATCAGGATAATGCGCCCTGCCACAAAGCAAAAATGGTTCAGGAATGTTTTGAGGAGCACAACGAGTTTCGAGGTGTTGATTTAACCTTGGAGGCCCCATCTCACAACTTACAGGACTTAAAGGATCTGCTGCTAACATCTTGGCGCCAGATACCACAGCACACCTTCAGGAGTCTAGTGGAGTCCATGCCTTGACGGGTTTTGGCAGCAAAAGGGGGACCAACACAATATTATGAATGTTATGCCTGATCAGTGTGTATATATATATATATATATATATATATATATATATATATATATATATATATATATATATATATATATATAATTACATTAATTTGCCACTGTACTAAAAAAATGGTAGTGATTTTGCAAAATATAAGAAACACTATTGCTATGAAAAAGTTACACGACTCTTGGTTTTGGTTAGTTCACACCTGTTGTTCATTTTCATTCATGCTGGTGACTCATTTAACCATTTGAACAGCGTTTACAGCATGTCAACAGCTGTATTAGGCCAGAAGGATACAAAGAGGATCACACCTGCACAGTGTTTACAGGACAGACATAGACGGGCAAACACAAACCCTCCTCCAGTGCTCAGAGATGCCTGTTTACTCTGAGTTAGTACACACTTTATGACTGTCAGCTCCTGCCTGACCCTCCCCAGACACAGGGTCCGAAGAACAGGGTCTGGACTTCACACATTCCTCACACACTCGTGCACACAAGTCTCATGGCAACCCAGATAAATGCTTGTGTCAGCAGTGACTCTCAGACTGTCTTGGCTTGAGGTCATCCAACATATTTGACGGACACATTTTGCTTCGCCACATTTCTTAATATTTTTTGGATTGAGTTTTTATATGCATTACTCTTTCACGTGTTTACAGCCAGCGGTCAGGGTATCGTAGTGTCAAATAACCCACAGAGGGTTTGAATTTGTCATAATGCTGAATCAGAAGGTTGTAAACCATTTGTCCATTATTACTTCTCGCACATATGCTTGAGAAGGTTGATTTCCTATTCATCATTGTCTGTGTTGCTGCACATGAGTATGTGAATTATTTTTAAATGATTTCATGTTATTTTTATCCTCTAATGCAAGAAAACTATAATCTACCTGTGGTTTCAAAGTTCACAGTCCATGATCCAAAGCTGTTGTGCAACATACACACACATGAATGCTGCGATAAGGGTTCATGTGTGTGTAGTTTCTGTATGTCTTATCTAAGAGTCAGTCTAGATAGAGTGTGTGTGTGTGTGTGTGTGTGTGTGTGTGTGTGTGTGTGTGTGTGTGTGTGTGTGTGTGTGTGTGTGTGTGTGTGTGTGCACGTGATTCGCAGACACTGACTCAGGTTTCTATAACTGAGCTAGACTCGGCCCCCTTAAAAATCAAGTTTGGTTGTCATGACAGTGGGGATCTAATTATACAAGCATTCCTCTGAGGAAACACAACCTCCTCTTCCAGACACAAATGCTCTTTGACTCGCACACAAACACACAATAAACAACACTTGGACGATTAGGAAGTGGAGTACAGTCATACTTGTAAAATCAGGGCAAAAGACAACTTGGTGTGAAATAAGCTGAAATGCAGCATTCTACATACAAGAATAAAACTTAATATAGTGTATTAGAGAATTAACATTAGAATACGAATTGCTGCCATTTTTACTTATTTCATCTCTAGTTATACACTAGTGATTTATTGGATTAGTATTAGATTTTCAATTTTCATTCTACTTTAAGGTTTAGTCACTCTATTTTGTACTTTTCTCATTTTTATTAGTTGTATATAAACTTATAATATATGTATGTACGCATTTTATTTCTGTTATATTTTGTTTTATTTATTTTAATTAACGGAAATTATTTAGTTTTAGTTAACAATAGCAACTCTGATTAATACATTCATGTTTAAAATAAGATCCCATTAACACCCTGAGACTTGAGACCCTGAGCTCTAAACAACACCCTAGCAACCTACCAGAACACCCTAGCAACCACATAGCAATACATTAAAAAACATCCACAACACCTTTACAACTGCATAGCAGTGTCCTAGCAACCACAGAACATGCTAACAACCAGTGAAAACACCTTAGTAAACACATAGAAATGCCCTAGCAACCACCCACAGCACCTTAACAACTGCAGAGCATTGTCCTAGTAACCACAGAACATGCTAACAACCAGTGAAAACATCTTAGTAAAAACATAGAAATGCCCTAGCAACCACCCACAACACCTTAACAACTGCATAGCAGTGCCCTAGCAACCACAGCACATGCTAACAACCAGTGAAAACACCTTAGTAAGCACATAGAAATGCCCTAGCAACCACCCACAACACCTTAAAATGGCATGGCAGTGCCTTAGCAACCACAGAACTCACTGACAACCAGTAAAAACACCTTAGTAAACACATAGAAATGCCCTAGCAACCACCTGCAACACCTTAACAACTGCATAGCAACTGAACATGAACACAGAACATGCTAACACCTTAGTAAAAGCATAGAAATGCCCTAGCAACCACCCACATCACCCTAGCAAACACAGAAATGCATTAGAAAGTCACTCAGTACATCTAACAACATGTTAACAGCCAGTCAAAGCACCTTAGCAACCACAAAGAAATGTCTTAGCAACCATCCACAACACCCTAGCAGCTATATAGCACTGCATTAAAAAGTCAGAACATCTTAGTGACTACATAGCATTGCCTTAGCAACCACAGAACATGCAAAACACCATAGTAACCACAAAGCAATGCCCTAGCAACCACAGAACACTTGAAAACCCTTAGCAACCACATAGCAATGCCCTAGCAAGCAATCAACACCCTGGCAGCCATATAGCACTTCAATAAAAAAAAAAATCATTCAGGACATCTTAGTGACTACATAACATTGTCCTAGCAACCACAGAATATGCAAAACACCATAGCAACCACATAGCAATGCCCTAGCAACCACATAGCAATGCCCTAGCAACCACAGAACACCCTAGAAGAGGTGAACTGTGCAGTGCAGAGGACCTTATAGAAAAATAAAATATAGCATTTAAAAATATATATATTATTACTGACTTAAAATACAATTTAAGCAGTTGCTTAAGTATGACCTTTAAAAAAATTAAGGAAAATGTTTAGGTTAAAGTGTTTATTTGTAACAATGATACAGAACTGTAGTATAGGATAGCACACTATACTTTGTTCACTTCTTTATAATATTATTTGGTTAATTAATACTTTTAATTTATACTTTGCACAGGTGGAGCTTATTCATTTTACAAAATGTTCTTCTTAACTTTCGACATAGAAGAGAAGCAACTTTTGAACGTGCATGACAAAATTACTGTCATTTACATAATGCTACATATATTTACTGGAATGTGTTGGGACGAGCAGTAAAACCCTATGGAAATAGCCGGTATTTTAATGTTGCTTTAGGGGCCACTGCTAATCCACAACACACACATGCACACACAAACACACACACACAGCAGTAAAGCCCAGTCTGGATGCATTTGCTTTTTCATTCCGGCTAGTCATATGGGTTTGTCCTCGATTTCTCAGTTTCTCTCTCTTTCTCCACCCCACCCCCACCCCGGTTGCTATAGCAACATGAAATACAAACATTGTGGCGGCAGACAGGAAGTGCGTTTTGAACCACAATGGCGTCACTGTGGCTGCTGCTGTGTAGCGCTCGGACTGCTCATGTAGTCTTCATGACATTACCCGTTACTGTTACGCATGCCGCACGCTGCTCACAGCCATTAATAGTATCGATTTTCCAGCTGTCTCGCTCACTATTGCTCTTTATGCTGGTCATTATGTGTAATATCAGAGTGTGTGTTGTACTCTCGGTCCTTCAGAGTAATTTGCAGCAGATTTTCTCAAGGGTTGCTGTGTGAGTGGGCCTATTGCAGTATGTTACATCAGATTCCTACTACTGTTTATACATCACTCTTTTTCCTCTCTGCTTTTTTCATGGCCATGTCTAAATATACCCAGCTGAAATAAACTCTCAATGGGACCTCCCTCTTCTGTTTAGACCACCTTTCCCTTGATTCACTCCTCTGCACTCTTCTCTTTGACTGTCTTTATTTCCTGGTTCAATAGTGGTTATTCAAGTATTGTCATGTTCAATGATAAAAATCTTTCAGAGAGTTTGCACTCAATGAACTGCATGCCAAAAAAGCATTTTTATTTGAGCCGTGGCCTAGCAGCTACACTATTATTTAATTTCTTTAAAATATTGTTTAGGTAAATATAAGGTAATATAGCTGTTTGTGAGTGTAAAAGGTTTGCAAAGTGCATGACAAGTAAAGTCTTCTAAAAGAAAGAATCGATTCTGAACTGCCTGAAACAAGTCATCAGCAATTCTAGTCTCACTTCCTGTTACAAACCTACATAGCCAACTTTCGAAAAAAAAACAAAAAAAAAAAAAAAAAAAAAACACTTTACTAGCATTAGAAGTGGACATCAGTGGTAACCAACTTATATCTGTCTCTGAATGTTGGCAAGAGCAAAGAAATGATTGTGGACTTCAGGAAGAGACAGCAACGGACACACTCCCCCCTCATGATCAGCGGGTCACCAGTAGAGAGAGTGAGCAGCTTCAAGTACCTGGGAGTAAACATCTCCGAGGACCTGACCTGGACTGCTCACATTCAGACACAGGTGAAAAAAGCCAGGCAAAGACTGTACCACCTGCGCCAGCTGAGGAAATTCAGGGTTTCACCAGCTATCCTGAAAACTTTCTATTTAGGGGCGATAGAAAGTGTTTTAACTCAGTGCATCACAGCGTGGTATGGGAACAGCATTTTTTAACTGTGAATTTGCACTGTCCATGGAGCGGACCTGTTTACATTTCACTGCCGGTTGTATATTCTGTATATAACTGTGTATGTGACAAAAAAACTCTTGAATCTTGAATATGACAATTAAAGGTGCATTATGGAACTTTGGCCTCTCTATCGCCATCTGTGTTTGAAACATAAAATTGCATGTTACTCACTGAGTAAAGGGCGGTCACACACTAAAATGAGTCCCGCCCCTTATCGGCATTGCATTCTGTCTTCTGGTTCCTATTTCCACAGCATGAAGGTAAGATTTTACGGATTTATGAATGAACCGCTCATTTATGACATCCGCTTTAAACATTACAATGCTCGTGATAACCTTCGTTAACTCTGCAATAAGTAAATCCTCTCCACCAGCTAATTACTATGGAAGCTTGTTTTCGTCAAAGAATTATTGCAATTGCGGAGGAAAAAAAGTCTGAATTACGAGATTTAAACTTGCAATTGCAGGAAAAGTCAGATTTGTGAGTTTATATCTCACAATTTTGACTTTATAAGCAAGTTTATATCACGCAATTCTGAGAAAAAAAATCTGAATTGTGAGAAAAAAGTAAAATTTGTGATAAAAAGTCGCAATTGCGAGAGACATGGCACAATTGTGAGAAAAAAAGTCAGAATTATGAGATATAAACTCGTAATTGTGAGGAAAAAAGTCAGATTTGAGAGATAAAAAGTTGCAATTGCAATAAAAAAGGTCAGAATTACGAGATATAAATGAGTAATTGTTGGGAAAAAAGTCAATTGCAAGAAAAGCCAGAATTGCGAGGAAAAAAAAGTCGCAATTACCTTTTTTATTTTTTATTCAGTGACGGAAATAAGAGTCCATAAATTACTCTTCGACAACAACGCCATATAAATATACAGAGCAACCGCTAAAACGGAAGTTCAATCACAATATTCTAAAGATGGCTGCACACTTGATTCTCTTGCACATAAGGTCTACATGGATTTGAATGCAGGAGGCTGGAAGCTCATTTAGCTGAATTCTGACTTTCTGAATTTGTTGTGTGACGAACGATATGCCCCACTGTGACCTCTTAGCTGAATCAAAAGAACACAAACTATAAAGCTGCAGATTTGTGGAGAAGACTGTATATTTGTATTTATTATTATTTGTTATATGATTAATTTATGTTTTTAAAAGAGCCACCACAGAGCATGTCATATCATATCTTGTTCATTGCAGTGTCCAAAGAACTTTTACATGTTCAAAGTCTAGTGTGACTGCGACTTAACTGAAAAGGTGCAGGTCGAAACGCTGCAAAGGTCTTTGAACTTTCCTTGATAGGAACTTAGGGTGTGTTCACACTTTGATGTTTGGCATGTTTGGTTTGATTAAAACGAACCCTGGTGCGATTGCTCTGTTAGTGCAGTTCATTTGATGAAATGTGAACGCACCCTTAGAGCAGGTGCAAGTGCACTTCAAGTCGCTTTGGAAAATGTTAATTTAATGAACGAATTAGCAATCACTCAAATGTGATGTTAACTAAAGCCCAAACTATATTTTTGACATCCGTGTTTCACAGTGGTCCACACACTGTCTGTGTGATGTAATTTTCATCATCAGGTGGGTCCGTGCATACTGTCCTGTCCGCATGCAGCCCAATTTTTGCGCGTACAACAGAATTGCAAAACATCTCAGAATCCTCTCAGAAAGCTCCTAATTTACCTTAAAAATTTCTACATAGGAATCTTAGCTTAAGAGTGATTCAGGACCGATCTGAAAGCAACTTTGAGCGAGGAAAATACATTTTTCCAGTTGCCAAACATGTTAATGTAGTGATTACTTCCAATTTCTGGCACTATGTCATTTCTGTGCTGTCGGAGATGTTAGCGTGTCTCTAATAAGATCAGTCACAAACATGATCCCTGCACAATCTAATGTGTAGTGTCTTATTAATTCACTCATATTGTGTCCAAACACATTTCTTTCCCTCTTCGAGTTTCGTTCATTTTTTCTGCTAAAGAAACTCTTAAGCCTCTTAAAAGTCCTCGCCCGTACTCCTAACACTTTTGAACCTTAAGACCTCTTTTAAGGGTTAGGATGCTTTCTGAATTACTTTTTTCTTTACTAGGATTTTTTTCTTTTTCTTTTTAAGAGGAAACGCCCACCTTTCTAAGAATTTTCTTAGAATTTTGTCACTAGGAGATATCTTTGCATTAAGATTTTTCATGAAACGGGCCCTGACCAGTATTGGATGTATGACCACAAGTGGTCAAAATCGGATTTGGGCCACATTTACTGAACGCAGCCAAAGAAGAGTGTGGAAAGAGCGATGCAAAACAACACACAAATGAGCATATCATTCTCCATCATTTTTGTTTTCATCATCATTTTCATCATTTTAAACTTAGGCTAATTTTCTTCTATCCTTCTGAGTGAATGTCTGTAAATGACAGAACTGTCCTCTGAGGTCTGGTAGAGTATAAAATACAACTGCACTGCACATGTGTCGAACTCGTCCCTCCATGGTTGAGTATACTTTGAAAGCTGTGCGGACACAACTGTGCACCTGAGGGCCAAATCTGAATCCACCGGTTCCTAGAATTAATCTGCATGTGAACCTCCAAGTTTCATTCAAACAGCAAAGCTGGAACAACATGCTTTTTTTTTTTTTTTTTTTTTTTTTTTTTTTTTTTTTTAAACAAAGTCCTAATCCTAAGCAAGCTAGCAACAACCATTCACTCTAGCAACTGCAACTAAAGGCTACTTAAATAACTCCCTAGCAAGAGTTTTGCACATGCATTTACAGTTTCTTCATACATGTAAAAAGTACAGTAGTTATAGTTGTCAGTGTTAAATAAATCTGAATGAAATTGACTTGAACATTAATTCAATTCATTTACAGTGTAAATGGGAAATGAGACAAAATGATCTCAGAAATAAGGAAATGAAAGCAACAGCACTTCCTCCTATGAGCTCATTTTAATGAGATCATTCACTGTCACACTGACACATTGCCATTCTCAGGCCTCCCTATAAATAAATGCACATCTAATATACTCCCTTCTTTAATACATCTCCTAACATGCACCTTCCCTGTCTCTTTCTCACAGTGATGCCCTTCTAAAGCCACTCTCTCATGGGAACGTCCTTATACCTCACCCAACACCCACAGTCTGATAAATGTGAGCCCTTGAAACCATTACCATGCAAACAGTCGATATAATTGCTATGCCACTACTGCAGTACGTTATGCATGCTTTAAAATCTGTGCAGCAACATTTAGAACTTCAGTAAAGGTACAAAGAATGTGCAAAGCTCAAAATGGCTCTTCATTATTGCAGTGATGTATGGCAGAAACATGAACCATGAGTATTTAGCAACCACATAGCAACCAATTGTGGTGACAAAATCTTTTTTTATGTGCAATACTGAAAATCCAGAGACGCAATATAACAAAGGTATTTGGCTGACAACTCATGTGAAACCCAACTCAATGTTGGGTTTAGGCATGTCAACATTAGCCAATTACAAATATAAAGAACGTATATGTGGACTTTTCTCCAAAAGTATACCGATCAATATGAGCGATTATTTTATTTTTCACTGCAAGTTCATTATTTACTGTGAAGATGATTAGTGAAGGTGATTATTAGGGCCTTCTGAAATCATCTAGCTGGCAGTGATTTTGCCCAGAAAACAAAAACAAACACATTGCTGGTTTTGGTTGAATAGACAGAATTTTGGTCATTTTGGCAAAATGTTTGCAATGAAGAATTCCAGTGTATTCCCAAAACACACAGCGCTGAGGTTGACCACCATGGTGTAATGGCTGGACTCTGGATCTCAGTCAGTATGGTTACAAGCACTTTAAAAGTTTGGTTTGATTTCCTTTCATTTCGATTGCCTTAAAAAGTCATGTACACGTTAGTTAGTGCAGTCTTAAATGGATAGTTCACCCTAAAATAAATTATTCAAATCTGTATGACTTGCTTTCTTCTGTGAAACATGAAGAAACTTATAAATATATATATACACACACTCACACGTGTGTGTGTGTATATATATATATATATATATATATATATATATATATATATATATATATATATATATATATATATATATATATATATATATATATATATAAACACATTTGGAATGACGTGAGTGACAGAATTCTCATTTTAGTTTGAACTGTCCCTTTAAGTAACTAAGAGAGAGCTAAATGGCACTGACACTGCTGTAACAGAAGATTGCACTTAAAAGAAATGGCAGATTATATTTCAAAAGCAAAAATTTACAGAAAATTTCACAGTCATTGGATTAAAATAATAATAATAATAATGTAAGGTATAAATTAATAATAATTGTTCTAATTCTATGAGAATAGTCAAGTCCACACCACAGCTATAACGATAACGACAGAAGAACAATATTGTTGGAATAACTTTTAAAGGAAGGTAGGCAGTGGTTACTGGTTGAAACTCTCTTCACATCCTGATAGCAGTCAATAATAGAAGTGGTCAAAATATATACACACACACACATTATTATATATATATATATATATATATATATATATATATATATATATATATATATATATATATATATATATATATATATATCACTCACTCACTCACCTAAAGGATTATTAGGAACACCTGTTCAATTTCTCATGAATGCAATTATCTAAATCAACCAATCACATGGCAGTTGCTTCAATGCATTTAGGGGTGTGGTCCTGGTCAAGAGAATCTCCTGAACTCCAAACTGAATGTCAGAATGGGAAAGAAAGATGATTTAAGCAATTTTGAGCGTGGCATGGTTGTTAGTGCCAGACGGGCCGGTCTGAGTATTTCACAATCTGCTCAATTACTGGGATTTTCACGCACAACCATTTCTAGGGTTTACAAAGAATGGTGTGAAAAGGAAAAACATCCAGTATGCGGCAGTCCTGTGGGCGAAAATGCCTTGTTGATGCTAGAGGTCAGGGGAGAATGGGCCGACTGATTCAAGCTGATAGAAGAGCAACTTTGACTGAAATAACCACTCGTTACAACCGAGGTATGCAGCAAAGCATTTGTGAAGCCACAACACGCACAACCTTGAGGCGGATGGGCTACAACAGCAGAAGACCCCACCGGGTACCACTCATCTCCACTACAAATAGGAAAAAGAGGCTACAATTTGCATGAGCTCACCAAAATTGGACAGTTGAAGACTGAAAAATGTTGCCTGGTCTGATGAGTCTCGATTTCTGTTGAGACATTCAGATGGTAGAGTCAGAATTTGGCGTAAACAGAATGAGAACATGGAGCCATCATGCCTTGTTACCACTGTGCAGGCTGGTGGTGGTGGTGGTGGTGTAATGGTGTGGGGGATGTTTTCTTGGCACACTTTAGGCCCCTTAGTGCCAATTGGGCATCGTTTAAATGCCACGGCCTACCTGAGCATTGTTTCTGACCATGTCCATCCCTTTATGACCACCATGTACCCATTCTCTGATGGCTACTTCCAGCAGGATAATGCACCATGTCACAAAGCTTGAATCATTTCAAATTGGTTTCTTGAACATGACAATGAGTTCACTGTACTAAAATGGCCCCCACAGTCACCAGATCTCAACCCAATAGAGCATCTTTGGGATGTGGTGGAACGGGAGCTTCGTGCCCTGGATGTGCATCCCACAAATCTCCATCAACTGCAAGATGCTATCCTATCAATATGGGCCAACATTTCTAAAGAATGCTTTCAGCACCTTGTTGAATCAATGCCACGTAGAATTAAGGCAGTTCTGAAGGGGTCAAACACAGTATTAGTATGGTGTTCCTAATAATCCTTTAGGTGAGTGTATATATATATATATATATATATATATATATATATATATATATATATATATATATATATATATATATATATATATATCTTCTCTGTGAAGTCTCAGGACCTAAAAATGTTCGTCCAATCATTGCATTCGGTCCATATGCAATAATAGGATGTCCAACCTGACTGTCAACATATGTATTTCCATAAATCCGCACACCTGTTCGCGCAGACATCATGTGCTATGCAGTGCTATGCAGAGTTTCAGACAGACAGACCAGACCGCCTTTTACAGTTCCTCCTGAGCTAAAAGAACAAAGCTTATGCTGCGTTCACGCCATGTCGTAACCGTAATTAGGGGCGTTCACATGTCGAGTCTAAAAACACGTGGAAAATGCAGCTTTCTCCTCATTTTAAAAGTGCTCGGGAGCTTGCACTCCCATGGTGTCTGCCGTAGCTAAGCATTCATGAGCCGCGTTCTATGAAGACGAAGTAGTTTCCACAAAGGATAAATGGATTTCCAGCCCTTGCATTAGCTCTTTAAAAAAACAAGCGTGTAACAACACATGCACGTCACATTACGAGCTTCTATTATGAGCACACTTGCCGCGCGTCCACATTTGAAATATCGAACTTGAACTTGAACTTGAAAGACGCGGCATGTTAACGGCCCTTAAGAGATGGCAACCCGTGATGTTCTCAGACTCGGATTTATGCGTTTCTATGTCAGCACTATCAATGCCGAAATGAATCTGCAGCAGTCAGGTGGTACAAGAGCTCTGTAAGATGTTTACGTTCATTATTATTGTAATGTTTTGTGCTTTGGAGCATGAGGTAGTTTAACGCCGTCTCTCGTGACGCCTAGCAGAATATGCTGTGCGTGTTCATGTGAAGGAGGCGTGGCTTTGGAGACCCTCCGGAGGGAAGGTGGGATCTCATGCATTCAAAGCTAACTTGCTATTGCTAGCCACTCCGGAATTACCTACCCTGCCTTTAACTATAATTAACTGTATCCACTCTTTTTAAAGTCAGATAGATATCGTTCCTCGAAATACAGTGTCTGTGACAACTTGCCCCTGTCTGTATATCTATACATTTTAAGCTAAAGTCTTGACGTTAATAAAAACAAAGGCTAACTAACATGCATCTACCCATAATGTAATATGCTGTGATTGCATGTGATGGCATCACTACCAATCATAATCAAAAAATCAAACTACTAATTTAAACGGCAACAAAAAGCTGTGGTTGTACTACAAAAGTTGAAGACTTTATCATAGCGAAATACCTAAACCGTTTGCGATGTGACTCATCTAGTGAAATATTGCCACCTAAGTCATGTTCGGCCCGTAAACTGAGGTGTGTGAAGTCGCTGGGTGTGACCGTTCCCCTACCCTCACTCACAAATTCACAGCCGGCCACTGACAGGACAGATTTCCCGTCTCTCCCTCGCTCTCTCTCCCTCTCTCTCTCCCTCACTGAGCTGTTGTCCTTATTTGGCTTCGGTGAGAGTGTGGTTGTGTGAATCGAGAACAGAGAGAATTTCCTCCTGACTGTGACTCACTGCTCCTCTGACTCACGCGCATGCTAACAAAAACACTGCGTCTCCATGGAGGCCCAGACTGCCGCCTCTCGGGCTGTCTTTCAATGGCAGCAGCTGCCCTTCACTGACAAAAGGTAAACTGGAATCCGATAGTAGCCTACTTGTAAGAATACCGTGGTTTTACTACGTAGTTTCAACTCAAAATACAACATTACATCTGCACAAATATACGTAGACTACACGTAACGCCAATCAAACCAAATTGTAATACTGATATATTTAGCACATTTTGTGGTTTACATGCAGAAACATGCTTTTATTTATTTTGGAGTTGCACTCATTTGGCTTGTTTTTGGACATATTTCTGCTCATTTAAAACATCATGCCCAGTTTCCAAAAATGCGTTTTGAAAATGTTTGTTTTAACTTAGGACATGTCCTTTCATAAGGAATACTACATACTTCTATTAGCTAAATTTAGCATACATAAATGTAAATATCGGGGAAATAATCCTTTGTTGTTTATTTTCAGAATAGGCAGACTATTAAACTTTAAAAATCAGAGAGCTGTAAAACATATTATGCAAACACATTCTTTTTATTGAACTTATATTTGTTTGTTTATCCTAATGTACACCCTGGTTGTATTTGTATTTGTCGTTTTTGAAAACCATACACTGCCCAAAAAAAAAAAAAAAAATTCAGTTTGGATTTATACAGGCAAATGCTTACGAGTCAATGATTTGATCATTATTGCAGTGATTATTATGTTTCTAGCATGTTATATGTCTGGCAACAGTTCTTCTAACCCGGATTGATGGAGTGTGTAGCTTTTCATTTCTTAAACACCCATGTAGGAAGACACATATTCCAGGATGACAATGTCAAGATTCATCAGGCATGAAGAATCATTTTCACTCATGAATCGGCACCTCTGAGTCCACACCTTAAATTCATTGAAAGTCTTTGGGACGTGCTGGAGGAGACTTTACACAGTGCTGGACTCTTGCATTGTCAATACAAGATCTTCATCAAAAACTGATGGAAATAAATGTTATGTGTGTTATTTTCATTAATGCAAGAGTATAGAAGAACTGCTGCCAAACATATAACATGCTAGAAACATAATAACCACTGCAATAATGATCCAGTCATTGACTCTTAAGCATTTGCCTAAATGCTTTTAAATGCTAAAACTTTTTGACCATATAGTGTATATGTGTGTGTGTATATATATATATATATATATAATTTTAATTGTAACCGAAAGATACCATGTAACACTTTTCATGCAAAGCATTTAAAATAATAAAATAAAAGTTAAAAATTAAATAAAGTAGTATATGGACATTTTGTGGTTGTAAAGCATTACTACATTATGCCCATATTAATGTGATGATGAACTACACCTGTGTGACTTCATGCACCAACTAAAAAACACCAGCTGGTTAAAAATCACTGAGCAAAAATTTGTGTTAGTGAAGAGCGCATTTGAGATAGACACTTGATCTGATGCACCAACCACAGACATTTTTAAGTGCGACTTAGCTGTCAAATACTCCTTGGATTTACTTTTTTATCTTTTGCTAAGATATGAAGGTTTCTTATAAAAACAAGAGTTTTTTTGGGGTTTTTTTTGCTGCGGCTCCAGTTCCTGCGATGCATTACACTGCTAGACAAGAATGACAGTAAACTGCTTTTTTACGGTTCTTGCCGCAGGTTCTTCTGGTTACACAGACTTTACAGCTTTCTGCACCATTCTAAAGTGTTTTCAGGGATTATGAGGCATTTATTTTGTTCAGCAAAAGACATAAAATCCCTGTTAAGCACAAGCACTGATTTGTAATGGGCGTGTTGATCGTCTTTTTTATTGCATGCAAAATTTAAAAAGATTAAAAATTATTGTTCAAAAACTTTGTACCCTTTTTATAAGGGTATAAGTGACATGAATCGGGTCATTCCCATAGTCTTGTGTTTGATCAGACTGTCTGCGAAGGCCACTATGAGATTAGTTATTTTCATCCGTGGCACATCTTATATAGTTTATAATTATATTGCTCAGGTTTTTGAAGCGCATCTTCAGTGCAAACAGACACTCCTGTCTCCAATCTTAAGACTGGAAGATCCGCTCAAATATCATTTATAGCTCATAGGGTGTCATTGGAGTAATCATGGGTTGTGGTTGAACACGTTTGCTTGCACAGTGCCTGTATCTGAATGAGTGAACGTCTGAAAGCTGTGTAGAAAGGTGTGGTCGAAAATGCTGTGTGAATGGAGGAGTGTTCGTGAGGATTGACATATGATGAGAACTTTTTGCACAAAAAAATGAGAGCAAAAAGACTAATGTAATCTGCAAAGTACAAAATGTATGTGAATCATTGTTGATTATATCATTTGTGGTGTTATACAAGCATCACTATTACTAATGCTCATAATTGTGGGTAGGAACTGTAAAAAATGATATGATCAATAAGCCATGACAACGTTGTTTTTCCATTAATTTAACACATACAAATAATTGAACCAATTTTACAAGATTCAACTAAGCAAAATTAAAAGAAAAAATGAGTTGAAATGACTTGTACAGCCAATTTGATTGTACTTAAAAATGTAAGGCAGACAGTTTGTAGGTTGAATTAGGGGGAAATATAGAGGTTTAGAGGTGGGCTCTTTTGAAAAGTAACCACCTAGCAACCCCAGACAACACCCCGGCAACACAACAAAACACCAGAACACCTTAGCGACGGCATATAGCATCATGGCAGCAAGCTTTCCATGCACACGCATCACTCGATCCAGAATCTCAGTCAACATCTAAAAAGCTTTGAGAAAATCCGTTTAGACGGAGAAAAACATACTGATATATCTATTGTTTTTGTAGGAACATTAGGTATATTGGCATATAGGCTATAATATACTTGTAAAATAACTGCAAGAATGACTTTATATTAAACATTTTTGGTTCAGTAGCCTGAAGGAAGGTATTAATAAAACCAAGTTATTTTAGTGACATTACCAGTGTTGCCATTAATTATAAGTTATAAAATACGACTGTATTTTCTGAAAAATTAGAGATGAACTGATAAATTTAGGCTGATATTTGGCCATTTTGTGATTATTGGCATCTGCTTGTTTAGGGCTCTTTTCCCAGACTGTGATGGTGTTTCCACGGTTATCGACATCGCAAAAGTTTTTCATATTTTCAGTTTTATAAAACGTAATGCACATTAATAATGCTGTATATTGTGTTATATTACATTATCAGTAAATGCTGCTTAGGGAGTGATGGCAAGTTTGACATCTTTTCCCTACTTTTGGAAAGTCGTGGATCACAGTTTTTTTTTTTTTTTTTGCTATTGGAGCAAATGGTGCCTTCCGTTTCGGAGAATCCCCGGACATTTGAAACAGAATGTCATGTACAAAATCTACCAAACATCTTTGTGAACTGACGATAAACAAATCGTAAAATATTTGCTTAGCTTTGCTCAATGGCACTTCCTGCTGATAAATGCATTTAAATTACCACAGCAATCTTATTCGGGATGTGATTGTCACACTTTATTGAAAAAAAAAATAATACTAATATGAATATTTCTGATAGGAAATTATTTCCCATTAGTGCTCAATGGCAGAATAGGGGAGCAACAGAAAAGAAAAAACAGAAGCTACTTAACTACATTAATACTAAATTGCAAACATGGAATGTATCATGAATTATTAAGAATAATAGTAATGCTGATGATGCTATATATCACAATATGTGTGCAGTAAATGCATATAGCGCTCTCTTAAAAGCTTTTATGATTGTCTGCATTATTAACTGTACCAAAATAAAGGTGTGAATCCTATATCCCAATCAGCCATGTGTGAGATGAGTTTGAGGGTCACTGTAATGTGTAAATCCAGCTGTCTTTATGCACAAAGTTCAGTGACATTCACAGCATCAATACTGTTACATCTGCTCCTCAGATTCGTACAGATAAGACGTACGTTAGGTTTATTACTTTAGATTTGCTTTTCTTCCTAAACCGATTCGGTTCCTTGTGTGCCATCTGTCTGTCAGTATCCATCCATGTCCCAGAATGCACCAGTAGACGATATACTGCAAATGGAGGAATGACTCTTTGTGGCATATCTTGGAACTTTGCACTTGTTCAATGCAAAGTTTCAACTCTCTTGCAGTCAAGCTGTAAGACAGTAGCATGTGTTATGATGCTCCCTCTGGTGGTGGAACATGTTCTGCTATATTCCCACTGCTTTCATAATGACCAAGAGTGCATTAACGGCGCCCTCTGGTGGTGAAGAAGAGATGTGCAATTCACACTCCCCTTTCTTGGTCACTCCAGTTTTTTCATCCTTTTAGGCATTTCAGTAATTCCAAGACACTTGCTCCTTGATTTCCAAGTGGTACGTCCCTTTAAAACGATCCAAAAGGATAAGACTTAAGCTGATCAGGTTGATTATAGGTTGTGTCTTTGGCAAAAGTACAATTCTCATTCACTGATGATTCACATAAAACATGTAGGCTACGACATAAAATGAGCTTCAGTATTTTGTTTTTTCTAAATGGGATATGATGATTTTGTTCCGTCAAGTTCACAGACTGATGTGCAAAAGCACGGTCTGTATGCTGTGGTAGTCCATATGCAGTGTCGTTTGGCTTTTGGTACCTGTATGTAGAAGTGTAGCCGAATAAACAGCATGAAAATGAAATAACGCAGAAATCTCTCTCCATCGCTTTTCCCTCTGCTGACTTTCATAGGCATTTACAAGACAGAAATCCTATTGTGTAACTTACATTATCCCCTCCGGGTGAGTTTTTCAACTTTTTATGGTTCAAGTTTTCTTTTTTTTTTCCTTTTTTTTACAAAAATAGGCTTTTTTTTTTTTTTTTTTTATCAAAAGCAGTCACGTCGTGTCCAGGGCGTTGAACGCAACACACGTAGGGGTGGTGTCTCTGGGGTCTGGGAAGAAGATTCAGAAATTGCTAAAGATCTCATGCTTCTTGTTCCAGTCCATCTGGGGCGCTCTCTTTCTGGCACGCTTGGCGTGAGCTTTCTCTTTAGCCTCCGCCGCCGTGGGGCTCAGACACAGACCTGTTTCTTCAAACGGATCGAGAAGATGGCTGCTGCTTTCCCTCGAGAACTACAATGCATAAATACACACATAACACATGGAAACAGCTTCAAAAAGCTATAAAATGCATACACACACACACACACATAACATACATTGACTCACTGGAGTCTCTAACCTGCAATATGCCCTTTAAGTGGTCTCTTAATTTGTTCTAGAGTTGTGTATATATACAGTCAAACCAAAAATTATTCAGACACCAGATATCATTTTTGACTAGTGGGTGCAGGACACTGTAGTTGATTTATATAAATGAGGATAGCAAAATAAAGTAAACTGTGATATATATTATACCCAAAAAATCTTCATACAGTAGACTAGCAGTAAAATTGATACACATTTGGGACCAAAATTCTTCAGACACTTTGACCTGACCATGTTTTGCTTTAGTGTTTTTCTTTAATTGCTAATGCGACCTTTTACACCACAGACTGAACAAAATGAAGCATTGCTTGACCTACAGTAAATTATCGGTGTACTTAAATTTAACAGCTGAACAGCTGATTGGTTGGTTTTAATCCATTACATAGCTTTCTATCAAAGTTATCTTACATTATTATGATTAATTTGTTCTGTCAGTTTATAGAGTATAGAGTTATTGTCATATTTTTTTACCATTTTCAAAATATAGTGAATAAACGGTGATAATGTGAGAAATGTTGGTGTCTGAATACATTTTGGTTTGACTGTATATAATATACATAATACTTGAATAATGCATAAATATTATATATCAAATACACTTTTAAAAATAAAGGTTTCAAAAGGTTGTTTTGGCAGTCATGCCATAGAAAAGAACCATTTTGGTTCCACAAAGAACCTTCCAGTGTAACCTTTCAAAAGAACCATTTGTTGTTCTTAGAGTGAAGAACCTTTTCCACTATAAAATAACCTTTGGTGGGATGGCAAGATTCCATG
>CM031945.1:18308194-18550694 GCA_018749465.1 Paracanthobrama guichenoti | reverse complement strand
ATCTGGCATCATAAAGGTGTATGTTGATGCACGTGTGTAAATTATAGAAAGAAATAGCTTAAAAACTGCTTAAGATAAAAGGCTTTGATTCGTTTCAGCAGAATCAGAATCATTACTGTCTCACCTCTATGAGTCTGTCCTGCGGTTTGAGTCCAGCGCGGTCAGCGGGCGAGCCGGGGTCCAGAGCCCGTATGTACTGACCCGGTCTGGACTTCTCGCTGTGGAGATTAAAGCCGTATCCCGCCTCAGACCGAACCAGGTAACACATTCTCGGTAGGAGCTCAGATGGATCCCTTGTCGAGGACTCCAGTGAAGGTTGAACCTCCTGTGACAGGAGAAATAAAGACTTTTAGGCCCAGTGTCACAGACAAGGCTTAGATTAAGCCAGAATTAGGCCTTAGTTCAATCAGAACATTTAAGTAGTTTTTATAAACGTGCCTTTGAAAAAAACATTACTGGTGTGCATCTTGAGACAAAACAATGGCACTGGAATATTTTAAGATATGTCAGTGCAAGTTGCTTTCAGTTAAAACAGCTCAAACATGCATTTTAGTCTGCGACTAGACTCAAGCCTTGTCTTTGAAACTGGAGAATAAGGTGTGCTTACACTTGGCATGTTTGGTTTGATTAAAACAAACCCTGGTGCGATTGCGCTGTTAGTACGGTTCATTTGATGAAGTGTGAACGCTGCTATCTGAACCCTGGTGCGCACCAAACAAGCAAAAAGAAACCATCTTTTCAATGGTCTCGGTCCGCTTCCAAACAAACTCTGGTGCGGTTTAAATGAAATATAAAACGCAACATGGATCAAAGACATGTAAACAAACCCAAAACAGGATGTGATGTCACCAGATGCAACCCTAAAAAGGACAGAATTCTGAAGAATACCTTTTTTTTCTTGACATAGAAGCTACGTTGCCCATTACAGTTAAGTCTAGGCATCAGAACCATGTCTCCTCGCAGCAGATCTTTGGCTATGTTCAGTAAATGTGACCCAAATACAATTTTTTTTTTTTTTTTTTTGTGACTCAGATGTGTTTTTCTCATGACAGTGTGAACAACACTGTCAGCACAAACCACATGGAATCTGATCTTTTCAATTCGGATTTGTGCCACTTCCATATGTGGTCCTAAAATGTTTCGCAATGTGACCGCAGTCTGAACAGAATTCATGCAACTTTTACGTCACTCTAAAGCAACATTTGTCACAATTCTGCGCTCATGGGAGTCACTTCAAAGATTTTACTTACCTGACATTATCAAGACGATTGCAAAAGTTGACAGCTCTATATACACGCAAAACATGAGGGCTCGTATCATAAATGTTTTAAAACTCTGTTTTTTCGCATCCTCATCTTTATTTTTTTAAATTGCCTGTGCATAAATTCACTGGCTTCCTCTGCAGATCACACTATAAATAAACGTGTAATCACTTATTTTAATCTTCTCTGTGATAATAGCCACATTTAAACAACGTGAACAGCTTTAAAAAAAAAAAAGAAAATCAGATCTGAGCAATACATCTGAATTGAGCACTAAGTCTCGTGAATGTCAAGTCACCTATATATATATATATATATATATATATATATATATATATATATATATATATATATATATATATATATATATATATATATAATATAGCGCTTTTAACAAGTCCAATTGTTTCAAAGCAGCTTCACATTGTTAACAGGAAAATAATGCAACAGAATATGTACAGCCGTTCTGGTGAAACGATGATGTTATCCTGCTAATTTCAAGTATCATATAGTGCAATGTGAACGTAGCCTTAGTTTGTGTGTGACGGAGGGATTCCTGCCGCTGTTTTGACTCCTTCACACATTGTATAAGCTCTTCACGAGTTCTCAGCTGGTCAAAATACCATCATATGTAGCTACACACATACAACGAGCACATTTAGCTCAGCACGCAGCATTGTTTTTGATGTTCGGTAAGTTCTGTTTCAAAATACAAATTTGGTCCGGACCAAAAGAACAAAGAGAAACGAACTACAAGTGTGAACACACCCTTACACTCTAAAAAATGCTGGGTTAAAAACAACCCAAGTTGGGTTGAAAATGGACTAACCCAGCGATTGGGTTGTTTTAAGCAAACATTTAACCCAGCCGCTGGGTTAAAACAACCCATTTACTGGGTTAAAACAACCCAATCGCTGGGTTAGTCCATTTTCATCCCAACTTGGGTTGTTTTTAACCCAGCATTTTTTAGAGTGTAGATGCAAAGAAACCTAAAGCTAAATGTGACCCTAGAACACAAAACCAGTCATACGGGTCAATTTTTATCAATTTTTATTAATTTTTTCAATTTTCAATCTGAAAGCATTGATGTATGGTTTGTTAGGATAGGACAATATTTGGAGATACAACTATTTGAAAATCTGGAATCTGAGGGTGCAAAAAAAAGTCTAAATATTGAGAAAATCACCTTTAAAGTTGTCCAAATTAAGTCCTTGGCAATGCATATTATTACTAATAATAAATTTGATATATTTACATGATCTTTACTCAATATCCTAATGATTTTTGGCATAAAAGAAAAATCTAGAATTTTGACCCATATGTATACCCGTGCGACTTATGACTGGTTTTGTGGTCCAGGGTCACAAATATTTGGTTTATGACATGGAAACAAAACAATTTATTTAGTAGTTGAGTTTTCTAGAAGTTTTAAAATGTTAGATGATATGTTTAGTTGTATAAACATTCAGTTTAAGTCAATGTCAGAAAACTCTCTCTCCGGTTACAGTCAAAATCACATTCAAAATGCTCAAATATAGTGGTATATTTGTTTGGCTGATTAACAGAAGTGTTAACTGCACCAAGAGGCATTTTGAATAATGAATTAATAACGTTAACGCTTGAATTTTGGAATTTGGAAAACAAGTATTCATTTAAATGCAATGAATTTGTGTACATCTTATTTATTATCAATGCCTGTGATTTTCCTTTTGGATAAAAGTGCTAAATGAATAAATGTAAATAAATGCTATTTGCATATAATGCCAGACTTTGCTTAAACAACAGAAATCATGATAATAAACACAAAATGAAATTAACTCGTGTTATATTGTAAATACAGGGTTAATTCACAAAGAATTCCACTATTTAGATTTCAATATGAGTTTTTCCTCATAAAAATGTGCAATAGAGGGTTACAAATGTGGTACGACCAACCAATAACAAGAATTCTGGGAAATCTGCTATTCATCCAAGACAGAGAGTGGAAAAAAATACAATGCCACAAAAGACGTTTGACAATGTAGTGCCTGGAAAACTGAAACCGAGGTCCTCAGAAGAACAGAAAGATGCTGGATGTACTGTATGAATAACAGCCTGCCATTTGAAAAGAAAATCTAAACTTAACAATTACATTTCTGCTCATAACTTATTGGTAGAACACATTAGCAACCGCATGGCAACACCCTGGCAACCACCCACTGCACCCAAGAATCATGGCAGCACATTCTGAACAGGCAAAATGAACTCTTCATATAATGTAAGAATCTGTTTGTAAGAGTTTGATGTGTCTGTTAAAGTCACAATGAAACATGCCATTGCAGAGGAACCCAGGATGATTTTACTGTTAAAGGGATAGTTCACCCTGAAATACGCGAGCCATATATGGAAAGTGTTCAGGAGGCATACTATAAGGTTTTGCAAGAAACCGTATTATTCAGTCAAAACACTGAGCTCGGCCGCTACTAAGTGCGTGCGAGCCGTCAGCAGCCACTCACGCAATGTTGTCATGACAACCGATTCACAACATTCAGTTCAGGAGGTTTACCTTATTATTAGTATTATTGTATTATTTCTTATCATATACCTTATAGAAAAGACATTATATACCTTATAGAGAGTCGCGTTTGTTTCTATTGAGCCTGATTTCTCAAAATGTAATAAGTGTGTGATTATCCTGGGTGCCATAACAGCAGTGCGGCTGCTGACGGTTCGCGCGCACTCACAGGAACACGCACAGAGTAACGGCCGAGCTCAGTATTTTGACAGAATAATATGTTTGTTTTTTTTCTCACAAAACCTTATAGTATGCCTCCTGAACACTTTCCATATGGCGCACGTCTCACTTTATCATTGCGTGAAACTTTTGTATCATTTTTGTAAAGTTTTAGCCTGGTCGCCATTCACTGCAATTATGCGGAGGAGCGTGTGCAGGACGTTTTTTAAAATTTCTGCTTTTGAGGTCCAAAAAAGATAGAAGGACACAGGGCATTGGAACAACAGCAGGGCGAGTAAAAGATGGCTTTATTTTCATTTCAGGGTGAACTATCCCTTTAAATGTAAACTCTGTTTATTCAGATTAATATGGAGGTTAAAAATTCAGACTCATAGCAGATAAAAGTCAGCGTCCGAACCGAACCGAAAGGAAATGTCCTCGTTTAGTCCAAAGAAAAGAAGTTTGCTCTATTTAACAATAAGGAAGAAAAAAAAAATCACTCTTGTGAATACAAAATAAGAAAACATCATTAAAAACCAAGGAACATCTACGAGGTGTTTTTTATGAGAATTCAAAACAGGCAGTAATGACAGTGAAGGTCATAGGTCAAGGTCCATTAGGCAAGTCCATTAAGAACAGGAAGGTACAATCCATTATGCTATTTCCTAAAGAGTGACAGCAAAAACACAAACAAACACTGCTGGACAAAGTGTTACAGAAGTACTATTCACTCACCAAATGTCCATTAAAGACCAGACATTTCTGCACAGTAAAAAACAAACAAATTCTACACATAAACTATTTTATGTTTATGCATATGATTACTGCAGACTTTATGCATTATTAAAAAAACATTACTTAATATATTTCATATTTACATATAAATATAAAATAGAGTATAAATATTATTTTAAATTCATGCATGTCAGATTCATGCTTTATTCAAGTCAAAAATAATTATTTAATCAATTCAATAATAGTTTAATATATTATACTATTATTAGAGTTATTATATTACATTATTATCTAATAAAAAAAAAGAGTCAACTTTAACCTTTAAAACAATATGATTATTCCTATTTCAATATGCTTGCAAATGACACTGTTTGTACTGTACTACTCAAAAGCAAAGCAAAACAAAGCGCTTGGAAGGTCAACTTCCAGATGAACGGCTGATGTTCTCACTGTCTGTTTGTTATTTGACTGACAGGCGTATGTAAGCTGATCTCGCTGACTGCAGACAGAAGACCCCAGAGGCACATTGTTCGAAGGAAGAACAGATTACAGCATTTCCGATACTGACACGTCTGAATATGGTGATTATATGATGCATATCAGAACTTGAGACAGACAGATCTTCAGATAAGATGTACTTTTGTCACCCCAAAAGGAAAATTCAGATTTTAGAGTGTGCGTCTGACTAAATTAGTGTCAATATGTGGAAAGCAAAACTAAAATAAATGCGATTTCGTGGAAAGGTTTAAGGTCTCTTGTACAGGAATATTAACCCTGTAAAGCCTGACATCAGAAAAATGTATTAAAACTTTAATGTCAATATAATATATTAACATCAATATGTAATTAATAATCTAAAAAATCTTTAAAAAGTTGGTACGTGTTTGTTAAGTATCACAATTGTATACATCAGGCGTTTACGCCTCATATGATATAGAAAATGTGGAGCTCATCATACTTGGAAGAAAAACACCTCCGTTTTATTCAGAGACCCAAACTGAGCAAAAATATGCTATTTGGTGCAGTTGCTGATATTTATATGGCCAAAAAGAAATATGAAATTCTGATAGCTTGAGATCTTTAAGAGACTACTTACATAAAATGCATATAAATATATCTCCCGATAATATATAAAATATTTATAATGCTATAGATATACAAAGCCCTGTAGTTTTTATTGTGGCAAAATATACACTCACCTAAAGGATTATTAGGAACACCATACTAATACTGTGTTTGACCCCCTTTCGACCTTCAGAACTGCCTTAATTCTACGTGGCATTGATTCAACAAGGTGCTGAAAGCATTCTTTAGAAATGTTGGCCCATATTGATAGGATAGCATCTTGCAGTTGATGGAGATTTGTGGGATGCACATCCAGGGCATGAAGCTCCCGTTCCACCACATCCCAAAGATGCTCTATTGGGTTGAGATCTGGTGACTGTGGGGGCCATTTTAGTACAGTGAACTCATTGTCATGTTCAAGAAACCAATTTGAAATGATTCAAGCTTTGTGACATGGTGCATTATCCTAAAGTGTGCCAAGAAAACATCCCCCACACCATTACACCACCACCACCAGCCTGCACAGTGGTAACAAAGCATGATGGATCCATGTTCTCATTCTGTTTACGCCAAATTCTGACTCTACCATCTGAATGTCTCAACAGAAATCGAGACTCATCAGACCAGACCAGACTCGGTTGTAACGACTGGTTATTTCAGTCAAAGTTGCTCTTCTATCAGCTTGAATCAGTCGGCCCATTCTCCCCTGACCTCTAGCATCAACAAGGCATTTTTGCCCACAGGACTGCCGCATACTGGATGTTTTTCCCTTTTCACACCATTCTTTGTAAACCCTAGAAATGGTTGTGCGTGAAAATCCCAGTAACTGAGCAGATTGTGAAATACTCAGACTGGCCCGTCTGGCACCAACAACCATGCCATATATATATATATATATATATACTTAACAGCAAAAAGTCATGTGTCGGATGGGTAAAGTATAAACTATCAGTCAAATGACAGAAGGCATGTTGTAGATTGTGATCATAATCATATCAAATATGATACAGTAGGCTTTATAGGGTTAAGCACAATAATTTCAGAGAGGCGAACAGGAACACTTTATTCCACTGAATTCAGGAGCACACGTCTGTCCCACCAACTCAACACAGCTGACCTCTGAGAGAACAACTACTGTTAGTGAGAAACCAGAGAGGAGTTTGGGACTGGTGGGAAGAACAAGCATTTCTCTGTTCCTGACACTTCCACTCTAATTCTAAATACCTCCATTTGGCATTATGGTTCTGGGCCACAAATAAAAGCGTTAGAATATTTCCATTGTCACACCCCTCGGCTCTCCCTAGCATTACGCCTTCTTCCTGCCACTCTGCGTCCTGAGGTTTCGGTTCCTAGCTTGAACTTTGAGATGTGTGGGATAAGTATGGGAAAACACTCGGGAGACCAGCAGATGCGGCGCAAAGCATTCCTGAAACTTCCTGTCACAATAAGACACTGCCTGTGTGTTTCAAAGCATGGGCTTGTAAAATGATACAGATGCTTCTGAATTATTGACACCAGGACCTCTGGGATTTCTCGCACGTGACTATCATTAACCCTTTCTCTGCCAGGGCTTGCACAGCAAAACTCAGAGCACAATATAAATTACACACTCAAACCTCAAACATGAATTTTGAAGCCACTGTTGTTTTCATAAAACTCTACTGAATCAATATCAAGTAGGATTGAGAACCAAAAGATGTTTTTTTTTATTCTGATTACAGAACAAATTACTCTAATGAATTGGTTCTTAATAATAAATAAACAACATATGGTGCAAACAATGTAATCTGAATCTCAAGCAAATGGCCAGTTCTTTAAAGGTGCAGCGTGTGAATTTTAGTGGCATCTAGCGTTGAGTTTGTGAATTGCAATCGCCCACCGCTCACCCCTCCCTTTTGAAGCACATAGAGAAGCTATGGGGGCCGACACAGGACAAAAATGTCATCATCGGAGAGAGCAGAGAGTAGCTAGTGCTCTGTAGAACAGTTTGTCCGTTTAGGGCAACTGTAGAAACATGACGGCGCAAAATGGAGACTTCACAGTAAGGGGACCCGTGGTGTGTAGATAAAAATGGCTCATTCTAACGATAAAAACATAACGATAGATTATGTAAGTCCAATTCCCAAACAAATGACTCCAATGAGCTGGTTCTTTAAATGAATCAAAAACATTCAGTACAGTGCAACTAGTGCAGTCCGATTCCCAAACAAATGACTCCAATGAGCCGGTTCTTTAAGTGAATCAAAAACATTCAGTACAGTGCAACTAGTGCAGTCCGATTCCCAAACAAATGACTCCAATGAGCCGGTTCTTTAAATGAATCAAAAACATTCAGTACAGTGCAACTAGTGCAGTCCGATTCCCAAACAAATGACTCCAATGAGCCGGTTCTTTAAGTGAATCAAAAACATTCAGTACAGTGCAACTAGTGCAGTCCGATTCCCAAACAAATGACTCCAATGAGCCGGTTCTTTAACTGAATCAAAAACATTCAGTACAGTGCAACTAGTGCAGTCCGATTCCCAAACAAATGACTCCAATGAGCCTGTTCTTTAAGTGAATCAAAAACATTCAGTACAGTGCAACTAGTGCAGTCCGATTCCCAAACAAATGACTCCAATGAATCAAAAACATTCAGTACAGTGCAACTAGTGCAGTCCGATTCCCAAACAAATGACTCCAATGAATCAAAAACATTCAGTACAGTGCAACTAGTGCAGTCCGATTCCCAAACAAATGACTCCAATGAGCCTGTTCTTTAAGTGAATCAAAAACATTCAGTACAGTGCAACTAGTGCAGTCCGATTCCCAAACAAATGACTCCAATGAGCCGGTTCTTTAACTGAATCAAAAACATTCAGTACAGTGCAACTAGTGCAGTCCGATTCCCAAACAAATGACTCCAATGAGCCTGTTCTTTAAGTGAATCAAAAACATTCAGTACAGTGCAACTAGTGCAGTCCGATTCCCAAACAAATGACTCCAATGAATCAAAAACATTCAGTACAGTGCAACTAGTGCAGTCCGATTCCCAAACAAATGACTCCAATGAGCCTGTTCTTTAAGTGAATCAAAAACATTCAGTACAGTGCAACTAGTGCAGTCCGATTCCCAAACAAATGACTCCAATGAATCAAAAACATTCAGTACAGTGCAACTAGTGCAGTCCGATTCCCAAACAAATGACTCCAATGAATCAAAAACATTCAGTACAGTGCAACTAGTGCAGTCCGATTCCCAAACAAATGACTCCAATGAGCCTGTTCTTTAAGTGAATCAAAAACATTCAGTACAGTGCAACTAGTGCAGTCCGATTCCCAAACAAATGACTCCAATGAATCAAAAACATTCAGTACAGTGCAACTAGTGCAGTCCGATTCCCAAACAAATGACTCCAATGAGCCTGTTCTTTAAGTGAATCAAAAACATTCAGTACAGTGCAACTAGTGCAATCCGATTCCCAAACAAATGACTCCAATGAATCAAAAACATTCAGTACAGTGCAACTAGTGCAGTCTGATTCCCAAACAAATGACTCCAATGAGTCGGTTCTTTAAGTGAATCAAAAACATTCAGTACAGTGTAACTAGTGCAGTCCGATTCCCAAACAAATGACTCCAATGAGCCAGTTCTTTAAGTGAATCAAAAACATTCAGTACAGTGCAACTAGCAGTCCAATTCTCAATCAAATTAATATAATAAACTGGTTCTTTATAGTGAATCAAAACCATTCAGTGCAACAAGCCTAGTCAGATTCCTGAACAATGAGCCATTACTGACTGGTTGTTCAAATGACGTGTAGTTAAAGATACGCATCATGATTTTTGCCAAAAAATTTAATGAATAAAATATTGTTATTTAATGTATATTTCATGCCAATTAGACTGTGAAAAAATGGCCCAAAAAAGACCAACAATTCATTAAAAGGCAATGTAAACACTTTTTAGAATTGCATTTCTTTTTTCCAAATATTTATTCCTTTAAAGTACTGAACGTTAATGGCCCCATTAGGAACCTGAACTAGAATCGCTTACAATCTTTCCAATTCTCATCCCTTTTTGTGAGCTTTACTTCATGTGTATTCACTGTATAGCTGTTCTTCTCATGTTTTTATAGTGTGTTTTTTTGCATGTTGATGATGCTCCACAGCCCCACACCCATGTTATCAGTCCAGCACAGACACACTCCACACGGCAGCACCGCCTGCAGCCGTTGACACACGAGGGACCCAGACGGCAGCACGCAAAGCAGAGGGGCCCGCTGACGCTGATGCCTCACAGCTCTGCAGATGGACAAACTGACACGGGCGCTTCACCCACAGCAGGAAACACAGGGAGTCACACAGGAAGCACACAGATCAGAGCAGGGAGGAGACTGGAAACATATACACACATTTTCCCACATCATATGGATTTTCCACAAAACAATCTAAAACGGTATTGTATTTTTGTCCTAGTCAACCCCAACTATGACTCAGGTTAACCATAACTTCTGTTAAGTCTTCCAAAAATTTGTTCCAGAACAAAAATCCTCCATCCTGCAACATGCCCCACTTTAGCCTTATTCACAAGTAATCAGTCTCCCGAGCAGAAAACATCTACACACAGCGGTGTCGTGTTACGCCGGCCCCCTCGAAGCTGTGTGACCCCTAGCCAGCATGTTGAATCAATTAGACCAAATTCCCAACTACTTGCGACATGACTTCCCCCTCCAAAAACACGTTTAGCTAGTGTAACAACATGCAGTTTTAACATTGTATGGGCCGTACACATGAAAGCCAAGATAAAACATGAGAGAATATGGACTACAATAAATGAAACACTTTCAATATAATGCACTATGAAGGTAAATAATTATAATGCAACATAACACATGTTCTGGTAATGCAATTTAACCCCAGTTATAATATAAAATACTTGCCTACCTATGTAACTACTGTAATGCATGATGGTGGAAATCTATGGTGGTCAGATTTTTAAAAGTATTTTTAACCATTAAGGGCATAATGTTACACCCAAACTGCCATGGGGTGATAACCTTTGACCTTTCCTCACGATCAGACCCACAAGGAATCTGAATTTCCTCAGATTCTGTCATTTATAAAGTTCTACACATCTTCTACCCTTTGCATGTTTGCTTGTTTGTTTATTTTAATATTTTGACTAATTTGATCATGACTTCAGCTAGCGATAAGTAGTCTTGCATCAATATTTAAAGGTGACATGCACAATCACAGAGATTTTCCTGCAAAATATATTTTCAAGCCAAAATTTTCAAGCCAAAAATTTGCAAATTCCTTGCTCATAATTCTACACGATTGGCCTCTGTATATGTCATTTGTGTTTTTTGTGATAACATTTACACTACCGTACATTTTTTGAAAGAAATTAATACAAACCTGATTCCAAAAAAGTTGTGATACTGTACAAATTGTGAATAAAAACAGAATGCAATGATGTGGAAGTTTCAAATTTCAATATTTTATTCAGAATACAACATAGATGACATATCAAATGTTTAAACTGAGAAAATGTATCATTTTGAGGGAAAAATAAGTTGATTTTAAATTTCATGGCATCAACACATCTCAAAAAAGTTGGGACAAGGCCATGTTTCCCACTGTGTGGCATCCCCTCTTCTTTTTATAACAGTCTGCAAACGTCTGGGGACTGAGGAGACAAGTTGCTCAAGTTTAGGAATAGGAATGTTGTCCCATTCTTGTCTAATACAGGCTTCTAGTTGCTCAACTGTCTTAGGTCTTCTTTGTCGCATCTTCCTCTTTATGATGCACCAAATGTTTTCTATGGGTGAAAGATCTGGACTGCAGGCTGGCCATTTCAGTACCCGGATCCTTCTTCTACACAGCCATGATGTTGTAATTGATGCAGTATGTGGTCTGGCATTGTCATGTTGGAAAATGCAAGGTCTTCCTGAAAGAGACGACCTCTGGATGGGAGCATATGTTGTTCTAGAACTTGGATATACCTTTCAGCATTGATGGTGCCTTTCCAGATGTGTAAGCTGCCCATGCCACACGCACTCATGCAACCCCATACCATCAGAGATGCAGGCTTCTGAACTGAGTGCTGATAACAACTTGGGTTGTCCTTACCCTCTTTAGTCCGGATGACATGGCATCCCAGTTTTCCAAAAAGAACTTCAAATTTTGATTCGTCTGACCACAGAACAGTTTTCCACTTTGCCACAGTCCATTTTAAATGAGCCTTGGCCCAGAGAAAACGCCTGCGCTTCTGGATCATGTTTAGATATGGCTTCTTTTTTGACCTGTAGAGTTTTAGCCGGCAACGGCGAATGGCACGGCGGATTGTGTTCACGACATTGTTTTCTGGAAGTATTGCTGAGCCCATGTTGTGATTTCCATTACAGTAGCATTCCTGTATGTGATGCAGTGCCGTCTAAGGGCCTGAAGATCACGGGCATCCAGTATGGTTTTCCGGCCTTGACCCTTACGCACAGAGATTGTTCCAGATTCTCTGAATCTTTGGATGATATTATGCACTGTAGATGATGATAACTTCAAACTCTTTGTAATTTTTCTCTGAGAAACCCCTTTCTGATATTGCTCCACTATTTTTGGCTGCAGCATTGGGGGAATTGGTGATCCTCTGCCCATCTTGACTTCTGAGAGACACTGCCACTCTGAGAGGCTCTTTTTATACCCAATCATGTTGCCAATTGACCTAATAAGTTGCAAATTGGTCCTCCAGCTGTTCCTTATATGTACATTTAACTTTTTTAACCTCTTATTGATACCTATCCCAACTTTTTTGGAATGTGTAGCTCTCATGAAATCCAAAATGAGCCAATATTTGGCATGACATTTCAAAATGTCTCACTTTCAACATTTGATATGTTATCTATATTCTATTGTGACTAAAATATAAGTTTATGAGATTTGTAAATTATTGCTTTCCTTTTTTATTCACAATTTGTACAGTGTCCCAACTATTTTGGAATCGGGTTTGTATACTTTTAGTCAACAAGGATGGGATGCATTGATCAAAAGTGACAGTAAAAGACATTTATGTTGTTACAAAAGATTTCTGTTTCAAATAAATGCTGTTCTTTTGAACTTTCTATTCATCAAAGAATCCTAAAAAATGTATCACGGTTTCCACAAAAATATTAAGCAGCACAACTGTTTTCAACATTGATGATAATCATAAATGTTTCTTGATCATCAAATCATCATCAAGGATCAAGGATCATGTGACACTGAAGACTGGAAGAATGATGCTGAAAATTCCTATTATAAATTACATTTTATAATATATTCAAATAGAAAACTGATATTTTAAGCTGTAATAATATTTCACAATATTACTCATTTTACTCTCAGTGAAAAATAATACAGTGAAAAAGCATGTGGTTAACACTAATATTGTGTGTTTTAACACATTATATTCTTTAAACTTGTAACCATGAAGAAGTAATTATTCACAGGATCATAAGGTTCATAAGGCATTATAATAGCTTTATGATGCATAATACATACATACATAAGATTTATAGAAAGCGTTGAAAAAAGTAGACAGTAGAGATTGTGCAATCGCTTATCCTAATGACAAACCAGCGATACACAAACATGTGTGAAGAAGGCATCATTACACTCATCTCTTCTGTTGTATCCCGGAGCTCGGCTCTGTCTGTCAGGACCATGTGTTAGAGAGAGAAAGAGACAGCATGAAGACTCCCAGCGTGAGGCTGCCGCTCAACCTACGCAGTGTGACCTCCAGAGTTACATCACATCAACGCTCTACATTCACAAGCTCCTAATATCCTCTATGTGTGATCACTAAATGTGTCAAGAATCTCTTCCGTTTCAGCCTCAGCGGAGGCTTTTTTAATCAGTGGTACACAGATGCAAAATCATACTGAACACAGAGGCCTCGGCAGAGTTTCTAACCGTCACAGATCTATTTTTGATGTTAAAATACTTTCTCCTACCCCATCTTAATATACAAACAAAATATTGGGGTCATAATACTATGTTTTTGTAAGAGCCTTTATGTATAATGCATTATAAAAGTATTTGAATGCATTAATTATGCCTTATAATGCATTGTATTAGCTTGTGAATAATCGTAATCACAGTTATAATACATTATAATACACCTTTAGGTGTATTAAAACATGACAAACAACCAGTTTCAGATGTAACAAGGAATCTGTGAATATTATAATGCATTTTAACTTTTGTTACAATTATTTATGAATAGATATGATGCATTATAATGTACATTATGAATACCTTTATAATGCATTATACATAAAAGCTTTGAGTAAAGTGATTTTAATCAAAAATACAGTAAAAACAGTAATATTATGAATAGTTTTCTATTTGAATATACACTATATATACATGGCCACAGGTGTATAAGATCAAGCACTAGGCACACAGACACTTCTACAAACATTTGTGAAAGAATGGGTCTCTCTCAGGAGCTCAGTGAATTCAAGCGTGGTACCGTGATAGGTTGCCACCTGTGCAATAAGTCCATTCGTGAAATTTCCTCACTACTAAATATTCCACGCTCAACTGTTAGTGGTATTATAACAAAGTGGAAGCAATTGGGAACAACAGCAACTCAGCCACGAAGTGGTAAGCCTTTCTGCAGAGTCAGTAGCTACAGACCTCCAAACTTCATGTGGCCTTCAGATTAGCTCAAGAACAGTGTGTAGAGAGCTTCATGGAATGGGTTTCCATGACCGAGGATCTGCATCCAAGCCTTACATCCCAAGTGCAATGCAAAGCATCGGATGCAGTGGTGTAAAGCATGCCGCCACTGGACTCTAGAGCAGTGGAGACGTGTTCTCTGGAGTGACCAATCACACTTCTCTGTCTGGAAATCCGATGGACGAGTCTGGGTTTGGCGGTTGCCAGGAGAACTATACTTGCCTGACTGCATTGTGCCAAGTGTAAAGTTTGGTGGAGGGGGGATTATGGTGTGGGGTTGTTTTTCAGGGGTTGAGCTTGGACCCCTAGTTCCAGTGAAAGGAACTCTTAATGCTTCAGCATACCAAGACATTTTGGATAATTTCTTGCTCCCAACTTTGTGGGAACAGTTGTAGGATGGCCCCTTCCTGTTCCAACATGACTGCACACCAGTGCACAAAGCAAGGTCCATAAAGACATGGATGAGTGAGGTATGGAGGAACTTGACTGGCCTGCACAGAGTCCTGACCTCAACCCGATGGAACACCTTTGGGATGAACCAGAGCGGAGACTGCGAGTCTAATATCAGTGCCTGACCTCACAAATGCACTTCTAGAAGAATGGTCAAAAATTCCCATAAACACACTCCTAAACCTTGTGGAAAGCCTTCCCAGAAGAGCTGAAGCTGTTATAGCTGCAAAGGGTGGGCCAACTCCATATTAAACCCTACGGATTAAGAATGGGATGTCATTAAAGTTTGTGTGCATGTAAATGTGCATGTATTTCTGAAATGGCAGATCTGAATTTTCAGCATCATTACTCCAGTCTTCAGTGTCACATACATAATCCTTCTAAAATCATTCTGATATGATGATTTCATGCTCAAGAAACATTTCTGATTATTATCAGTTGAAAACGGCTTCATATTTTATTCATAGGATTCTTTGATGAATAGAAAGTTAAAACAGCATTTATTTATAGAAATCTTTTGTAACATTACATTAAAAATACTAGACCCAACTTTTAAACAGTAGAGCATTTTCATGATTCAAAAACTCATTTAAATATAATAAAAATGGAAAAAAAATAAAATAATTTTTTGACAAATGATAAATTATAAAACTTGAAACTTTTATAACCTGCCAGCACTAAACATGGAAATGCCATTATTAGAAGGCAAAAAAGTTAAACATTTCTAAATAATACAAGTTAGTGTAGCGTCTATTCTAAAATACTAAAACTGAATAAACTGAAAACTCTATAAAACAATGATATAGTGAAAGCAACTACTGAGAACAAACTACATAAAAAAAGAAAAAATTGGAAATAAGAACTAAATCTCGATTCTCCAATCTTGGACCTGCAGGCAGGCCAATGAGTGATATACTGGGCATCCCGCCATGGCTTTCGCTTACAGTCACATGACTAACATGTTCAATGTGAAACCGGTCTGGGCTGCGTTTCCCAAAAGCATTGTAAGCCAAAGTACCACTGCCACCAATCAACTTAGCTCTCGACGCTTTTGTCAAATGCAGCCCTGGTTAATGTCCTCAAAGCAGACAAACAGACACCGTCACTCTGGTTATTAATAAGCCCAGCAAATCCAGTGAAGTGGGATGAGGCATGTCTGTTTTGTCACACATCTGACCCTTTAAATGGAATCTGTACTCCCTCCCCCTCCTGAACCCCAGCCTGAACCCCTCTTGCTCAAGAATGTTCCACAGATCCGCACATCTGGACTCGACACAGTTGCCCCTCGTCTCACAGCGGGAACATGGGGGGGAATAATGAGGAGGAGCTTTCAGAGAAAGAAGCCATGAGGTACAGCGGTGAGCAGAAACAACACAGAAACCACAACCAAAACAGAACTAATGTTTAAAGCATCAGTGTGAGAGTCTGCAAACCAAAACTATGCTAAGCTACAGTGGTACCTAACAGTATTTGCCTACTTAAATGGATAGTTCGCCCAAAGAGAACATTTACTCATGTTGTTCCAAACCTGTATCTATCCGTCCATCCATCTATTCTGTCTGTGTCCATCCATCCATCCATCCATCCATCCATCCATCCATCCATCCATGGTCTATCTATCTATCTATCTATCTATCTATCTATCTATCTATCTATCTATCTATCTATCTATCTATCTATCTATCTATCTATCTATCTATCTATCTATCTATCCTGACTGTTTATCTGTCCGTCCATCCATCCATTCCTGGTCTGTCTGTCTGTCTGTCTGTCTGTCTGTCTATCTATCTATCTATCTATCTATCTATCTATCTATCTATCTATCTATCTATCTATCTATCTATCTATCTATCTATCTATCTATCTATCTATCTATCTACCTATCCTGACTGTTTATCTGTCCATCCATCCATCCATTCCTGGTCTGTCTGTCTAGCCATACATCCATCCATACATCCATGGTACGTCCGTCTATCTATCTATCTATCTATCTATCTATCTATCTATCTATCTATCTATCTATCTATCTATCTATCTATCTATCTATCTATCTATCTATCTATCTATCTATCTATCTTGACTGTCTATCCGTCCGTCCATCTGTCTGTCCGTCCGTCCGTCCATCCATCCATCTATCTAGCCACCCGTCCATCTGTCTATCCTGTCTGTCTGTGTATCCATACATACATCCCTGGTCCGTCCATCCGTCCGTCCGTCCGTCCGTCCGTCCGTCCGTCCGTCCGTCCGTCCGTCCGTCCATCCATCCATCCATGGTCTATCTATCTATCTATCTATCTATCTATCTATCTATCTATCTATCTATCTATCTATCTATCTATCTATCTATCTATCTATCTATCCTGACTGTCTATCTTGACTGTCTATCCGTCCGTCCATCTGTCTGTCCGTCCGTCCGTCCATCCATCCATCCATCCATCTATCTATCCATCCGTCCATCTGTCTATCCTGTCTGTCTGTGTATCCATCCATACATCCCTCGTCCGTCCGTCTGTCCGTCCATCCATCCATCCATCCATCCATCCATCCATCCATCCATCCATCCATCCATCCATCCATCCATCCATCCATCCATCCATCCATCCATCCATCCATCCCTGGTCTGTCTGTCCATGGTCTGTCTGTCTATCTATCCATGTATCCATGCATCCATCCATCTGTCCATCCTGTCTGTCTATCCATCTAATCTATCTAAGACATATTATATTAAATGTATTCTATATAATACAAATTATAATGAAAACAAAAAATGGGGTCAATTTAGATTTCTCGCTGACTTAACAGCACTATCTCAGTGCAATAATACTAAAATTGTAAAACTTTAAGCAGCTAAACTTTACAAAGGTCTAGTTTCATAAGACTGTTTCACTTCAGGCATCATAACAAACATATTTATCCAAAACAAATGAATCCAAACAACAGAAAGCAGCCAAGCTGTGATGAGTTAAACCACAAAACACTCACAGAAACAGAGCACAGAGGTTAAACAAAACAATCCTGGATCACAAGAATCATTTTTATAAGGTGAAACTGCATACCAGTGTGTTGAAATTGAAAGCATATAACTTTCTGTTAGTTTCCATGGAAATATGGAGCCAAAATTGCCTTTTAGAGCAGGTTTGGCTGGTACATGCCCACAGGGATATTAGCGATTCAAAAGTCCACTAATGAACCAACCACACTGAGTGATGTTCAAGTATTCATACACATCAACTACGGAGACATGCAAACACGCACACATTGTGCTCTGACTGTCATATGAACCTTTACCTGCATGTCTGAGTTCAGACGTACAGGTCTGCCTTTCCCATGATGCTTGTGTTTCACTCTCATGGACGTTAATATATACAGGTGATCTGTATGCCATTACTATCTAGGCCACAGTTTATCCTCAACTCAGAATCAAGCACTCAAACATTCATTCATATCATGTTTGTTTAGACAGATGTGTGTTGCAGAAGCAGATGGTTTCATTTATGCCATCAAAAAAACGATGCTTGAAAAACAGGCAGGGGAAAAAAGTTTCGAGAACCGGAGACATTGGGATCCATTTCGATCTCTCGCGTTCAAAACATCACAAGCTTGTGTGGAAGTAGGTCAGCCCAGCAGCGCTCCAGATCTCACGTTCTCTGACCCAGATGACTCTCAACACCCCAGGACGGACTAAGTGTGTTTAACTTTCTTAAACAGCCTCGTTCAACTACATGAACTTTGCTTGTAAGCTGCATGAACAAAAGTGGATTGTGGGAATAGGTCGACATGTTTCTCAAATTTAAGCCCAGAATTAAAATGCTCTAATCATTTACTCACCCTTATGTCATTCCAAATGACATGACTCATTTGTTTCTGTGGATGCCAAAAAAAAAAAGAAAAAAAAGAAGATGTTTTAAAGAAGAGATTTTGTCTGCTCATTGAAAGTCAATGGGGTCCAAAACAAAAAAACTGCACCCTACTTTAACTGTATGGTCATTTTTCCCAAAACATTTTTTTGTGTGTGTTCCACAAAAGAAATAAAGAAACTCATGGCATGAGTAAATGATGACAGATTTTTCATTTTAGGTGTACCGTCTCTTTAAGACTCACCTAATCAGTCATACAAATTCCATAGAACGCACTAGCAACACTCTAGTATTGTGATGGTTGAGTTAACAGACATTTTCTTCAGAAAATGTGAAAATACTGTAAAGGTACAGTGCTGTCACTGAGCTGAAGTGTTATGCAACAGGTTCAGGCTGTTTTCTTGCACGTGACGGTGATTTAAACACTTCAACAGAGTTTAAGGGTCACAAATCAAAGCCAGTATCAATCAGCTAAGGAGGGGAATGGGGCTGGTTAAGTCTCCGACTGCTTGTTCGGTTTGCTGTTTTATGAACATTAGTTGATTGTGAAATGCCTGGACATCTTGAGAACAGCTTCAGATGATCATACAATTCTTCCATAAGAGTAACAGCTGGAGAAAGAGCTACTCTGGAAAAACAGGGAGAAATATCCACGCTAAAATCTTCAAATATTTATAAAGCGCTATGGAAGATCTGTACAATGGAGCTGCTGGATCAGTATTAACAAATCTCTCCTTTCCATGTAACTTTTCCTAGCGCTCCTTGAAGGAAAAAATGAAAGGGAAAAGGAAAGATGTAAAGAGTCCAAACATCCTTCTCGGGTTGCTGAATCTGACAATTTGCTGAGTATGAAAAAAGAAAGAAAGAAAGTATTATGGCCAATAAAAATAAGCAGGCACTTACTCTGGAGGGGATTTAAATATATATTTCAGAACAGCCTTCTTAACAAACTTCCAACTTCTCAAATAAAACAAAAATGTAAATCACAAAACAATAAATAAAAAACAACCTATAAACAAAAGAGTAAACAACATTAAAACGATAAATAAAACAACAAATAAAAGAAACAAATAACAAAAACACTAAATACAACTCCATAACAATAAATAAAACAATAAATAAAAGAAACAAAAAACAAATAAACAGTAAAACACTAAATAAAACTCCATAACAATAAATAAAACAATAAGAATAAAAAGTAAAACACTAATTAAAACAATAAATAAAACAAACAAAACAAACAGAAAACACAAACAATAAATAGAAAATAAACAAAAGAGTAAAAACTAAAACAACAAATTAAACAAACATTAAATTAAAAGAATAAACAGTAAACACTCAAAACAAACAAACAAACAAATGCTTTTGAGGAATATCTAGTTGGATTCAGCAGTTTTCCAGATTCCAGACTTTTTTTGATATACCGGAGTTTTGATGTGCAGAACTTTACATTATGCTATTTTGTGACTGATATCTGTGAATATTCCGTACTTGTTACTTTTGGACAGGCACAGATTTTGATTACAAAGTCTATATTTCACTCTCCGTGTGGACCAGCAGTCTGATTCACACAAACCGTCTTCAAATGCCACGAGTTTAAGGTTTCTACCCCTTCCTAGGACCCCTTCCTTTATGGCTCAGGACTCCCATATCACCTCAAACACACGACTCCTCTGCTTCCAAAGACAGCCTCTATTTCCTGCCCAAGGAGTTTTCTAAAGTCTTTACGCTTCCTAACGTGCTCATTTCTGATGTCAGTGAAAATAACCATCCTGAAGACGCTGCATTTGGTCATGTGGCCCCGGGTCTACTTGTCACACAGAGAAGTATAAATCAGAAAAATGGAACATGTTTTTAAGACAATAAGATATTTTCGGGGCAGACTGTCACATATATTTATATTTGTTGTGATTTGCACAAAAACAGCACAATTATTTTGAATTTAAATAAAGTGGCTATGGCTAACCAACAACGATAAATGATAAAGGATGATAGTTGCTACATATCACAAAAGAGCAGCCTCAGATATGACCCAGCACTGTAAAGTGAAAGTTTCAGAAGACAAAATTTATGGCAGGACAACAATTCAAAAACCTCTTGTCTCCAAGAACAACACACAAAGACGGATAATTTACATTAGAGGCACCAAACCTGGAACCCTGGGCAATGGTCTGATGGGAGTTTGGTTTCATGAGTCATCACTTTCCTACAGTCTATACCGACGTCTGGAGAAAGTCAATGGATGGTTAGAACACAACCTCATCAAGTCCAATGATGGGTCTGTATGGGCAATAATATCAGCCAATATGAGGCCACTGGACAGGAAGACGTCCCTCTAGATTGTTCCCACATATACATGGCTAAACACAGTCTACAATGAACATCAGGATATGGTTTTTCCAATCACCAAATCCAAAAACTGTCATTATGGGAAGTTTTGAAGCAGAACATTTCCATGGCCTTCAAAAAACAGGAGGCTCTTCGTAAAAAACCGGGCAATATGCACAATTCAAGTTTATCCGAATGGTTATTACACAAACTAATGTTGGAATTAGAACCAAAACAGGTTTTATAGGATAACAAAGCAACTCAAGAACCACAAGTAATTCAAACACCGTCAAGAACATCTCAGAGTCACCAGAAAATCAGACCTTTTTTCTTTAGATTTTGGGGTGAAATATGACCCCTTCTTGACAAAGTCTGAATTACTTATGGTTCTTGAGTTGCTTTATGGTACATGATGAAATAAGGCATTTTTACTACGTTCTACCTTCATTTTCCAAGGTTACAAGGTTTTTGTATTTTATTCATCTTCATGGGCTCGGATTGAAAAGGAATCTAAATATGTGAGTAAAATCAAATGCGAAGGGCTCAGATTGGCAGATGTTGCGTTGTGTGAATGTGAAGTTCCAACACATCTCTCTGCTTTGACCAGGTGGCTTCTGCAATGTTAACAATTTTACTGTCATTAGTCAGTATTATCACACACACGTAACTGTTACACACCCACCCTCTCACACGCTCTGTCTTTCCCACTCGACAACATCGTATTGAAACAGCACTGGATTATGTAAACCCATTTGGAAAGTGGGCTGTAAGTGAGAGCAGATGTTGGATTGTATGCATTAGGCTGAGGAAAAGACAAATATATGATTTAAGACCTTACACAAATATTGCATTAACAGACTAATGGTGGTCATTTTTTGCCATGTGATATCTTCAAACATGATCTTGCTTGTTGCTCTTCTTCCTTGTTATATGCACATGTTCAATAAGCACACTCTTAATGTCTGAACAAGCCCCTGACCCCAAGTATAACACTTCAGCAATTCAATTGTACAGCAATGTTTGTGGAGATATGCGCTAGTACTTCTTCATGTGATAAAAAACTGAGCAATTTTGCCTGAAAAACAATACAATAAGTACAAGTATTTGAGACTGAGACTTTTGAAAACCACATAGTAATGTGAACATTTCTAAATCCTTAGTAACTGCATAGCACCACTCATATTTGAAAATGTTACGTTGTTATTAACGCAAACCAAAAAAATATTTGCTATATAAAGAATGTGGTGTTGATGCATCAAGGTCTTGGAAAGCATACATGGAATAACCACTGAAGGATCTTTTATGCTTTTTAAAGGCCAAAATCCAAGAGTAATTTTCCTGAATATACATACACCATGGGAAACACGGTCAATGTCCTCCTGGAGAAGCTCATCTCACATGCACACTTACTGCAAAACAATTACACACTTGGACACCGACCAACAAGATAATATCAGAGCTACAAACAAAGTCACTGAATTCAATATTATTTAAAACCCATTAATCCTTAATTATGGCAGCATATATTATGACATTTTCTCTGGTACACAATTGGAAAAACTAACTGATAACCTCTAAATAAACTGTCTGTTAAGATCTATGAGAACTGGATCCAACTCTGGTGACGTCACTCAGTCCAGCTGTCCCAGATGTTCAACCCATTTTATGATGCAACGAGCTTTATTTACATTTTAGGCAAGGGTAAAGGCCAACATATCAATGTGGCTTAATCGAAAGGTTATACACTCTTAAGGCTATCTCACCAGATTACAGTACGCCACTTCTCAGACACCCCATGACCTGGCAAACAGAGATTCGACAAAAACAAGGGCCGACCAATGGCAACAGATGCCAACAAGGGTAACACACTGATCCGACAAAACAAGAGATGGTCTGACATATTGGCCAATAATCGCTATCTGCCGATACAAGCAAATCTTCACTATCAGCCATCGGCCGATGGTCAGAGCTGATTATATCCTGTCAATCAAAACGGGGGCAGAAAACATGTCAGAAGCTTTTAAGGCTGTCAAAGTTACGCATTAACAGTTAAAAAACAGCAACATTAAAGCAGGCTCTGTTTGACCCTATTAGACAGATACTACACCCGTAGTTCAAGCCAGGGTTGCCAGGTCCGTAGTTTTGCCCCTACACCAAACATTATTTGTAGTGCCTGCCATCCAATAATCACGTTTCTGATAAGAAACAAGTCTCAGCTTTCAAATGTTCAAATTATATCACGAAATTCAGCCAATAAATGCCATTTTGACTCTCTTTAATGTGACAGACCGCTGTAGTGCCTCGGTTCAAGAGGCAGCGCAAGAGCTCAAGCATTTTCTAATTCAGGTTATAGCATGAGAAAAGATGCATGAACATCAGAAGGTACGTTGAAATATACAGTACAACTTATCAAAATTAATCATGTCTCATGTAATCGCTCAATCAGTGTTTCAACCATGGAAAGAAGACAATAAAACAGCGCGTGAACAATGTCACTTGTTGCATTTACCTCAGGAAAGTCATCCGGTGTTCACAGTTCGTTGGTTAGCAATAAAGAAACACTAGAAATGATCTTATTACGTATGCTTGAATAAATTTGTCATGAAGACAAGCGTTTATTAAACCAAACCTGAATTGGAATTGGAAACATGAATTGGCCTTTAAAAATAAAGGTTCTTTATTGGCATTGATGGTTCCATGAAGAACCTTTAACATAAAATGGAACCTTTCCATTTCAGTGGAAAAGGCGCTTTAGATTATTAAAATGTTCTTTACATGGTTCTTTTAGGAACTGTTCACTGAAAGAGTGTAGACAGATAGTGAATGGACCCACACACCTTCTTAGCAGCTCGTGACGGAGGTTTCCTGATGGGTTTGGAGATCTCGCTTCGTTTGGACACCGATCCGTTGCCCTGTTTACTGGTGGACGGAGAGGGTGACGGGGTCGTGGCTGCGGGGCTCGTTCGGATGGCCATTTCCTCCGTGCAGGTGAGACGCAGGCTGCGGAAGTACTCGTCAGTTTCCCGGTCCACCACCAGCAGTCTGGTCTCATGTTCCACGGCCTTGATCCGCTGCACCACCTGAGCGGAAGAGACAGCAAAACTGCTGAGCCTCAAGAGATGTGAACATGATGAAAACATTTGTGCTGCTTTTTTCTTTTGGTGTGGAAACCATGATCAGGATTCTTTGATTAATAGAAAGTTCAAAAGAGCACCATTTATTAACATTATAAATGTCTTTACTATCACTTTTGATCAATTTAATTCATCCTTGCTGAATAAAAGCATTCATTTCTTTCTAAATAAATCTTACTGGCCTCAACTAGACACTACCATTCACACGGTGTTATATGATCCTCCTGTCATAACTGGAACTGCATACAAAGAAATATCTAGTCATACAGTCTACGGCTGTAATGCCGTAAAGCCTCCAGCTGCTGTCAAAGCATCCACACGCAATTAGAGCCAATGCAACTAAAGAAATGCATGGAATTTCATTGTGCATTCACAAATCCACAGGTTTCTGATACGCGAGGCTCTTTGTTTTCCATGCTAAGTTGTTTCCAAAGCCCAAACCTTCTTACCTCAAATAAAGGCATATCACTCTCTGCTGTTTATACTGGCCTGCTGTATTTACACACATAACAGGTTTGGACACAATGACACATTCTCATGATTTTTACACATTTAGAAAAGCCATTGAAACTATGAAGTAACACAAACGGACTATGGGAATGATGTTGTGACCAAAACACAAATGAAAACCCTCTTATATCGAGTCTCTCCGTCTGTCTAGATTGCAGCTCTGCTCATTCTGGATATTTGACAAAAACACACAACCGCTCAAAACTTCGGGGTTGGTAATATCTTTAATGTTTTTGCAAGTCTCTTATGAGCAAAAATACAATACAAACAGATATATTTTCAAATATTATCACAATTTAAAATAACTGTTTTCTATTGTAATATATTTTAAAATATAATATTTTCCTGTGATCAGAGCTGAATTTTCAGCATCATTAGTCTTTAGTGTCACATGATCCTTCAGAAATCATTCTGATGTGATTTGTGTCATTATAAACGTCTATACTGTCACTTTTAATTAATTTAATGCATGCTTGATGAATAAAAAAATGGTACTGACCACAAACTTTTGAACGTTAGTTTAGTGTAAAACAAATAACCTGCCACTCAAAAAAAAAAAAAAAAAAAAAAAAAAAATGATTCAGGCCCTTCATAGATATGACACATTTAAATTCTGTTCACTTTACTTAAACATAGCTAATTTTGTCACAACTTAATTTAATTGTGTTCAATCAACCTAATATATTTAAGACAGAAGTTTACTTAATTAAGTTGTGTTAAAACTACATTTAATATTTGTGTTGACATAACTAACTGGGCAGTGGATCTGTAGTTCCCAGCATGCTTTGCAAGGGACTCCATTAGGAGAGTAAATTTAGGGATTAAAGTGTTATTTTATGTGTTTTTCGGTAAAGGGAAAGATGTTGTTAGTTAATGTTAGTGTGGTCAGTTATGTTGGACATTTAGAGGAGTTTCTGTAATGTGTTTTAATTGTGTGGTTACTGTTATGCTGAAGAGCGGCGCCTGTGCTTAGGCTGTGGGCACTCAGTGAACTATGCTAATGTCAGGAGTGACACCTCTTTTCTTCATACATTGTGTATGATGATGAACGAAACTGCTTATAATTGATTTTCCAATTAAATGTTTTAATTTAAGTTTGACGAGTATAAAAAGAAGTCATGTTATAAGTATATAAATATCATTTAAACTGCATTTAATAAAACCAACTCAATTACATTTCATTGCATGAATTAGTTTTTTATGAGTTGAGGCTACACATATTTATTGGATGGAAAACCTGCCCTGAATTAAATTGAGTTTGTCCAATTAGTTTTTTTTTTTGTTTTGTTTTTTTGAGTGCACCTCGCAACGCAGGTTTTTACACATTGTTAGCCACAGAATGTATGCCGTTAAAACACGCATCATGGCCAGTGTAATGAGTGCGGAATATGCGAGATCAGCACAGGTGTGTGATGTACCTGATGGTGTGTCTCTCTCTCCACGTTCTCGCCGTTCACCTCCACCACACGGTCACCCGCGCGCAGACCCGATGCCTCAGCCGGGGACGCGCGTTCCACTTTCCGTATGTACTGTCCGGTTTTTCCTTTCTCTCCGTGCAGATGAAACCCATAGCCGTTCTCTCCTTTCTTCATTACACACAACCGAGGCTTAAATTCACTTGCCATTGTATTCCCCTTTGGTCTTCACATCCGAACGTTATATTCAACAACAAAAACCCCGAAAACTTAAGGCAAAAGCATCTGTAAATGTTTGCAAGCAAGCATCGTTGTCGGCTTTATATGGTCTAGTGCACAGTCCGCAGTGTATTTAATGCGATAATGCATGCACGTACCCAGCTCAACGCAATACTTATAATAGACAAAAGCAGAAGAATCTTGTACAAATCGATTAAATGCTTCTGCAAGAGAAATGCAAAAGTGGTGCAGGCGAAAGCTGACTGTAGCTACCTGTGGATGTTCAGAGACGCATCCCAAACTCCTCCATGAGACATTCTGCCCACGGAGAGAGAGAAACGCAACTGGTGCCGCTGTCCACCGAGAAACTGCGGCGAGGGCTGAAATAAGACCGCCCATTCACAGCCACAACAGAAACGCGCAGAGGAAAGTCGCGAAAGAGCCTTTCTCTGGCCATCAGAAACGCATGGGTAGACAATGACTGTAACAATAACAGTGGACACATAACTTATAGGCTGCGTGTGCAAAACAAACAAACAAGCGCTGTATGAGTTATACAGGTATCGATTTCAAACGGAATTTGGGCATTTGAAGGAATTTTAGGTCTGATAAGTCAACGTAAAGGTAATAAGGTATTTTTTATATATACTGTTTAGTCGAGGGTTTGTCTTGCGCAACGCTTTTAACGGCAGTTCTTCGGCACGAGCGTCGTTACCTTAGTAAAGATAAAAACACAAAACAAGCTGTGATATATAGACAAAAACAAACCTGAACTAAAGTGATAGCTACATAATTGACACTTGTCACGGAGAACGGCAGCGTTCTGTTATATCGTTTGAATATTGCCTACATATTAAAAATTACAGAAAACATTTTTCCTACAGAAAAAATTAAATCCTTTACACCTCTCACAGTCTTCCTTTGGGGAGGGGTTAAAGCCTTTATTATTGGGCCATAACCCCATGAATAACAATCCAGTAAATGTAGCATATGGCATTAACAACTTACACATGAGCTGAGAAGAGAGGTGAATGACCTGAAGAGAAAGTATTTGGTGTTTATAACTCCGTCTCATGTGCAACTTCTCATAAAATATAAATAAATAATATGAATTTGAGAACATTTCGGGTCGCAACCCACAAATAGTGCAACACAGCCTGAGTGTGCTGCACTCTGCTGCAAAAAAAAAAATGATCTGTCTGTCTGTCTGTCTGTCTATCTATCTATCTATCTATCTATCTATCTGTCTATTCATCTAGCTGTCTGTCTGTCTATATATTCATCTATCTGTCTATATATTCTGTCTATATATTAATCTATCTGTCTGTCTATATATTCATCTATCTGTCTGTCTATATATTCATCTATCTGTCTGTCTGTCTATATATTCATCTATCTGTCTGTCTGTCTATATTCATCTATCTGTCTGTCTATATATTCATCTATCTGTCTGTCTATATATTCATCTATCTGTCTGTCTATATATTCATCTATCTGTCTGTCTATATATTAATCTATCTGTCTGTCTATATATTCATCTGTCTGTCTATATATTCATCTATCTGTCTGTCTATATATTCATCTATCTGTCTATATATTCTGTCTATATATTAATCTATCTGTCTGTCTATATATTCATCTATCTGTCTGTTTATATATTCATCTATCTGTCTGTTTATATATTCATCTATCTGTCTGTTTTTATATATTCATCTGTCTGTCTATATATTCATCTATCTGTCTATATATTCATCTGTCTGTCTATATATTCATCTATCTGTCATCTATCTGTCTGTCTATATATTCATCTGTCTGTCTATATATTCATCTATCTGTCTGTCTATATATTCATCTATCTGTCTGTCTATATATTCATCTATCTGTCTGTTTATATATTCATCTATCTGTCTGTTTATATATTCATCTATCTGTCTGTTTATATATTCATCTATCTGTCTGTCTATATATTCATCTGTCTGTCTATATATTCATCTATCTGTCTATATATTCATCTATCTGTCTGTCTATATATTCATCTATCTGTCTGTCTATATATTCATCTATCTGTCTATATATTCTGTCTATATATTAATCTATCTGTCTGTCTATATATTAATCTATCTGTCTGTTTATATATTCATCTATCTGTCTGTCTATATATTATTCTATCTGTCTGTCTGTCTATATATTCATCTATCTGTCTGTCTATATATTCATCTATCTGTCTATATATTCATCTATCTGTCTGTCTATATATTCATCTATCTGTCTGTCTATATATTCATCTATCTGTCTGTCTATATATTCATCTATCTGTCTGTCTTTATATTCATCTATCTGTCTGTCTATATATTCATCTGTCTGTCTATATATTCATCTATCTGTCTGTCTATATATTCATCTATCTGTCTGTCTATATATTCATCTGTCTGTCTATATATTCATCTATCTGTCTGTCTGTCTATATATTAATCTATCTGTCTGTCTATATATTCATCTGTCTGTCTATATATTCATCTATCTGTCTGTCTATATATTCATCTATCTGTCTATATATTAATCTATCTGTCTGTCTGTCTATATATTCATCTATCTGTCTGTCTATATATTCATCTATCTGTCTGTCTATATATTCATCTATCTATCTGTCTGTCTGTCTATATATTCATCTGTCTGTCTATATATTCATCTGTCTGTCTATATATTCATCTATCTGTCTGTCTATATATTCATCTATCTGTCTGTCTATATATTAATCTATCTGTCTGTCTGTCTATATATTCATCTATCTGTCTGTCTATATATTCATCTATCTGTCTGTCTGTCTATATATTCATCTATCTGTCTGTCTATATATTCATCTATCTGTCTGTCTATATATTCATCTATCTGTCTGTCTATATATTCATCTATCTGTCTGTCTGTCTGTCTATATATTCTATCTGTCTGTCTATATATTCATCTATCTGTCTGTCTATATATTCATCTATCTGTCTGTCTGTCTATATATTCATCTATCTGTCTGTCTATATATATATTCATCTATCTGTCTGTCTATATATTCATCTATCTGTCTGTCTATATATTCATCTATCTGTCTGTCTATATATTCATCTATCTGTCTGTATATATATCTATCTATCTGTCTGTATATATCATCTATCTATCTGTCTGTCTATTCGTATTCTATCTGTCTGTTTATATATTATTCATCTGTCTGTCTATATATTCATCTATCTGTCTGTCTATATATTCATCTATCTGTCTGTCATATATATTCATCTATCTGTCTGTCTATATATTCATCTATCTGTCTGTCTATATATTCATATCTATCTGTCTGTCTATATATTCATCTATCTGTCTGTATTATATATTCATCTATCTGTCTGTTTCTATATATTCATCTATCTGTCTGTCTATATATTCATCTATCTGTCTGTCTATATATTCATCTATCTGTCTGTCTATATATTCATCTATCTGTCTGTCTATATATTCATCTATCTGTCTGTCTATATATTCATCTATCTGTCTGTCTATATATTCATCTATCTGTCTGTCTATATATTCATCTGTCTGTCTATATATATATATATATCATCTATCTGTCTGTCTATATATTCATCTATCTGTCTGTCTATATATTCATCTATCTGTCTGTCTGTCTATATATTCATCTATCTGTCTGTCTATATATTCATCTATCTGTCTGTCTATATTCATATTCATCTGTCTGTCTATATATTCATCTATCTGTCTGTCTATATATTATCTATCTGTCTGTCTGTCTATATATTCATCTATCTGTCTGTCTATATATTCATCTGTCTGTCTATATATTCATCTATCTGTCTGTCTATATATTCATCTATCTGTCTGTTTATATATTCATCTATCTGTCTGTTTTATATCTGTCTGTCATTCTATTCTGTATCTGTCTGTCTATATATTCATCTATCTGTCTGTCTATATATTCATCTATCTGTCTGTCTATATATTCATCTATCTGTCTGTCTATATATTCATCTATCTGTCTGTCTATATATTCATCTATCTGTCTGTCTATATATTCATCTATCTGTCTGTCTATATATTCATCTGTCTGTCTGTTTATATATTCATCTATCTGTCTGTCTATATATTCATCTATCTATCTGTCTATATATTCATCTATCTGTCTGTCTATATATTCATCTATCTGTCTGTCTATATATTCATCTATCTGTCTGTCTATATATTCATCTATCTGTCTGTCTATATATTCATCTATCTGTCTGTCTATATATTCATCTATCTGTCTGTCTATATATTCATCTATCTATCTGTCTATATATTCATCTGTCTGTCTATATATTCATCTATCTGTCTGTCTATATATTCATCTATCTGTCTGTCTATATATTCATCTATCTGTCTGTCTGTCTATATATCTTCATCTATCTATATGTCTGTATATATATTATCTATCTGTCTGTCTATATATTCATCTATCTGTCTGTCTATATATTCATCTATATCTATTCTCTATCTGTCTGTCTATATATTCATCTATCTGTCTGTCTATATATTCATCTATCTGTCTGTCTATATATTCATCTATCTGTCTGTCTATATATTCATCTATCTGTCTGTCTATATATTCATCTATCTGTCTGTCTATATATTCATCTATCTGTCTGTCTATATATTCATCTATCTGTCTGTCTGTCTATATATATTCATCTATCTGTCTGTCTATATATTCATCTATCTGTCTGTCTATATATTCATCTATCTGTCTGTCTATATATTCATCTATCTGTCTGTCTATATATTCTATCTGTCTGTCTATATATTCATCTATCTGTCTGTCTGTCTATATATTCATCTATCTGTCTATATCTATATATCATCTGTCTGTCTATATATTCATCTATCTGTCTGTCTATATATTCATCTATCTGTCTGTCTATATATTCATCTATCTGTCTGTCTATATATTCATCTATCTATCTGTCTGTCTATATTCATCTATCTGTCTGTCTATATATTCATCTATCTGTCTATATTCATGTCTATATATTATCTATCTGTCTGTTTATATATTATCTATCTGTCTGTCTATATATTCATCTATCTGTCTGTCTGTCTATATTCATCTATCTGTCTGTCTATATATTCATCTATCTGTCTGTTTATATCATCTATCTGTCTGTCTATATATTCATCTATCTGTCTGTCTATATATATCTATCTGTCTGTCTATATATTCATCTATCTGTCTGTCTATATATTCATCTCTGTCTGTCTATATATTCATCTATCTGTCTGTCTATATTATTCATCTATCTGTCTATATATTCATCTATCGTCTGTCTATTTATATTCATCTATCTGTCTGTCTATATATTCATCTATCTGTCTGTCTATATATTCATCTATCTGTCTGTCTATATATTCATCTATCTGTCTGTCTATATATTCATCTATCTGTCTATATATTCATCTATCTGTCTGTCTATATATTCATCTATCTGTCTGTATATATTCATCTATCTGTCTGTCTATATATTCATCTATCTGTCTGTCTATATATTCATCTATCTGTCTGTCTATATATTCATCTATCTGTCTATATATTATCTATCTGTCATTTATATATTCATCTATCTGTCTGTCTATATTCATATTCATCTATCTGTGTATATATTCATCTATCTGTCTGTCTATATATTCATCTATCTGTCTGTCTGTATATATTCATCTATCTGTCTGTCTATATATTCATCTATCTGTCTGTCTATATATTCATCTATCTGTTCTGTCTATATATTCATCTGTCTGTCTATATATTCATCTATCTGTCTGTCTATATATTCATCTGTCTGTCTATATATATTCATCTATCTGTCTGTCTATATATTCATCTATCTGTCTGTCTATATATTCATCTATCTGTCTGTATATATATTCATCTATCTGTCTGTCTATATATTCATCTATCTGTCTGTCTATATATTCATCTATCTGTCTGTCTATATATTCATCTATCTGTCTGTCTATATATTCATCTATCTGTCTGTATATATTCATCTATCTGTCTGTCTGTCTATATATTCATCTATCTGTCTGTCTATATATTCATCTATCTGTCTGTCTATATATATATCTATCTATCTGTCTGTCTATATATTCATCTATCTGTCTGTCTATATATTCATCTATCTGTCTGTCTATATATTCATCTATGTCTGTCTGTATTTATATATTCATCTGTCTATGTCTATATATTCATCTATCTGTCTGTCTATATATTTCTATCTATCTGTCTGTCTATATATTCATCTATCTGTCTGTTCTATATATTCATCTATCTGTCTGTCTATATATTCATCTATCTGTCTGTCTTATATATTCATCTATCTGTCTGTCTATATATTCATCTATCTGTCTGTCTATATATCATCATCTATCTGTCTGTCTATATATTCATCTATCTGTCTGTCTATATATTCATCTATCTGTCTGTTTATATATTCATCTATCTATCTGTCTATATATTCATCTCTGTCTGTCTATATATTCATCTATCTGTCTGTCTATATATTCATCTATCTGTCTGTCTATATATTCATCTATCTGTCTGTCTATATATTCATCTATCTGTCTGTCTATATATTCATCTATCTGTCTGTCTATATATTCATCTATCTGTCTGTCTATATATTCATCTATCTGTCTGTCTATATATTCATCTATCTGTCTGTCTACATATTCATCTATCTGTCTGTTTATATATTCATCTATCTATCTGTCTGTCTATATATTCATCTGTCTGTTTATATATTCATCTATCTGTCTGTCTATATATTCATCTATCTGTCTATATATCATCATCTATCTGTCTGTCTATATATTCATCTATCTGTCTGTCTATATATTCATCTGTCTGTCTATATATTCATCTATCTGTCTGTCTATATATTCATCTATCTGTCTGTATATCATCTATTCATCTATCTGTCTGTCTATATATTCATCTATCTGTCGTTATATATTCATCTATCTGTCTGTCTATATATATTCATCTATCTGTCTGTCTATATATTCATCTATCTGTCTGTTATATATATTCATCTGTCTGTCTGTCTATATATTCATCTATCTGTCTGTCTGTATATATTCATCTATCTGTCTGTCTATATATTCATCATATCTGTCTGTTTATATATTCATCTATCTGTCTGTCTATATATTCATCTGTCTGTCTATATATTCATCTATCTGTCTGTCTATATATTATTCATCTATCTGTCTGTCTATATATTCATCTATCTGTCTGTTTATATATTCATCTATCTGTCTGTCTATATATTCATCTATCTGTCTATATATATATCTATCTATCTGTCTGTCTATATATTCATCTATCTGTCTGTCTATATATTCATCTATCTGTCTGTCTATATATCATCATCTATCTATCTGTCTGTCTATATATTCATCTATCTGTCTGTCTATATATTCATCTATCTGTCTGTTTATATATTCATCTGTCTGTCTATATATTCATCTATCTGTCTGTCTATATATTCATCTATCTGTCTGTCTATATTCATGTCTGTCTGTCTATATATTCATCTATCTATCTGTCTATATATTCATCTATCTGTCTGTCTATATATCATCTATCTGTCTGTCTGTCTATATATTCATCTATCTGTCTGTCTATATATTCATCTATCTGTCTGTCTATATATTCATCTATCTGTCTGTCTATATATTCATCTATCTGTCTGTCTATATATTCATCTATCTGTCTGTCTGTCTATATTCATCTATCTGTCTGTCTATATATTCATCTATCTGTCTGTTATATATATTCATCTATCTGTCTGTCTATATATTCATCTATCTATGTCTATATATTCATCTATCTGTCTGTCTATATATCATCATCTATCTGTCTGTCTATATATTCATCTATCTGTGTCTGTATATATATTCATCTATCTGTCTATATTATATATTCATCTATCTGTCTGTCTATATATTCATCTATCTGTCTGTTTATATATTCATCTATTATATTCTATCTGTCTATATATTCATCTATCTGTCTGTCTATATATATTCATCTATCTGTCTGTCTATATATTCATCTATATCTGTCTATATATTCATCTATCTGTCTGTCTATATATTCATCTATCTGTCTGTCTATATATTCATCTATCTGTCTATCTATATCATCATCTATCTGTCTGTCTATATATTCATCTATCTGTCTGTCTATATATTCATCTATCTGTCTGTGTTATATATTCATCTATCTGTCTGTCTATATATTCATCTATCTATCTGTCTATATATTCATCTGTCTGTCTATATATTCATCTATCTGTCTGTCTATATATCATCTATCTGTCTGTCTATATATTCATCTATCTGTCTATATATATTCATCTATCTGTCTGTCTATATATTCATCTATCTGTCTGTCTATATATTCATCTGTCTGTCTATATATTCATCTATCTGTCTGTCTATATATTCATCTATCTGTCTGTCTATATATTCATCTATCTGTCTGTCTATATATTCATCTATCTGTCTGTTTATATATCTGTCTGTCTGTATATATTCATCTATCTGTCTGTCTATATATTCATCTATCTGTCTGTCTTTATATATTCATCTATCTGTCTGTTATATATTCATCTATCTGTCTGTCTATATATTCATCTATCTGTCTGTCTATATATTCATCTATCTGTCTGTCTATATATTCATCTATCTGTCTATATATTCATCTATCTGTCTGTCTGTCTATATATTCATCTATCTGTCTGTATATATTCATCTATCTGTCTGTCTATATATTCATCTATCTGTCTGTCTGTCTATATATATTCATCTATCTGTCTGTCTATATATTCATCTATCTGTCTGTCTATATATTCATCTATCTGTCTGTCTATATATTCATCTATCTGTCTGTCTATATATTCATCATCTATCTGTCTGTCTATATATTCATCTATCTATCTGTCTGTATATATATCTATCTGTCTGTCTATATATTCATCTATCTATCTGTCTGTCTATATATTCATCTATCTGTCTGTCTATATATTCTATCTATCTGTCTGTCTATATATTCATCTATCTGTCTGTCTATATATTCATCTATCTGTCTGTCTATATATTCATCTATCTGTCTGTCTGTCTATATATTCATCTATCTGTCTGTCTATATATTCATCTATCTGTCTGTCTATATATTCATCTATCTGTCTGTTCTATATATTCATCTATCTGTCTGTCTATATATTCATCTATCTGTCTGTCTATATATTCATCTATCTGTCTGTCATATATTCATCTATCTGTCTGTCTATATATTCATCTATCTATCTGTCTGTCTATATATTCATCTATCTGTCTGTTTATATATTCATCTATCTGTCTGTCTGTCTATATATTCATCTATCTGTCTGTTTATATATTCATCTATCTGTCTGTCTATATATCTATCTCATCTGTCTGTCTATATATTCATCTATCTGTCTGTCTATATATATTCATCTATCTGTCTGTCTATATATTCATCTATCTGTCTGTCTATATATTCATATATTCTATCTATCTATCTGTCTGTCTATATATTCATCTATCTGTCTGTCTATATATTCATCTATCTGTCTGTCTATATATTCATCTGTCTGTCTATATATTCATCTATCTGTCTGTTATATATATATCATCTATCTGTCTGTCTATATATTCATCTATCTGTCTGTCTATATATTCATCTATCTGTCTGTTTATATATTCATCTATCTGTCTGTCTATATATTCATCTATCTGTCTATATATTCATCTATCTGTCTGTCTATATATTCATCTATCTGTCATATATTCATCTCATCTGTCTGTCTATATATTCATCTATCTGTCTGTCTTATATATTCATCTATCTGTCTGTCTATATATTCATCTATCTGTCTGTTCATATATTCATCTATCTATCTGTCTGTCTGTCTATATTCATCTATCTGTCTGTCTATATATTCATCTATCTGTCTGTCTATATATTCATCTGTCTGTCTGTCTATATATTCATCTATCTGTCTGTCTATATATTCATCTATCTGTCTGTCTATATATTCATCTATCTGTCTGTTTATATATTCATCTATCTGTCTGTCTATATATTCATCTATCTGTCTGTCTATATATTCATCTATCTGTCATCTCTATATATTATATATATCTGTCTGTCTATATATTCATCTATCTGTCTGTCTATATATTCATCTATCTGTCTGTCTATATATTCATCTATCTGTCTGTCTATATATTCATCTATCTATCTGTATCATTCATCTGTCTGTCTATATATTCATCTATCTGTCTGTCTATATATTCATCTATCTGTCTATATATTCATCTATCTGTCTGTTTATATATTCATCTATCTGTCTGTCTATATATTCATCTATCTGTCTGTCTATATATATTCATCTATCTGTCTGTCTATATATTCATCTATCTGTCTGTCTATATATTCATCTATCTGTCTGTCTATATATTCATCTATCTGTCTGTTTATATATTCATCTATCTGTCTGTCTATATATTCATCTATCTGTCTGTCTATATGTCATCTATATATCTGTCTGTCTATATATTCATCTATCTGTCTGTTTATATATTCATCTATCTGTCTGTTTATATATTCATCTATCTGTCTGTCTTTATATTCATCTATCTATGTCTATATTATTCATCTATCTGTCTGTCTATATTCATCTATCTATCTGTCTGTCTATATTCATCTATCTGTCTGTCTATATATTCATCTATCTGTCTGTTTATATATTCATCTATCTGTCTGTCTATATTATATTCATCTATCTGTCTGTCTATATTATCTGTCTATCTCATCTGTCTGTCTATATATTCATCTATCTGTCTGTCTGTCTTATATATTCATCTATCTGTCTGTCTTATATATTCATCTATCTATGTCATCTATCTGTCTGTTTATATATTCATCTATCTGTCTGTCTGTCTATATTCATCTATCTGTCTGTCTATATATTCATCTATCTGTCTGTTTATATATATTCATATATCTGTCTGTCTATATATTCATATTCTATGTCTATATATCATCTATCTGTCTATATATTCATCTATCTGTCTGTCTATATATTCATCTATCTGTCTGTTTATATATTCATCTATCTGTCTGTCTTTATATTCATCTATCTCTGTCTATATATTCATCTATCTGTCTGTTTATATATTCATCTATCTGTCTGTCTGTCTATATTCATCTATCTGTCTGTCTATATATTCATCTATCTGTCTGTCTATATTCATATCTGTCTATCTATATTCATCTATCTGTCTATATATTCATCTATCTGTCTGTCTATATATTCATCTATCTGTCTGTTTATATATTCATCTATCTGTCTGTATATTCATATTCATCTATATATTCATCTGTCTGTCTATATATTCATCTATCTGTCTGTCTATATATTCATCTATCTGTCTGTCTATATATTCATCTGTCTGTCTATATATTCATCTATCTGTCTGTCTGTATATATTCATCTATCTGTCTGTCTATATATTCATCTATCTATCTGTCTATATTCATCTATCTGTCTGTCTATATATTCATCTATCTGTCTGTCTATATATTCATTCTATCTGTCTATATATTCATCTATCTGTCTGTCTATATATTCATCTATCTGTCTGTCTATATATTCATCTATCTGTCTGTCTGTCTATATATTCATCTATCTGTCTGTTTATATATTCATCTGTCTGTCTGTCTATATATATTCATCTATCTGTCTGTCTATATATTCATCTATCTGTCTGTCTGTCTGTGTCTATATATTCATCTATCTGTCTGTATATATTCATCTATCTGTCTGTCTGTATATATTCATCTATCTGTCTGTGTTATATATTCATCTATCTGTCTGTCTATATATTCATCTATCTGTCTATATATTTCATCTATCTATCTGTCTGTCTATATCTGTCTGTCTATATATTCATCTGTCTGTCTATATATTATCTATCTGTCTGTCTGTCTATATATTCATCTATCTGTCTGTTTATATATTCATCTATCTGTCTGTCTATATATTCATCTATCTGTCTGTCTATATATTCATCTATCTGTCTGTATATATATTATCTGTCTGTCTATATATTCATCTATCTGTCTGTCTATATATTCATCTGTCTGTCTCTATATATTCATCTGTCTGTCTATATATTCATCTATCTGTCTGTCTGTCTATATATTCATCTATATGTCTGTTTATATATTCATCTATCTGTCTGTCTATATTCATCTATCTGTCTGTCTATATATTCATCTATCTGTCTGTTTATATATTCATCTATCTGTCTGTCTGTCTATATATTCATCTATCTGTCTGTTTATATATTCATCTATCTGTCTGTCCATATATTCATCTATCTGTCTGTTTATATATTCATCTATCTGTCTGTCTATATATTCATCTATCTGTCTGTCTATATATTCATCTATCTGTCTGTCTATATATTCATATCTGTCTGTCTATATATTCATTTATCTATCTGTCTGTCTATATATTCATCTATCTGTCTGTCTATATATTCATCTATCTGTCTGTTTATATATTCATCTGTCTATATATTCATCTATCTGTCTGTTTATATATTCATCTATCTGTCTGTCTATATATTCATCTATCTGTCTGTCTATATATTCATCTATCTGTCTGTCTATATATTCATCTATCTGTCTGTTTATATATTCATCTGTCTGTCTATATATTCATCTATCTGTCTGTCTATATATTCATCTATCTGTCTGTTTATATATTCATCTGTCTGTCTATATATTCATCTATATGTCTGTTTATATATTCATCTATCTGTCTGTCTTTATATTCATCTATCTATGTCTGTATATATATTCATCTGTCTGTCTATTTATATATTCATCTATCTATCTGTCTGTCTATATTCATCTATCTGTCTGTCTATATATTCATCTATATGTCTGTTTATATATTCATCTATCTGTCTGTCTATATATTATCTATCTGTCTATATATTCATCTATCTGTCTATTTATATATTCATCTATCTGTCTGTCTATATTCATCTATCTGTCTGTCTATATATTCATCTATCTGTCTGTTTATATATTCATCTATCTGTCTGTCTATATATTCATCTATCTGTCTATATATTCATCTATCTGTCTGTTTATATATTCATCTATCTGTCTGTCTATATTCATCTATCTGTCTGTCTATATATTCATCTATCTGTCTGTTTATATATTCATCTATCTGTCTGTCTATATATATTCATCTATCTGTCTGTCTATATATTCATCTATCTGTCTGTCTATATATTCATCTATTTATCTGTCTATATATTCATCTATCTGTCTGTCTATATATTCATCTATCTGTCTGTCTATATATTCATCTGTCTGTCTATATATTCATCTATCTGTCTGTCTATATATTCATCTATCTGTCTGTCTATATATTCATCTATCTGTCTGTCTATATATTCATCTCATCTGTCTGTCTGTATATATATCTATCTATCTGTCTGTCTATATATTCATCTATCTGTCTGTCTATATATTCATCTATCTGTCTGTTTATATATTCATCTGTCTGTCTATTCATCTATCTGTCTGTCTATATATTCATCTATCTGTCTGTCTATATATTCATCTATCTGTCTATTTATATATTCATCTATCTATCTGTCTGTCTATATTCATCTATCTGTCTGTCTATATATTCATCTATATGTCTGTTTATATATTCATCTATCTGTCTGTCTATATATTCATCTGTCTGTCTATATATTCATCTATCTGTCTGTTTATATATTCATCTATCTATCTGTCTGTCTATATATTCATCTATCTGTCTGTTTATATATTCATCTATCTGTCTGTCTATATATTCATCTATCTGTCTGTCTATATATTCATCTATCTGTCTGTCTCTATATATCTATCTGTCTATATATTCATCTATCTGTCTGTTTATATATTCATCTATCTGTCTGTCTATATATTCATCTATCTGTCTGTCTTATATATTCATCTATCTGTCTGTCTATATATTCATCTATCTGTCTGTCTATTTATATATTCATCTATCTATCTGTCTGTCTATATATTCATCTATCTGTCTGTTTATATATTCATCTATCTATCTGTCTGTCTATATATTCATCTATCTGTCTGTCTATATATTCATCTATCTGTCTGTCTATATATTCATCTATCTGTCTGTCTATATATTCATCTATCTGTCTGTCTATATATTCATCTATCTGTCTGTCTATATATTCATTCTATCTATCTCTATATATTCATCTATTCTATATATTCATCTATCTGTCTGTCTATATATTCATCTATCTGTCTGTCTATATATTCATCTATCTGTCTGTCTATATATTCATCTATCTGTCTATATATATTCATTCTATCTATCTGTCTGTCTATATATTCATCTATCTGTCTGTTTATATATTCATCTATCTGTCTGTCTATATATTCATCTATCTGTCTGTCTATATATTCATCTATCTGTCTGTCTATATATTCATCTATCTGTCTGTCTATATATTCATCTATCTGTCTGTTCTATATATTCATCTATCTGTCTGTCTATATATTCATCTATCTGTCTGTCTATATATTCATCTATCTGTCTGTCTATATATTCATCTATCTGTCTGTCTATATATTCATCTATCTGTCTGTCTATATATCATCATCTGTCTGTCTATATGTTCATCTATCTGTCTATGTATATATTCATCTATCTATCTATCTGTCTATATTCATCTATCTGTCTATATATTCATCTATCTGTCTGTTTATATATTCATCTATCTGTCTGTCTATATATTCATCTATCTGTCTGTCTATATATTCATCTATCTGTCTGTCTATATATTCATCTATCTGTCTGTCTATATATTCATCTATCTGTCTGTCTTTATATATTCATCTATCTGTCTGTCTATATATTCATCTATCTGTCTGTTTATATATTCATCTATCTGTCTGTCTATATATATATTCATCTATCTGTCTGTCTATATATTCATCTATCTGTCTGTCTATATATTCATCTATCTGTCTATATATTCATCTGTCTGTCTATATATTCATCTATCTGTCTGTCTATATATTCATCTATCTGTCTGTCTATATATTCATCTATCTGTCTGTCTGTTTATATATTCATCTATCTGTCTATATATTCATCTATCTGTCTGTCTATATATTCATCTATCTGTCTGTTTATATATTCATCTATCTGTCTGTCTATATATTCATCTATCTGTCTGTCTATATATTCATCTATCTGTCTGTTTATATATTCATCTGTCTGTCTATATATTCATCTATCTGTCTGTCTATATATTCATCTATCTGTCTCTATATATTCATCTATCTGTCTGTATATATTCATCTATCTGTCTGTCTTTATATTCATCTATCTGTATGTCTATATATTCATCTATCTGTCTGTTTATATATTCATCTATCTATCTGTCTGTCTATATTCATCTATCTGTCTGTCTATATATTCATCTATCTGTCTGTTTATATATTCATCTATCTGTCTGTCTTTATATTCATCTATCTGTCTATATATTCATCTATCTGTCTATTTATATATTCATCTATCTATCTGTCTGTCTATATATTCATCTATCTGTCTGTCTATATATTCATCTATCTGTCTGTCTATATATTCATCTATCTGTCTGTTTATATATTCATCTATCTGTCTGTCTTTATATTCATCTATATATATCATCTATCTGTCTGTTTATATATTCATCTATATCTGTCTGTCTATATATTCATCTATCTGTCTGTCTATATATTCATCTATGTCTATATATTCATCTGTCTGTCTATATATTCATCTATCTGTCTGTTTATATATATTCATCTATCTGTCTGTCTATATATTCATCTATCTGTCTGTTTATATATTCATCTATCTATCTGTCTGTATATATCTATCTGTCTGTCTATATATTCATCTATCTGTCTGTCTATATATTCATCTATCTGTCATCTATCTGTCTGTCTGTCTATATATTCATCTATCTGTCTGTCTATATATTCATCTATCTGTCTGTCTATATATTCATCTATCTGTCTGTCTGTTATATATTCATCTATCTTCTATATATTCATCTATCTGTCTGTCTATATATTCATCTATCTGTCTGTCTATATATTCATCTATCTGTCTGTCTATATATTCATCTATCTGTCTGTCTATATATTCATCTATCTGTCTATATATTCATCTATCTATCTGTCTGTCCATATATTCATCTATCTGTCTGTCTATATATTCATCTATCTGTCTGTCTATATATTCATCTATCTGTCTGTCTGTATATATCATTCATCTGTCTATATATTCATCTATCTGTCTGTCTATATATTCATCTATCTGTCTGTTTATATATTCATCTGTCTGTCTGTCTATATATTCATCTATCTGTCTGTCTATATATTCATCTATCTGTCTGTCTGTCTGTCTATATATTCATCTATCTGTCTGTTTATATATTCATCTATCTGTCTGTCCATATATTCATCTATCTGTCTGTCTATATATTCATCTATCTGTCTGTCTATATATTCATCTATCTGTCTATATATTCATCTATCTGTCTGTCTGTCTCATATATTCATCTATCTGTCTATATATTCATCTGTCTGTCTATATATTCATCTATCTGTCTGTCTGTCTATATATTCATCTATATGTCTGTTTATATATTCATCTATCTGTCTGTCTATATATTCATCTATCTGTCTGTCTATATATTCATCTATCTGTCTCTGTCTATATATTCATCTATCTGTCTATATATTCATCTATCTGTCTGTCTGTCTATATATTCATCTATCTGTCTGTCTATATATTCATCTATCTGTCTGTCTATATATTCATCTATCTGTCTGTCTATATATTCATCTATCTGTCTGTCTGTATATATTCATCTATCTGTCTGTTTATATATATTCTATCTGTCTGTCTGTCTATATATATTCATCTATCTGTCTGTTTATATATTCATCTATCTGTCTGTCTATTCATCTATATATTCATCTATCTGTCTGTCTATATATTCATCTATCTGTCTGTCTATATATTCATCTATCTGTCTGTCTATATATTCATCTATCTGTCTGTCTATATATTCATTTATCTATCTGTCTGTCTATATATTCATCTATCTGTCTGTCTATATATTCATCTATCTGTCTGTTTTTATATTCATCTGTCTGTCTATATATTCATCTATATGTCTGTTTATATATTCATCTATCTGTCTGTCTATATATTCATCTATCTATCTGTCTATATATTCATCTATCTGTCTATTTATATATTCATCTATCTGTCTGTTTATATATTCATCTGTCTGTCTATATATTCATCTATCTGTCTGTCTATATATATTCATCTATCTGTCTGTTTATATATTCATCTGTCTGTCTATATATTCATCTATATGTCTGTTTATATATTCATCTATCTGTCTGTCTTTATATTCATCTATCTATGTCTATATATTCATCTGTCTGTCTATTTATATATTCATCTATCTATCTGTCTGTCTATATTCATCTATCTGTCTGTCTATATATTCATCTATATGTCTGTTTATATATTCATCTATCTGTCTGTCTGTATATTCATCTATCTGTCTATATATTCATCTATCTGTCTATTTATATATTCATCTATCTGTCTGTCTATATTCATCTATCTGTCTGTCTATATATTCATCTATCTGTCTGTTTATATATTCATCTATCTGTCTGTCTATATATTCATCTATCTATGTCTATATATTCATCTATCTGTCTATTTATATATTCATCTCTATGTCTATATATTCATCTATCTGTCTATTTATATATTCATCTATCTGTCTGTCTATATTCATCTATCTGTCTGTCTATATATTCATCTATCTGTCTGTTTATATATTCATCTATCTATCTGTCTGTCTATATTCATCTATCTGTCTGTCTATATATTCATCTATCTGTCTGTCTATATATTCATCTATCTGTCTGTTTATATATTCATCTGTCTGTCTATATATTCATCTATCTGTCTGTCTATATATTCATCTGTCTGTCTATATATTCATCTATCTGTCTGTCTATATATTCATCTATCTGTCTGTCTATATATTCATCTATCTGTCTGTCTATATATTCATCTATCTGTCTGTTTATATATTCATCTGTCTGTCTATATATTCATCATCTATCTGTCTGTCTTTATATTCATCTATCTATGTCTATATATTCATCTATCTGTCTATTTATATATTCATCTATCTATCTGTCTGTCTATATTCATCTATCTGTCTGTCTATATATTCATCTATATGTCTGTTTATATATTCATCTATCTGTCTGTCTTTATATTCATCTATCTATGTCTATATATTCATCTATCTGTCTATTTATATATTCATCTATCTATCTGTCTGTCTATATATTCATCTCTATCTGTCTGTTTATATATTCATCTATCTGTCTGTCTATATATTCATCTATATGTCTGTTTATATATTCATCTATCTGTCTGTTTATATATTCATCTATCTGTCTGTCTTTATATTCATCTATCTATGTCTATATATTCATCTATCTGTCTATTTATATATTCATCTATCTATCTGTCTGTCTATATTCATCTATCTATGTCTATATATTCATCTATCTGTCTGTTTATATATTCATCTGTCTGTCTATATATTCATCTATCTGTCTGTCTATATATTCATCTGTCTGTCTATATATTCATCTATCTGTCTGTCTATATATTCATCTATCTGTCTGTTTATATATTCATCTGTCTGTCTATATATTCATCTATCTGTCTGTCTTTATATTCATCTATCTATGTCTATATATTCATCTATCTGTCTATTTATATATTCATCTATCTATCTGTCTGTCTATATTCATCTATCTGTCTGTCTATATATTCATCTATCTGTCTGTTTATATATTCATCTATCTGTCTGTCTTTATATTCATCTATCTATGTCTATATATTCATCTATCTGTCTATTTATATATTCATCTATCTATCTGTCTGTCTATATATTCATCTATCTGTCTGTTTATATATTCATCTATCTGTCTGTCTTTATATTCATCTATCTATGTCTATATATTCATCTATCTGTCTATTTATATATTCATCTATCTATCTGTCTGTCTATATTCATCTATCTGTCTGTCTATATATTCATCTATCTGTCTGTCTATATATTCATCTATCTGTCTGTCTATATATTCATCTATCTGTCTGTCTATATATTCATCTATCTGTCTGTCTATATATTCATCTATCTGTCTGTCTATATATTCATCTATCTGTCTGTTTATATATTCATCTATCTGTCTATATATTCATCTATCTGTCTGTCTATATATTCATCTGTCTGTCTATATATTCATCTATCTGTCTGTCTATATATTCATCTATCTGTCTGTCTATATATTCATCTGTCTGTCTATATATTCATCTATCTATCTGTCTGTCCATATATTCATCTATCTGTCTGTTTATATATTCATCTATCTATCTGTCTATATATTCATCTATCTGTCTGTCTATATATTCATATCTGTCTGTCTATATATTCATGTCTGTCTGTCTATATATTCATCTATCTGTCTGTCTATATATTCATCTATCTGTCTGTCTATATATTCATCTATCTGTCTGTCTATATATTCATCTATCTGTCTGTTTATATATTCATCTGTCTGTCTGTTTATATATTCATCTATCTGTCTGTCTATATATTCATCTATCTGTCTGTCTGTCTGTCTATATATTCATCTATATGTCTGTTTATATATTCATCTATCTGTCTGTCCATATATTCATCTATCTGTCTGTTTATATATTCATCTATCTGTCTGTCTATATATTCATCTATCTGTCTATATATTCATCTATCTGTCTGTCTGTCTATATATTCATCTGTCTGTCTATATATTCATCTGTCTGTCTATATATTCATCTATCTGTCTGTCTGTCTATATATTCATCTATATGTCTGTTTATATATTCATCTATCTGTCTGTCTATATATTCATGTATCTGTCTGTCTATATATTCATCTATCTGTCTGTCTATATATTCATCTATCTGTCTATATATTCATCTATCTGTCTGTCTGTCTATATATTCATCTGTCTGTCTATATATTCATCTGTCTGTCTATATATTCATCTATCTGTCTGTCTGTCTATATATTCATCTATATGTCTGTTTATATATTCATCTATCTGTCTGTCTATATTCATCTATCTGTCTGTCTATATATTCATCTATCTGTCTGTTTATATATTCATCTATCTGTCTGTCTGTCCATATATTCATCTATCTGTCTGTTTATATATTCATCTATCTGTCTGTCCATATATTCATCTATCTGTCTGTTTATATATTCATCTATCTGTCTGTCTATATATTCATATCTGTCTGTCTATATATTCATCTATCTGTCTGTCTATATATTCATATCTGTCTGTCTATATATTCATTTATCTATCTGTCTGTCTATATATTCATCTATCTGTCTGTCTATATATTTCATCTATCTGTCTGTTTATATATTCATCTGTCTATATATTCATCTATATGTCTGTTTATATATTCATCTATCTGTCTGTCTATATATTCATCTATCTATGTCTATATATTCATCTATCTGTCTATTTATATATTCATCTATCTGTCTGTTTATATATTCATCTGTCTGTCTATATATATATTCATCTATCTGTCTGTCTATATATTCATCTATCTGTCTGTTTATATATTCATCTGTCTGTCTATATATTCATCTATATGTCTGTTTATATATTCATCTATCTGTCTGTCTTTATATTCATCTATCTATGTCTATATATTCATCTGTCTGTCTATTTATATATTCATCTATCTATCTGTCTGTCTATATTCATCTATCTGTCTGTCTATATATTAATCTATATGTCTGTTTATATATTCATCTATCTGTCTGTCTATATATTCATCTATCTGTCTATATATTCATCTATCTGTCTATTTATATATTCATCTATCTGTCTGTCTATATTCATCTATCTGTCTGTCTATATATTCATCTATCTGTCTGTTTATATATTCATCTATCTGTCTGTCTATATATTCATCTATCTATGTCTATATATTCATCTATCTGTCTATTTATATATTCATCTATCTGTCTGTCTATATTCATCTATCTGTCTGTCTATATATTCATCTATCTGTCTGTTTATATATTCATCTATCTATCTGTCTGTCTATATTCATCTATCTGTCTGTCTATATAGTCATCTATCTGTCTGTCTATATATTCATCTATCTGTCTGTTTATATATTCATCTGTCTGTCTATATATTCATCTATCTGTCTGTCTATATATTCATCTGTCTGTCTATATATTCATCTATCTGTCTGTCTATATATTCATCTATCTGTCTGTCTATATATTCATCTATCTGTCTGTTTATATATTCATCTATCTGTCTGTCTATATATTCATCTATCTGTCTGTCTATATATTCATCTATCTGTCTGTCTATATATTCATCTATCTGTCTGTTTATATATTCATCTGTCTGTCTATATATTCATCTATCTGTCTGTCTTTATATTCATCTATCTATGTCTATATATTCATCTATCTGTCTATTTATATATTCATCTATCTATCTGTCTGTCTATATTCATCTATCTGTCTGTCTATATATTCATCTATATGTCTGTTTATATATTCATCTATCTGTCTGTCTTTATATTCATCTATCTATGTCTATATATTCATCTATCGGTCTATTTATATATTCATCTATCTATCTGTCTGTCTATATATTCATCTATCTGTCTGTTTATATATTCATCTATCTCTCTGTCTATATATTCATCTATCTGTCTGTTTATATATTCATCTATCTGTCTGTCTTTATATTCATCTATCTATGTCTATATATTCATCTATCTGTCTATTTATATATTCATCTATCTCTCTGTCTATATATTCATCTATCTGTCTGTCTTTATATTCATCTATCTATGTCTATATATTCATCTATCGGTCTATTTATATATTCATCTATCTATCTGTCTGTCTATATATTCATCTATCTGTCTGTTTATATATTCATCTATCTCTCTGTCTATATATTCATCTATCTGTCTGTTTATATATTCATCTATCTGTCTGTCTTTATATTCATCTATCTATGTCTATATATTCATCTATCTGTCTATTTATATATTCATCTATCTGTCTGTCTATATATTCATCTATCTGTCTGTTTATATATTCATCTATCTCTCTGTCTATATATTCATCTATCTGTCTGTTTATATATTCATCTATCTGTCTGTCTTTATATTCATCTATCTATGTCTATATATTCATCTATCTGTCTATTTATATATTCATCTATCTATCTGTCTGTCTATATTCATCTATCTATGTCTATATATTCATCTATCTGTCTGTTTATATATTCATCTGTCTGTCTATATATTCATCTATCTGTCTGTCTATATATTCATCTATCTGTCTGTTTATATATTCATCTATCTGTCTGTCTATATATTCATCTATCTATCTGTTTATATATTCATCTATCTATCTGTCTGTCTATATATTCAAGAGTTTTATTTGTCACATACACAGTTATATACAGAATATACAACCGGCAGTGAAATGTAAACAGGTCCGCTCCATGGACAGTGCAAATTCACAGTTAAAACACAAGGAGGCAATTATATAGAAATAGGATAAAAAAAGTACTAATATATATATATATATATAATCTGTAGAATTATAAATAATCAAGTCAAGAAAAAAAGTAAAAAAATAAGAATAAAGTGGAATAAAATAATTGAAGTAGACTGTGCAGTGAGTAAACTATAGACTTATAAATATGCGGTTAACAGAAATGTACAAAGTATAATGTGCAAACAGGTTTATAACAGGTTGTTACACAGTAACAACGAGAACAGAAAGTGCAGTGCAATGTCAGTGTATCGATGTTTATCCTGAAGTGAAGTCACGTGACGTTAAGTTCAGGAGTCTGATGGCCTGGGGGAAGAAGCTCCTCCTGAGTCTCTCAGTTTTGGCCATCAGACTTCGGAAGCGCTTATCAGATGGCAGCAGCGTGAAATGAGGGTTTGCAGGGTGATTAGAGTCCTTGATGATCTTAGTAGCTCTACCTTTGCAGCGTTTGGTGTAGACGTCCTGCAGAGATGGGAGAGCTGATCCTGAGATACGCTCGGATAAAGCCAACGACTCTTTGCAGGGCTTTGCAGTCATGACTGGTGCTGTTCCCATACCACGCTGTGATGCACTGAGTTAAAACACTTTCTATCGCCCCTAAATAGAACGTTTTCAGGATAGCTGGTGAAACCCTGAATTTCCTCAGCTGGCGCAGGTGGTACAGTCTTTGCCTGGCTTTTTTCACCTGTGTCTGAATGTGAGCAGTCCAGGTCAGGTCCTCGGAGATGTTTACTCCCAGGTACTTGAAGCTGCTCACTCTCTCTACTGGTGACCCGCTGATCATGAGGGGGAGTATGTCCGTTGCTGTCTCTTCCTGAAGTCCACAATCATTTCTTTGGTCTTGCCAACATTCAGAGAAAGACAGTTATCCTGGCACCATGATGTTAGATGCTCCACCTCGCCCAAGTATGCCGCCTCATTGTTGTTGGAAATGAGGCCCAGGACAACAGTATCATCAGCAAATTTGATGATAGAGGTGGAGCTGTGTGTGGACAACCAGTCATGCGTAGAGAGAGTAGAGCAGGGGCTCAGGACACAGCCCTGTGGAGCTCCCACACTCAGGGTGATGGAGGAGGAGGTGGACTGGCCTATTCTCACCACCTGAGGCCTGCCAGTGAGGAAGTCCTCAATCCAGTGGCAGAGAGAAGGATTCAGGCCGAGATCCAGGAGTTTGGAGGTTAGCTTGGTGGGAACTATGGTGCTAAAGGCTGAGCTATAGTCAATAAATAGCAGCCTTCACGTAGTTCCCACTTTTGCTGTCGATGTGAGTGAGGGAGGAGTGGAGGACATGAGAGATGGCATCTTCAGTCGATCTATTGGGACGATAGGCAAACTGAAGAGGGTCCAAAGCGTCAGGAATGAAGGAGCAAATGGAGTTTTTAATGAGTCTCTCAAAGACCTTCATGACTATAGACGTGAGAGCCACTGGACGATAGTCATTTAGGCAAGAGGATATTCATCCTCTTCAAGATATTCATCTATCTGTCTGTTTATATATTAATCTGTCTGTCTATAGATTCATCTATCTGTCTGTCTATAGATTCATCTATCTGTCTGTCTACATATTCATATCTGTCTGTCTATATATTCATCTATCTATCTATCTGTCTATATATTCATCTATCTGTCTATATATTCATCTATCTATCTATCTATCTATCTATCTATCTATCTATCTATCTGTCTATCTATCTATCTATCTATCTATCTATCTATCTATCTATCTATCTATCTCTATCTATCTATCTATCTATCTATCTATCTGTCTATATATTCATGTCTGTCTGTCTACATATTCATCTATTTGTCTGTCTATATAGTCATCTGTCTGTCTTTATATTCATCTGTCTATCTATCTGTCTAGATTTTAAAACCAGCTATTCACACTTAAACCAACAGTTGCTGCAATGTTTAATTACCCACCATATTCCTACCTGAAATGAACATCTCTCCAATCAAGTGAAGCTCTATAAAAAGTACCTATCCTTGGCTTTTCTGTAGGTTCTCCCAATTCATTATTTAATAAGGGTACAAGATGTCACTAAACTTTTTTTGTTATAAAGGCCCACCCAGTTACTTTACAAATGTTCATAATGTTCTGTGATATCGTTTCTTATTCCTCCCTAGCCTTATAAACAGCAGGTCAGCATAGCAATTGAGATACGCTGGAATACAATTTACAAAAGAGCAAAATGCATCATTCGCTACGTGCATGTGCTAGATGGCTGGCAAACAGAAGAGATAACCAACGCTCAAACATGTCTGTTAGTAGATGTTAACAGTTCAACTAAAGCACTTCTGAAGAAGTGTACATTTTAAAGTAAAAATGTATCTAAAAATGAAAATTAATCATTCATAATACTCACCCTCCTCAGTGTGGTTCCAAACATTCATGACTTTTTCTTCCATAAAAAAACAACATATAAAAACATAAAACCATTTAGATTTTTAGGTGAACTTATTTTCAGCACACTTCAATAAAAACAAATATCCTCAAAATTAAAATTCTTTACTGGTACAATTCATGGTACTGTAGCCATTTTATAACGACCAAAAACAAAAACAAAACTAAATATAAACGGACCAATTTGCACTGAAAATCATTTTACAAAACACACTGCACAAAGTCCTGTTTCTCAGCTAAATTTCTGTAAAATAAATAGGCATTAACAAATCAATAGTATTTTACAAACAGGCTCTTTTAGATCAACATAGCGTTGACGACACGGTTCTATAAATGAACCCCAGACTTTTTTTAAACATATCCAATGAATCACGGAGGACTTGTGCAACTTACATTTCTTTATAAAGCCATAACAGTGCACTGTCTACTTGAACTCAAATGCTTGACAAAAACAATAAAAAGAAAAATGATGATGATGATGATGACAGGGCGCACCCTTTTATGCAAAATAAACACTGATATAAGTCGATTAAAAAGGACTAATTACAATAAGTTACATTCCTGCGGAGTATCATGACTGCGCTGTGATATTACTACTGACGAGAGAAACAGTGAGTGAGTGAGTGAGTGTTTATGTCCAGTTTTGTTTAAATGTACACATATTAGTCCACATGCTCACATTAGTGTCCATAAACATCTGTTCCTTCTGTGGAGATATTCCATCTGAGCTCAAACCAGTGTCTCTTACAATTTATGGCTGTTTTCAGTTCATTTCTATCATACCAAAAAATTGTCTGGGTCATATTTCACACCAAAAATAAACTCAGCCCTAAATGGCACATAAAAACACAACTGTGATTGGTTGCTTCAGCACTATAAAGTTTTTTTTTTTTTTGCATAATCACATTATTGGAAAATTAAGATAATTTCCCTCCAAAATTACCACATTATTATAATGCAAAAGAAAATGTAATTAGAATAAATTTTAATAATAATATTTTTTAAACTGTATTTAATCATTTAAATCCATACAATTGAAAAAAAGCAGTAAACAAAGGCTATCATAAATGTAAAAAAGAAAAAAACTTTTTAAATAATATATATATATATTATTGCATTACAGTAAAGAGATTTTTTTATTTTTTTGGTGTTTAATTTTGAAAATAATGTCACAAAAAAAAAAAAAAAAAAAAAAAAAAAAGCAAACAAAACCTTTGCACCCCTAATATAGGACTGATTTTGTAAAAATAACTATTCAAGGGGGGAATATGACCCAGACATACTCTGAACAGGTTTGGTGAGATTTACAGGTTAAGTGGTGGTTATGGTTTTAAAAACCAAGACAAAATTCCCTCTTGTCGCTGATCACCACTTCCTGGGACCTTGCATACCAGTTAAAGCAGCAGTGACCAGTGGACGAGGCTGAAGTCGGATACTCGGATCCTTACATTAGTGTGTCCAGAACTTCATACCTCTCTACATTCAGAAAACAAAAGAAAAATGTACACAGAATGAGAGAAGCATGTTCTGTCTGAAGGCACAGATACTTCTATGGGGGCAGGAGCGTAACACAGGGCCCGGCCGAAAGGGCAAAAATCAGTGCAAGAACAGGGACGTGGGAAGGAAATAAGTGGAAATAGGAATCCTTAGCTTAAATGCATTGCTCATTCCCGCTGTGCTCCTTGTAACTCTGTTTCGGCCATCATTCGTATTAAAAGTTTTAAAAACGTAGCTTGCAAGCCCAGTTTCATCCGTGCTGCATCAAAGTCCAAGCGCTTCCTGTATTTACATAAAGGGATATATCGTAATGTACAGTGGGGCTTTATTGAGTGTGAGGTTTGCCGTGAACTCTGAAGCGATACAGGCAGGTGTATTCGGGATGGCCCCAGTTCGACAGCACTCGCATCTCAATGATCTGAAAGGCCTTGTCATTCTTCTCCTGAAAAAAAAAAAAGAGGCAAAAATGAAACATGGTCAGCCATTCTGCTCAGTGTCAAACACGGTAGCTCCATTTCAAACCCTAGTAAGCTGCCCTGTGGTCTACATCGGCAGCATACTAGCTAAAGCAGAACTACACAGATGACTGGTATAGAACAGACTCACTTTACAATGTATTCTAATAGAGATTGACAGAAGCATGTTGGTAAGCTAATAAAGGCCTTCTGAAGCAAATCAATGAGTTTGATTAAGAAAAATATCCATATTTAAAAGGAACACATCAACTTTTTGGGACGTTAGCTTATTCACCGTATCCCCCAGAGTTATTTAAGTCCATACATACCATTCTCATCAGAAAATGAAAGTGCAATTTTTTAGACCGATATGGCTAGGGACTATTCTCTCATTCCTGCGTAATAATCCAGGAACTGCTGCTGCCGTACCATGGGTGTAGTGGCGCAACGATATTACGCAGCGTCTGGAAATAGGCTAACTTCCATCAACATAACCAGCATGACAACCTGCTTGCACAGAGAGCGTGCTGAGTATAGTCCCTAGCCATATCGGTCTAGAAAATTGCAACTTTTCATTTTCCATCGGTCTTAGTACACAATGTAACTATACACATCACAACAAGTAAATAGGAAAATGTTGGTGTTATTTTGTCACTTTTTGAGCAGTAGGCTAGATGGAGCCGTTTACCTCCAGTTATTGTGCTAAGCTAGGCTAGCGGTGGATGCGTCAGACAGAGTTATGGGATGCACGGAGATGAAAATGGTATGTATGGACTTATCTAACTCTGGGGGATACGGTGAATAAGCTAAAGTCCCCAAAAGTCGGCGTGTTCCTTTAACACTTTATAAAGTAAAGCAGACCACCTTCCGTATTCAACTTATGAACAAAGTGTAACGTTTCTCGTAGTTCAAAACACTTACGCTACATCTGACATCATAGTCGCGCCAGTTACACTTTTTCCGTAAGTTGAATATGGACGGCGGTTCACTGGAAGCTAGATATTTTACTATAACGTGTTAAATATGGATATTTTTCTAACACAAACTCATTGATTCGCTTCAGAAGGCCTTTATTAATCCCTGGAGCTGTGTGGAGCACTTTTATAATGGATGGATGCACTTTTTTGGCCTTCAAATTTTGGGCTGCCATTCACTGCCATTATAAAGCTTGAAAGAGCAAGGACATTTTTTATATAATTCTGTGTTCATCAGAAAGAAGAATGTCATGTACACTTAGGATGGCTTGAGGGCGAGTAAATCATGGGCTAAATTTCATTTTTAGGTGAACTATCCCTTTAACGCTTTCTGGGACAGTTTGTTGCTAGTGCATGTTGCTAAGCTAACGACAAGATGCTCTCATAAGCATGAAGAAGCAAATTCGAAGTTTAGTTTTAATGGTTTAATTACATTTAATTCATTAATATTTGATTAAAACAATAATAGCACCCTTTGAAATGCATTAGATTTTTTCAGAAATTCTGTGTTGACGGTTTTATGATTTAATACAAATTTTACTTAAATATTAAATTACTTAAATTTAAAAATTAAAAAAAAAACAGTGGTAATCAAATCGATACAGAAAACATGAACAATTTAATACAATTACAAAAAATATATATATATATAAATATATACACCGTAAATTAAATTTTTATGACCGGATTATGCAATTCTGTCCACATTTTCCACATTGCGGAAATCATATGACCTTAACCTCTGAATGGGGAGCACATCTAAGTTGCCTTAAAAAGCTGTCTTGGAAGGCAGCTCACTAGGTTTTGGAACGAACCTCAAGTATGAACACATTTCATTCCAATCATCCTCTTTTAAAGAGGTCAGCTCACACTTTTCACAGATTTTTCCACTAACCCTGACACTATTGAGGAACACTGGATATGGTATAACTACAAATTCTATATTCATATATTTTACCATAACTGGGAAGATCTGGAGTGATTCTCCATCTTCTTGATAAGTGTAGTCACCCAGCAGTTTCCCTTCTTCCTGGTATTCATCATCCAATCCCTGCAGATACAAACAGCAAGACTTACATACTGTAACACACACGACTATAGGCCACTTCTTAACACACATACTCATTGGTTTAAGCATCCATGAAACGTGTGAGTACATACTCATAAACCAGACATAAGCATGCTTTCTTACATAGACAGAGAATCGGCGTGGTGCACTGCTGAGGTTTCCAGAGGGAGAGAGGCTTTTAGGAATATGCTCCAGGCAGAAGGAGGTAGGAATCACGCTTAAAGACAGCCTGATCACCAGATAACCCTGGGAGCCTTTAAATGCCCAGCAGTTTCCTGGGTACATGTCCGGCTACAAGGCAGACAGAAATTCACATCATACATCTTTTTATGTGTGTCTTAAGGCATTTAAGCAGCATTTAAGGACAAAGAAATTTTCACCTATCACCTTGTCTGTTTGTTTTGCTTATTCGCTCTTACTTTATTACTGACTAGTTGTCTTAAAAATGTTTGAACGTTATATTAGTTAGGCTAGCACTTTTTGTTGTGATATAAAAATTGGAATCGAGAATTGTGAAATTTCACTGGTATGTAAAAATGTGACCTGTGCTGGCAAAAGGAGCCAGAATGCACACAGGGTAATTGCGAGCTACAGGCAAAACAAGTGAAAAATGGTCAATTTTGAGGTTCACACACAAGTTAGTTAATTAAGCCCTCGTTTAGCGATCCCAATGCTCCAAATAGCAATTAAACATCTAAAAGTATCTTTATTTGTACGTTTTCTGAGAGGAGTACCATTCCTTTGTCCCTGAAAACAATCTCACTTGCGCTCACCGACAGATCCGAAGCGTGTCTATCCCGATATACACAGAACTACAGTATTTCAAAATATCTGTCTTAGTGAGTATTCACACAAACACTATCTGTTATGTCTTATGTGAATGTTTGGTTAACTGTTGGGGAAAAAATCTGATGTAACATTATTTTAGATCTGTGCGGTACAGTAGGTCTTAATATACAGACTGTCTGTTTCATTAATGATAATCAAACAATTATGGTATCATGAAAAAAAAAAAAAATTCCTATAGATATTTGGTGTTGACTACTGTAAATACCAGGGATGTTAAGGTATGGTTGCTAGGTGATTTTGTTTTTGAACTTTACATTTTTTTCAAAATTGACTTTTCTGACTATTCACTTATAAATAAATCATACATCAGAATGTGAAAATAATAACTCTTTTTTTTTTTTTTTGCACGGTCACAAATGTTGGTGTCATAACAACCTTATATATTAAAATACAAGGTTACATGTGTCAAAAACAACGAAAACAATCACTTTTTTGTGATGGGCCAGTAAAAATTCTTATCGTTGAGCCCTGCTATATTAAAGACACAGCTGTGGGTTTATGTGAAGGTCGTTTTAAGTTCACTTAAATTAAAAGTGTTTGCATTTTTTAAAGCCTACTAAAATGTTACAAATGATGGCTTTCAATTATAATGTAATGTTGAATGGCTATAATTACTTATTTCATCCCCAGAAATTGTAAGTAGTATAAAGATGCCATTGAACAAATACTTAAAATATACCATCTCTGTGTTGCTTCTAAAATATTTTGAAGATTAAATGAGAAATTATGTATTACACTATAAAAATAAATTACAAATTTTAAATGACAGGTGTGATTAATTATGATTAATTACATAATATATGCAATCAATTAGTTTTGTTTGTTTTTGCTCCGAGTGCTGATATTCTTGCATTTATATTTATGGATTTGGCTAACGCGGATATCCAAATCGACTTCTAAGGGAGCTTTCACACCTGAGCGTTTATTTCAGAACCTGGTGTGTTTTCTCCCTTGGTCCGGTTCATTTTTTGCTTATGTGAACACAGCAATCACGCTCTGATCCGCTCCAGTACCAAATCACTCTGAGACCACATGAACGAGGTGGTCTCGGCCCGATTGCAAACCTCGCTTGAGGTGTGGTATTATAATTCATAATGGAAATGTGCTATAATAGCAACAGTGTCTGATTCTTTGAGTGAGCACATTAGTTATCACAGTTGAAAACCAAGAGTCCCTCTTCATTGCTGTGTAATTGCGCTTCTCTTTGCGAGAATGCTGTCCCGATGAAGCCTTGACAGTGCTTGTGTGTGTCTTGACACAGTTAACGTCTAGGCAGCGCTGGGAGATCCAGAGAAAGTGTGTTTGAATTTGCTGCAGTATTAATACGAATGTAGTATATAATTTAACAGTGGGAATGACAGCTACATTCGTACAGTGTTTGCGTGTGTCTGCCATTGACACTTACAAATATAGCCACAATAAGCTCATGGAGCAAACTTGTCAATCACCTTGATGGATGACGCAGAGGAAAGTCTGACCAATAAGAGTACAGTTGTACTCGCATGTGACTTACATAAACACATTTTGGTATGCTTATGACATATGACTTGTGAAAGCGAACCGAACCAAGAAGAAAATGCAACATTGTAAAAAATTAAGTCCCTGTTTTGGAACAAAAACTAATTCTAGAAAACGCCCAAAGTATACATTTTATATTGGAATTGAACCCATGACCTTGACATTACTAGCAACATTTTCTATTGTTTAAGCTACAGAAAAGTTGCATATATTGATATGTGTGATGGTGGTTTAGGTTAACGATCACTTCAAGTACAGTACATTATGTATACTTTAGGATTTTACCTGGATGATAGCACGTGGAGACTGTGAGAAGTACCACAGTGGGATTCCAAACAGGCTCATCAATGCCGTCTTTGTCTCATACGTCTCGGAGCAGCGCGTGCTGAGAATACTGCCACCTGCACACACATCAGTCTTGTGTAAAAATGTCTTTAAAGGGCCAGTGATGTTCATATGTTTGTGTTTTGTAGATGTGCTTACCTCCAGACTCCAGAGCGTAGTCCACCTGTCCGGTTCGATCCTCAGAGTACAGCTTCAACGCACGCTGGACAATCAACTGGACTTGCTGAGAGATTCAGGGGAAACACAGTTGGTATCAATTTATTGAAATTATTTATATTATTCTAAATTATTGATCCTTTTAAATTTTAAAACTTATTTTGTCGAGTTCTGTTGACATGAAAATGTTTGATCATTACATTAGACTACCTGAAGGTAAATACTACTATGGCTCTATTAGCAATTACCTCGCTAATGCCAGTGACAAGTAACATCCTACTTGTTCATTAAAATTACATGCTAAATAAATTACATTTAGCATTTGCTATACTAGCTGTGAACTTAAGTGAAATAGATACAATTAATAGGTTCCAGGGCTACAGCTAAAGTAAATGGAGGAACTTGTGTTAAAAATGTGTTTACGCTATAAATTAAGTTCCTCCAACTCAAAGTAGTTTGTTGGTTGAACACAATTTAATTTGAAGTTGTTTTAACTTTAAAAAAACAAAAACAAAAAAAAACCAAAAACTGCAAAGTGTTGCATTCATTTATTTCTTTTGTTGAGAAAACCATTTTGTTTATCCCCCCCGAGTGTTGTACCTCCTCTGACATCCCAGCAGCCCCAGCGGTGTGGGCGACAGTCTGAGTAATTGTTTCAGTAGAGGACTGCTGCTGTTTGCTCTCCTGCATCTGAAGGGACAGGTTTCCCAGAATGCTGCGCTCCATGATCATGAGGGTCGCGGCGAGGTCCGAGGAGCGTGTGTACTGAGATGCGAGCCACGGCAGCAAGGGCTCGGGAATCTCCACTTCACCCTCGTTACGGCCGTACAACAAAGTATACAACTCTTTTTTCACCTGTGCCGACACCTGGGGAAGAAAGTAGAGTATATATATATATATATATATATATATATATATATATATATATATATATATATATATATATATATATATATATATATATATATATATATATATATATATAAATAAATGAAAATTGCAGCAGGACAAGCGTATTATCTGTCGTATAAACACTACACACCGTTTCATGTATGGTGTCGAGTCGGTCACATTTTCCTTGACATCCCATCACCCCTTGCAGGTCTCCTCTAATGCGGCCCAGCTCCACTTCCAACCTCTGAACCTCAGAGAGCAAAGCATCATGTGTCTCCTGAGATACTCCCACACTGCAAAAGCCAAGAGCGGACATTAATACTGATACAGGAAGTGCCCAAAACAACTACACTTGCTGGTTTTTAGCATGTTTACCTGACAGGGGCCTGTACTGGAGTCTGCTGTGTTAGATGGATTTTCTTTGATTGAGAACAGAATCGAGACAGAATTAGATGGACAAGTATAATCAATAATTAACTACAAAGATTGTGCAGTTCAAAAGTTTGAGGAGTGTAATTTTTTTTTCAAGGGAGAACAATCTCTAAATTGTAATTGCAGTAATTCTGACAAGAAATGAAGGCTTCAAAAGAGTGCATGTTATACCTCAGTTCTAGAGTTCAGGTTCTGAAGCAGGAGTTCCAGCTCGGCTAGTCGAGCTTCGAGACTCTTCTGATGCTGCACACGCTGCTCCTCAGTCTGGAACGCACAGTGAGAGCAAAACATCTATACATTAAATAGTCAGTTGTGGGGTAAAATGATGCCACTAGGGACAGGAGATGGCATGTATTGTACATAAACACAGCAAAACAAGCAAAATACCTATCCAACTTTTTTTTTTTAACTTGAATATTTATTTATTTATTAAAACCATATCAGCTTCAAAGGTAATATCCATTGAAAAAATAATATAACATTAAATCGTAAAAAAAAAAAAATATATATATATATATATATATATATATATATATATATATATATATATATATATATTACAACAAAACTATATCAAATCTTTCAGTTTAATTTGTGATAGAAATGTAAAACATTTTCTCAGGAAAACTTCTTTTAAAAACATTATTAAATTAACAAAATGTCTGAATAGCTAGTAACATTAAAAGCAGGACAGCCCCTAAAATATGCTTACATTTCTTTTACTTAATACATAATTACAAGTAACTAACCCTAAACCAAACTGTAACTCTATAGTAAGTACATGTAGTTAATTAATATTACTCAGTTACATTGTACTTACTCAAATAAGTACTATGTCACCCTGAAATAAAGTGCAACCAAAACATCTAATAATTAAATTAATTTAGTAGTAACTTCAATACCATAAAAATGTTTCCAAATATGTACTGTTTAATGATAATTTTAAACTCTGTATGTATGTATGTATGTAACTAAGGGTGTGTTCACACTTGTAGTTTGTTTATCTTGGTTTGTTTGGTCCGGATCAAAAAAAAAAACATTTAGTCCTGGTCTGCTTAGTGTCCACATTGGCATTTTAACACAGAACTATATAACCTGATTCACAACCTGATTGGTCGGCTTCAGGGTGGAAAATTAGCACCCGCCACTGGCCAATGGCGGGTACTTTTTCAAAGTGGCGGGTGACTTTGCCTGATGGGTAAAACAGAAGCGCACTCATTCTCACCTCCCCTGCTGACCGTCTCTCTCTTCATCTCTCCCTTGAGTGCGGTGAATTTGGGCTCGAGGAGCTGTGAGACCCACAGGCCGAGACTCTCTCTGTCTGTTTGCGTGTTTATCTGTTCCTGAAGGGCCTGAACGAAACCCACGGCCTCCTCATGCTGTTGCTTGGCTTTCAGCTCCCCCTGCTGGATGCTTTCCCAAAGTGACGCCACACGCTGCTCGAGTTGAGCCAAACGCTTGCTGTTAATGGACTCTGATGCAGCCTGAAAGAGTTCACATTAGATTCAAATTCATGTACTTTTGCTGAATGAATCAGACATGCCTAAATATCAAATTTGACTAGACATCGTTCTATATCGATTGGTGCTAGTTCGTTACCTGAGAGACCGCTGGAGGTGGGATGTGTTGTTCTTCAACTAGTGGTTCTTTTGTAAAAGAAGGTAGTGCAGGTAAAGAGGGAAGAGATGGCAGAGAAGGGAGGGGAGGAAGTGATGCGAAAGAGGTGACCGCTGTTTTCCACTCTGTGAGGTTTACAGCTGGCAGGAAGGACAGAGCGATGGGTGGACCGAGATACCATAATCCTATAAACAGAGATATACATTAATAAAATCACAGTCTTTGTTCAAAATCTCATCAAAAGAGTTTATGGACTTTTTCCAGCGAAGTTACTAAGGTATTTCAGGGCAAGAACTTCAACTTGAACAGCTTCAACTTCAGATCAGCATTTTGAGGAAGGAGAAAAAAAGAAAAAAGAGAGAATGTGTGTTTTTGTGCAATCTTGGATAAGTGTGAAAGTAATCAAGAGACTAAGCAAAACCATCTGGGTATAAGTACAGATGATTGCACAAGTGTGGCTGTTTATTAGTGCCAGTGGTTTAGTGAAGGAATGTCTAGATCATTACAAAGGTTTCTGTGCCATTAGTGTCACCAAAAGGAATCGCAACAGCAATGACTGCCTTTAATATAACTTGTCTGTGTATATTAGATTCAAACAGGAGAAAGTATTTTACTATATAAAAACGCCCACACGTTAACATTATGCTGTGTCTAAGTCTAGTGAAACAAGCACTTACCAATCATTTCTGTGCAAATATATGGTCTTTCATGCTAACCAAGCTTGCATTTATTTGATAAAAATACAGTAAAAACTGCATTGTGAAATATTATTAAATTTTAAAATGACTGTTTTCTATTGTAATATATTTTAAAATATCCTTTATTCCTGTTATGTAAAGCTGAATTTTCAGCATCATTCCTCCAGTCTTCAGTGTCACATGACCCTTCAGAAATCGTTCTAATATGAGGATTTGATGCTCAAGAAACATTTGTGATTATTATCAATGTTGAAAAAGTTCAACATTGATGATAATCAGACGCATCATTAGAATGATTGGGTGAGTAATTAATTAGTGAACTATCCTTTTAAATAAATGGTGTTATTCCTTTAACATTAAGTACTAATATTCCTTTAATGACAATATTACATATCAATCCAAATCAAATCTCACCAAACAGCAGCAGGAAGGGTAGCAGAAACAGAAGAAGCTTCAGTAGTTTGGGCAGACACCTGATAGACAAAGAGAGAAAAATACTGTCAAAAAGAGCATTTATCATCATATGCATACAAGTGACAATATTTTTATCCTGGCCGAAGAGAAAGAACAGCACATGACATGATTAGAGTGCTTAATATCCAGTAATATCAGATGAGAAAAAAAGCCGAACTGACTCAAGCCGAATAACGACACCATTGTCTTCAGTCGAGCGGTTTAAAGCTGAACTTGTTTCAAAATGAATTAATTTTACAGTTATTGAACTGAATCAACACTAAAATGACTTGAGCTGAATAAGGATACTATTATCTTTTTAGAGCTTGTCTCATATTTGATGACGCTTGTATAATTGATTGTTATTTTCCTGTTTATTACTGTGATACTACTTCTACTGTATAAAGCACTATAAATTTATAGGTGACTTGACTGTGTGTGTGTGTGTGTGTGTGTGTGTGTGTGTGTGTGTATATATATATATATATATATATATATATAAAAAGCACAATATTTATATAAAAGAATTAAATACTTGTAACTTTTACCTGGTGAGAAGAAAGACGTTGATCAGAGACATGAGCGCCACCAGCTGATACCATCCTGTTCCCAGCCACCAGAAGGCGCCAGTCGCTGCTTTCCCTGTTCACAGCACATGTGTAAGCAGAAGAGGAAGTTACATGGAGTGAAAGTTAGTCCATGTGACACATTGACAGGTTTAAATGATTCAGGGAAGAGAATTATTAGTCAAAGAATCAGATACAGAGATGGACGCACTCGAATCACCAGAGCTGAAAAGTTAAGGAAGGAAGTGCTGGTTAAAATTATTTCAGTCTTCAGAAAGAAGTCATGTGGGTTCACTGTGGTTGAATACTGATCAAATACTGTGAAAGTCTAATACACCAAAAACCACACAGATGTGAGAAAGAGAAGGAAGTGAGAGAGAAAGGCGAGCATGCTGGAGTCTGAATCATATCGACCTGGAGAACACACTGCCAACCACAGAATGGACTTCAGCTTCCGAGTCACAAACGCACCGGCAGAGCCGAAGCTTCGGCAAACCCTCAGAAGAGCGTAACCTGAGTGTGTGCACCATCAAAACAGCCAAAACAGAAGACAATCAGACAACATCCTGCTATCGAAGACTTTCAGCGAACAAATGGATAGAAAACACAAGTAAGGTCATGAAAGTTTACAAAAAACGTCTCTCCTGGAGCGAGACACTGAAGTTGATGTCTACTAGGAAGGTGTGTAAAGATCTGAAAGGTGTATAACCTGTGTAAGAAACAAGGGCCCACAAGGCTGTGAATACATGGCGGGTGTAGGAATAGCGTTTATGCTCCATGTTTATTTCCATATTCTGCTTCCCTTTGCAGTCATCACCTGTAAGTCAGCAGTGACGACGACATCAACAATCACAGATAAAACTTAGTGAAAATACATACATGGAAAGAAATACAACTTGAATGAATAAAGTCTAGAACAGGGGTCTCTAACACGTCGCGAATATCAAGTCTGTGAATATTATTAACTGTATATTCAAATATTAAACTGCAAAATATTTCAATATTACTCCTGCATGTTCTGCATCTCTGTGTGAATGACGGGCGAAGATGTCACTTTGTAGCCTTTGCCGTGTGTCGCATAAACTGTCATTTCATGCGAATTTACCGTTTCATTTGAGAAATGAACACAATCATGAACACAGACACTCAAAGGTCAACCCGTCAAAATAAAAGTTCGGTTTAACATGAAGAAACTGACAGAATATATTAGGCTACTGTTGTACAGTAGATTTAACTACGTCTCTATGTAATAATAATAATACACCTCTACTAATAATAATAATAATAATAATTATGCCTAGATGGTTGCTTGTTTTTCCACTTGATCTTTTATTTATAAACAAGGTTTACTTATAAACAGCATACAGCCTTTAAATGTTTATGTATTATTTACTTAAAATGATTATCATCATAAATAATAAACAAAACAAAAAAAGTTAAATAAAATAAAATCATTATAAAAACATTCAAAAACAAATAAAAACAGTCAAATGTTGATGGTATTGGTACCGACTACTGGAACTACTACTACACTCTTTCGGATGTAAAACAGTTTGGATAGTTGTTAATATGAGAATTATGATGCATTATTTAAGAGTTTTAAGTACTGTATAACATGAGTAGCTCTCGGCAACTTTCATTTTTAAAAAGTAGCTCTCAAATGAAAAAAGGTTGGAGACCCCTGGTCTAGAATATACATTTATACAATAATATATGTAAGAGATAATTCATGGCTAGCTGTGCATTGAAGGATTTCTAATGCACGACGTAGAGGCAAAGAACCGCCTGATGCAAAGCGGAGGGTGGTTGCCTCCGTAAAGTGCATTAAAATCCTTTAATGCACAGCTAGCCATGGACTATCCTGCTTATGCCATGGTCATTTGCCAGCACTGACAACTTAAAGCTGTTATCGATATTTGCAGCCAAATATTTGACCGGAAGGGTAAAATTGACAGTTATTTTTGTCAGTTATGCCTCGTGAGATGTAGCATTCTGCCCGCTTTGAATCAGACACAGAGATAAAGTAGTGTGTAAGATTACATTTATTTGAATAAATGAATTATAGCATTTATTTTAATTAATTATCGAGAGAGAGAGAGAGAGAGAGAGAGAGAGAGAGAGAGAGAGAGAGAGAGAGAGAGATTCGTACATGTGTCTGTTCGGCGTCTCTCTTAACAATGAAGATGTGCATTTGTTACTTAAAAATAGAGATGTAACCTCACCGTTGCTGAGAAATATAAATGTAGTGATCTAGTAGCAAAGCTATTTTATGACTAAAAGTTGCAGGGCGGTGTTGATACGTTTCTGTGCTCCTGAATGCGATCTCTGCTCTGTATGCGAGTAATGCAAGCGCATGTGTGTGCTTATACACATATAAATGATATTGAATACAGTTATTTTAAACTGTAACAATATTATTTCACAATATTACTGTTTTTACTGTATTTTTGATCAAATAAGAGAGACTTAGAAAGAAAGAAAACATTTTAAAAAATCTAAACTATTGAATGGCAGTGTATGTTAAAATATCAATGTCTAAAATAATACATTAAAAATGACTGAAAACACTAAGATGTAAAGACAGGATGGCCACATAAAAAGTGTCTCGTTCAGGTTGTAGATACGTCCATTGTCACAATGTCGCTCTCTTTGACAACATTGAGTGGATCATTTGTCACTCTTTAACTCATTCAGAAAGGACCATCGCATGCTCTGTTGACCATCAGGCTTAAGTTCTGCCCTTAAATTAGCCATTCAAAAACAAATAACCCCTCAAAAATCCTGAAATACGGAAATAAGCTCTACTCTGAGGGTTACAAAGAGTGAAGTCAACCATTATGTAGACTTCTGTTGCATTATAGTTCATTAGCAGTAGTTTTTGAACATTTTGTAAATGCAGATGTTGCAAGCTGCTTTAACTGCCTGAAGGACTGTGTTTATACAGGATGCGTGTACTTACAGAGGGACCCGTTGAGATTGAGATGGCTTTCTGTGGTCACCAGATCTCGCACGTTCACACTGCCACAGTAGCTGTCATGAGCTGAAACACATGTATGACAAAAATCAACCCCATCTCACCTAAAATCCCAGCACGCATATTTCAAAAGAGCAAGCGGGCATGAATTTGCATATTAAAAAAACATGGTATTAAAACAGAATTACACAAAGCACTTGGAAATATCTTAAAATGGAAAAGGGGAGATTATTTCCTCATTCATTTAAGGTAATTTGCTTAATGGTGTACTTCAAATATTCACGGTGAACCAGAAATAAAGATATTCAACATTTTTGGATAAATTAAGTGTTTTAAATGATAGAGAAACATGAAAACGGTGTCCTCACCTGTCTTGTCAACACTGTTCAGAGAATTTGTCATAGTGGCATCTGCAGCTGTCTGATACGCTGAAGACACAGAGTACGGTAAAGAATATGCCGTTTCTTCCTCATTCCCGTCTGCGTGGAACGAGCAGTCCTTACAGATATAGCCGTTAGCCAGATTAGCGTGCGCCTCCGTTTTACTGGCATCTCCATTCTCCAACAGAGAGCTGTGAGCAGTTCTTCTTCTTCGTGCTGAACACAACATTAGGAAAAATATCAAATAAATGATCAACAAGAATCAAAGCACACTGTTAAAGAGGCCATTTAATGTCTTTTTACTAAGTCTTAATTTTGTTCTTGGGTTTATTAGAATATGCAATGTACTCCGATTGGTCAGCTGGACCAGTGTATTGTGATTGGTCAACTGCTTTGAGCATGTTTCAGGAATGTTCTGCCCCTTATCATAAACGCAGAGATTCAACACACTACTAACTCAACCAGGTCTTGCCCCTTTATTTTGTGTATGCCTTAGACAGGATTTATTTAAATGAGGAATATTGTAATGTGTTCAGCCCTGGAAAGAAAACTCAAGACTACAATGGAGGTGTTTTTAGGGAGTTCAGAAATATATATAGGGAATAAATCCCTTCGGAGTGACTGTTCTTTGTAACTTTGCAGAGTTTTTTCATGCTCGAACAGAAAAATTACACACTAAAGAAAGTAAAACTGATGTGAAACACAGAGGACAGATGATAACCTGACCTGGCCTAGCAGAGTTGTTTACTCTTTTAGCTTAAACAAAATCTTCCTACAAAAACAGCTGTTTATGCATAGTTTCATAGTTTATACAGTTAGGGTTAAAGGGTTAGTTCACCCAAAAATGAAAATTCTGCCATTAATTACTCCCCCTCATGCCGTTCAACAGCCGTTGAAGTTGAAGTTTATTCGTCATTACACATGTACAAGTACAGTATAACGAAATGAAGTTTGGAGCAAGCCTCCGGGCCGCAGCCGATTATTCAGGCGCCGCCCTACGCTCTCCAGAAATACAAGAATGCAATTTAGCAAGCATTACATAGCAAACACAACAAAACATAAACATAAACATAAACATGACACAGTACACGTGGTCACGTGATGGGATTTTTTGTATGGAGTGGGAGAGGAGATAGATAAACAGGCAGACGGTTGGAGGGGGTGGGATCGGGTAGGTTGTGTATGGTGCGAGTGAGTCTGAGATTGTGTTGTGTGAGAATGTTAGCCATAACTTCAGATGTTTTCGAGTTCAGTTCTATGGTTTGTCCTTGAAGGAGATAAGGCAGTGCACAGGGAAAGATAGCAGACAGCTGCCCGGCTGACCTCCCAACCAAGAGATAGGGACCAAGTGAGGTTCGTTGGGCTAGTTGATTAGGTCAGGCAAATACAATTTATTATTTTTTAATCCATTTGATGATCTTCGGTAATTTGTCCGGATCATAATCAATCAATCAGATCTGGTCCTCAGCATTCGCGTCCGGTCTGTGCAGTTTCCCTAGACATTACGCCCAGCCTCATGGCCAGACCGGTTACAGTCCGTAAAAGTTCACCGATCTGACCCCCGATAGAGCCCACTCTACCCTGCCTATCCGCAGTCCGGACTGCGTTGTTACGGTTCAGTTCCTCAATTCCTATCACTTTCTGATCTAATTCCTTCAAACGGTCACACATAACCCCGAAGCATTCTTTAATTTCCACAGACAGCGGCTGGGTGAATTTGCTTGCAGCTGTCTTACCAATCTTCCGATAGGTCAGGGCAATCCCAAAGCCAAAGAATAGGAACCCCGCCATCAATAATCCAATCATGTATAAAGATCAAGATCTTTGTTCATCTTCAGAACACAAATGAAGATATTTTTGTTGAAATCCGATGGCTCAGAAAGGCCTCCACTGGCAGCAATGACATTTCCTCTCTCAAGACCCATAAAAGGCACTAAAGATGTCGTTACAAAGTCCATCTCACTCCAGTGGCTCTACAATCATTTTATGAAGCGACGAGAATAGTTTTTGTACGTAAAAAAACCAAACGATTACATCGTAATCAAGATAACGACTTTATTCGACAAGTTCTTGTCTTCCATGTGGGCCTCTGACGTGAACTCACGTAGAGCCGGAGGAAGCGAGGAACTTTGTTTACAAGCAGAGGAAGTCACGCTGTATAGAAGCTGTTGAATTCTACATTGATTGTGCTTTAGGTCTTGGCGTAGTGCTCAAAATGGTGCTAAAGTGTGCATTTCCTTGATGCCCGAATGCCAGCTCTACGTCATGTTCTCGTGCATGCATCGTGGTGCTTCGCGAGTTCACGTCAGAGGCCCACATGGAAGACAAGAATAAAGTTGTTATTTAGATTTCTTTTTTGCGCACAAAAACTATTCTCGTCGCTTCATAAAATGATTGTAGAGCCACTGGAGTGAGATGGACTTTGTAACGACGTCTTTAGTGCCTTTTATGGGTCTTGAGAGAGGAAATGTCATTGCTGCCAGTGGAGGCCTTTCTGAGCCATCGGATTTCAACAAAAATATCTTAATTTGTGTTCTGAAGATGAACGGAGGTCTTACAGGTGTCGAACGGCATGAGGGTGAGTAATTAATGACAGAATTTTCATTTTTGCAATAGCTACATTGTGACATTTGCAAAAAATGACAACAATTACATTTTGCCAGTTTTTATGAAATATTACAAAGACAAACTTCAGGAATTATAAGCACTAATGCATGCATTAAAGATGTAAATATTTTTTCAGTTGACCACGTTGACTGACCAGAGTACGCGTTTGTCGTGGAGCTCTGTCTGAGCGTGGACTTATCCAGCAGGCTGGAAATCAGAGATGCATCGCTGGCTGTACTGATGAAGCTCAGGTCTGATGTGCTCTGATCGTTCTGTGGCGTCTGAGTCACGCTCTGAGACTCGTACATGGATGACCCCTGCTGTTGCCTCCTGCTCCGCACAGACCTGTGGGAAAAAATACAGTGGGTCGATTACACTTGAAAGTGAATATCACTATGCACTTCTATTACATTTATGGTGTGGGGTTGATTTTCCAGGGGTTGGGCTTGGTCCCTTAGTTTCAGTGAAAGGAACTCTTAATGCTTCAGCATACCAAGACATTTTGGATAATTTCATGCTCCCAACTTTGTAGGAACAGTTTGGGGATGGCCCCTTCCTGTTCCAACATGACTGCGCACCAGTGCACAAAGCAAGGTCCATAAAGACATGGATGAGTGAGGTATGGAGGAACTTGACTGGCCTGCACAGAGTCCTGACCTCAACCTGATAGAACACCTTTGGGATGAATCAGAGCGGAGACTGCGACCTCACAAATGCGCTTCTAGAAGAATGGTCAAAAATTCCTATAAACACACTCCTAAACCTTGTGGAAAGCCTTCCCAGAAGAGCTGAAGCTGTTATAGCTGCAAAGGGTGGGCCAACTCCATATTAAACCCTACGGATTAAGAATGGGATGTCATTAAAGTTCATGTGCATGTAAAGGCAGACGTCCCAAAACTTTTGGCAATATAGTGTATCAGAAGCACTATGCACGAACCACTATGCAAAATCTCTTAATACTATTTATTGCAAGACAAAATTCTACTCATCCACTTTATTTAAAAAAAGAAAATTCAATAAATGTGCACGCTTAAGCTTCCTTTATGAGTCATTCAATTGACACAAAACTAAGTACTGCCAGGTAAGTTGTACGAACTTGCTGTAAATCATGTAAAATATGTGCTGCCAGGCTGATCAAACAAACTTATCTTTTTGGGGAATTTCTGTAAGGTTGGAAAGTTGGAATTTTTACTATGTCATTCATTTTCCTCAAGCACTAACATGTCAGTAATTGCAGGACAGCCTCTCTTTACTAGTGCAAGTTGTAATGCTGACAGTCACAACTTCTATATTTCTTAAATCTATAGTTGCATAATTTCTTAAATTCTTTGCAAATAATGAGTAAATATGTCCACAGTAATAAGATAAACGGATAAATTTAACAGCTTTAAAAGATTCATTTGCCACATAATTGCAAAATGATTAATTTGGCAAAAACAGAGCAAGGACAATTTTGTCCCAAACATGCTGCTCACCTCACGAAGATGTGCTGGCACGAGGCTGTGCGGGGTTACCGATAAGATGTAATGTTGCACACTTGGTTTGTAATCTTAAATTAACAGAGAGATGAACATCTGACCTGCTGACGCTGCTGCTGCTGGTCCGTTTGTAGGAGCCATCATTGTGATTCCCTGTGAGCTCAGTGAAGCTGTTGTCACCATAGAAACCACTGCTAGTCTGTAGTCTCAAACTACGCCGTGACATTCTGGGCGAGTCGAACACAGGATTGATTTTGTGCTCCTTCTCAAACTCAAGGGCTGCAGATGAGTAACTTGAACTGAAGAGGGAAAAAACATGTAAATTCAGATATAAGATTTTAAAATATTCACATGTGATATAACTAGGGATGCACGATATAATCGCCACAATATCGGCCAATATAATAAAGCTGAAAAATAATGGATTATTTCCTTCAGCTGAGACACTTCAAATGCACACTGTTTACTATTGATGGTTTTGAATTGCTTGAAATATGATTAAAATCAATTTGAAAAGGAAAACAGTTAAGTGCAATATGTACAGAGCAAGTCTGATTTAGATTTATCAGCCAATATATTGGTTATTGGCTTTCAAATATAAATAATTATCGGATATCACCCAAAATGTTCATATCAGTGAATCGCTAGACATAACCTGTGGATTATAGCTGCTCAAATTAACAAGTTTTATTTTCTGATAATGTCAGTAGTAAAAAAAAAATATCCAGAATGAATCCATTCCAATATAAAAAAATACTGGAAGAACAAAAATTCAAAATTTGAAAGACAGGAACATTGCAAAACGATGGAACGTTATGAACTTTTCAAAGCAATGAATATACTTTTAAAGCTCTTTGAGGCTATAATTACAGATGACAAATGTGAGTTATGCACCTGCCCAAAATTGCTCGGTCCTTCAAACTGGGTGTTGCAGTAAGGGAAAAAGAGTCACAAAAGAAGCCTACGGCAAACACTACAGGAGTTACAATCCTCCATGAAAGACATGGAGAAAGAATTGAGAAGATGACAACTGCACACAAACCTGTCTGGCTCAATAAATCTGACTTGCTGCAAGAAAGTCTTACACACAAAAATAAAAATAAAAATCACATTAAATCTTGGCTAGAGAAGAAAGTTAAAAAGCTTTAAATGAATGAATTAAGTACTTTGTGTGAGATGATTTGGTGTAAACTAAAAGTTAAAGTTGCTACAAAGCAAATGGTCTGCATAAATGCATAAAACCAAAAATTTACAAACAACTGAAGGGTGCACGGGAGTACTACAGGGGAACTAAACGTGCACCACATGGCTCCGGCGGATTAATAAAGGCCTTCCAAAGCGAATCGATCGAGTTTTGTAAGACAAATTTCCATATTTAAAACTTTATCAAGTAAAATATCTAGCTTCCGCCACACTGTCGTCCGTATTCAACTTATGCAGAAAGTGTAACGTGTCTCACAGTTCAAAATGCGTACACTACATCCGATGTCATACATTACACCAGTTAAGTTTTTTTTAATATTACGTTTAAGTTGAATATGGAAGCCGGTCTGGCGGAAGCTAATATTTTACATTATAAATGTGTTAAATATAGATATTCTTCTTACACAAACCCATCGATTCGCTTCAGAAGGCCTTTATTAACACCCCGGAGTCGTGTGGAGTACGTTTATGATGGATGGATGCACTTTTGTGAGCTTCAAACTCAGTGGACCCCGTCACTGCCATTATAAAGCTTGGAAGCGTCAGGATATCTATTAATATAACTCTGACTGTGTTCATCAGAAAGATGAACATACACTTAGGATGTCATGAGGGTGAGTTAATCATGGGAAAATTTTAAAAGTTAACTACTCCTTTAATAAATCACTTCAAGCTAAATCCTAATTTTTTTTTAATTAAAATAAATAATTTATAAATAAAGCAATCAAAATAAAATTTTAGTTTTGTTTCCCTGCAGGTCATGTGACCATTAACTGACATCAGAGAACCAAGAATATGCAAATGTGTATATGCAAATGTGTATTGAAAATATTTAACTCCCAGTACTCCCAGCTGAAAAAAATGTGGGAATCCCTGCTCTAAGAAAACGCTGTCAAACACACTGCTAAACAGACTGAAGAATGCTTCCATAAACACCAGAATGCTATATATTAAGTGGAAAAAGGGTCAAAATCACATTACATTCTAACAATAACATTACAATATAAAAGCAAAAATAATGCTTTTAAAGCAGAAGTTAAATTGACTAAACTAAAAATGAAAATATATAAAAACAAAAGCACAGACTAAACGTTAACCAGTAAGAGGAACGCACATTCACTCATCTGAGATTAGTAATTATATGAGCCTACATTTGATTACCCAATTACAATGGTCACTGTACAGTTAGTGCTATCAGAAATGCATATCAACAAATATTTTAGCAAAATGTACAATACACACACGCTTTCTTTCTCAACTGTTCAGGTTCACCCATGTATTTTCTTTTTCAACTGTTTGTTTACACATTCTTCCAAATATCTTCTGTTCAGCAGAAGAAAGAAATTCATACAGGTTTGGAACAACTTGAGGGTAAGTAAATGATGACAGAACTTTCATTTTGGGCTGAACTATCTCTTTAAGACAAAAATGTCTGTTTACAAGGACATTTTGACAATTTTATGTAGATTTGTCCTTTCAAGTGCATAAAGACGTGAAACAGAATGCAATTCGGTATTCTTTATGTGCCAAATCTAGTTCTTTTGTGCCTTCTTGTGCTTGAATTGTTTAACATTACATTGAAATGCGAACCCAGTAATCATTAAGCAGAACAGAAATGCACATGTCTGATTGAATCCCAGTTCATGGAAATGTAGAACCGGTTCTAATGATTAGCAATTAAATCTCATTCTAATTCTGTAATTATTCCATAAACTTGAGCCCGAAGTGTGGCACTGGCTAAGCTGTCACAAGGATATACTAGAGCTGCACGATTAATCGATAAAAGATTGTGATCTTGATCCAAACACCCACGCCACCATATTCCTAAATGAAAACGATTTGCCTGCGTCTAATAAACCTTTGACAAAAATCATAGTGGAACATTCAAATCGGTGTTGGTGCTGCCGCTGATCAGAGAGCAGTGATCATGTATATGTACGAAACAGCTTCACAAACAATATTTTCAACCACACCATATATCATTATTTCTGTCTTACAAATATTGAAATTATCAATAGAAGTACTGAGATGAAAGTTTATAGACATTAACAAATACAATTGTACTGATTACATCACTAGGTGGCGACAAGTGACTGTTAAAAAAAAAAATGTTATTTGTCATTGAATCATTCATTCAAAAGACTGGCTCAAAACGCTGATCCATCTAGTAATGAAACAAGCATTTATGAGTGAGTCATTGAATCATTCATTCAAACAGATTAAAAAAAATAATTCATGCAAATGAACTGAACATTTTTAAATGGCAGAATCTCTAGTAAATTGCATGTTATGTTCGGAATTGTGATCTCTATTTGAAACAAAACAAAATTGTGATTGTCAATTTATACAGAATCGTGCAGCTTTAGGACATACTCAAGATTAAGGCAAAAATCAAGCATCAAAGGAGTATCCCTACTGTGCATCTCTCTCACGCTCCCTCCCTGAATAAACCAGCAGGATTACACCATCCAGCTCAGAGCCAATTAAGGTCTCAACCTGCCTCTGGAGGGCTTTACAACATTCAGATGAGTGTCAATGTTACAGCAGGCTAGAAGGCAATAATCAGTGAATAATGACTTACATTTCAGTCTGCTTCTCATGAAAAGCTATCGTATTACATCAGAAGACTTGAAATTGTAGGATCCAGTTTTTATAATACTTTTATGGTGCTTGATCATCAAATCCTCATATCAGAATGATTTCTGAAGGATCATTTGACACTGAAGACTGGAGGAATGATGCTGAAAATTCAGCTCTGATCACAGGAATAAATTACATTTTAAAATGTATTACAATAGAAAACAGTTATTTTGAATTGTAAAATTATATATTTTTTTAATCAAAGAAATGCAGCCTCTGTGAACATAACAGACTTCTTTCAAAAGCATTTAAAAAAATCTGTTTTTTTAGAATATTTAGAAAATTTTAGAAAATGTTTTATTAGACAAAGCTATTTTTAAAATAGACACACATCTGCTCATCAGCCAAGCCAGTTGACATGGCCAAATAAATCTCAAAAAGGCCAAATCAAAATATTAGACTTAATTTCAGCAGCAATCACTAATTAACAACTTTATTAACAAATCAGACCAGAACATTATTATCAAAATAACAAGCTGAGCTGGACACAAGTCATGTGTAAACACCACAGCGTTCAGAACACAAAATGAACACAGAAACGGAAATGAGACACATCTTAAAATAACAGTCCCTTAAAGGCTGTGTCTTCCTGTGAGAAATACCCATTGGTCCTGCGCCATATCAGATTAGCTTGGAAAAAAAAAACACACCCCTCCCAAAGCTAAAACTTCACAGAACTACTAGAAGGCAGTTTATCTTCAACATACACAATCTCTAACCTCCAGCAATATGACATCCTCCAAGTTATATCAAATCCTGAAAGATGAATTCTTTGCCAATTTCTCGCTTTGCAGCTGGTTATTATTGGCGCAGGAAATGGAAGGACTCTTTTACAATCAAAGAGAACATGCTACTAATAGAGACACTAAAAATAATTGTAGGCTATATTAATTCAACCTAAAGAAATAAACAATGAACTAGGGCTGCACTATTTCGGGAAATGTTTTTTTCTTTCCATAAAACTGTCAATAAGAATTTCACTGTAAAATAAAGTATTTAAGAAGAAAGTCATAATTAAACACATACATAATAAATATAATATAAATATCATTTTGTTTTACAGTACAACTGTAAAATTATAATACTGATATTTACGGCTGTCTTAATTATCAAAATTTAAACCCTAAAGAAAACATTTACTTAAAAACAAAAAACAAAACAAAACAAAAAGGCTGCACTTTTAAAATGCTAAACACTAAAGTCTGCAAACAAATACAAGAGATTATTTCCTGCATCTGCATTCTGGAAAGCTTTTTAAACAGTATTGAAGGACTTCATGCATTCCTTTATCATCAAGCTCATCATTTAAAAAAAAAACATTAACATTTTAGCTTGGCAGTGAAATTCATATGCAGGCACAATTTATAACGGTCTAAAACTCATTTTCAAGCAGAAACCTTCAGAACAAAAACTTTTTTGAAAATGAAATGGTTTAATACTGTAACTGCACATCAGCATCAGTGTGAATGACCCTTAAATGTGCAATAGGTGATTCTCCACAGAAACATTTTGTGTTCTGCTGGTTGAAAGTCTCCTCATATCCTGATAGCCAAATATGTTAAGCGGTCTAAATGTATTTCTATAAATATATATTGTCTGTGGAAGGCGTAAGACCATAAAATGTTTGTTCAATCATTGCATTCGGTCCTAATGAAATTATATCATGTGTTCCCTGTCAGTCAACAACGTGTGTTTGAATACCACTACGCAGCCTGTTCACGAAGACATCATGTGTCATCAGTGCGTTCACGTACGCTGTGAAGACAGAGATAGAATGGCAGGCAAACAGTTGCTTATGTTCGTTATTGTAGTACTATTACCCACTGTACTGTAAAGTTCTCTCACAGGTGAATGACACATGATGTAATCCAATAACGTTGTCTCTGGTTGTCTCACTTCTGGTCTTGTTCATGTGTTTTGGAGGAGGCTTTCAAAGCTAGCAGGCTAAAGTTAGCATTTCCCAGATCCTGCACCTTTAACATGACAGATATTAACTGCTTTACATTTCATTGCAGCATCATGCCTGGTTAAGACACTACATTAGTATGCTAGCACATTAGCACACTTTTTTAGTGCTGATAGTAGACTTACAAAGGTCAACCACCTCCCCAGAATCCACACACACACACACACACACACACGACTGACAGGAGGAAATCTGATTAGCGAGAGAGAACACATGAAGCTCACAGTGAGATTAAGAACCTCACGGCTCACAAGCGTCTGAGCTCAGACTGAAGAGTTCAGGGCTTTATTTCAGAGAGGCACTACAGGGTTTGAGTGGGCTTAACATCAGCTCCTGCTCTACGGTCAACAAGCAGCGTCTTGCTCTACAGCTGACCCTCTTGACCAATCACTCGCTTCCCACTTACCATCTCAAATACTGTATCCCTCTTCCTTCACCTCACTACACGATATTGATTATTCTGTAATACTGTCAATACCTATATATGAATGCACTGGTTTTTAAATAATAATACCAATAAGATAGGGGTGTGAATCACTGGTCTCATGATTCAATTCGATTACGATTATCATGTCAACGATTTGATTCGATATTGCAAATCGATTCGTACATTTTCGTCAATGACTACAAGCAGTTAGATATATGAACTCTGAGAAAGTACACTTCCTGTAGCAAACATCAAACACAAATCAAAGATCAAAGACAAAATCGCCTGCCGGATGTCCCACTTTCCAGTCGGGCTACTAAACTATATCACCGCACTGCCGATGGGCTTTCTTGATGTGCGTTATTCACTTTTTTAACTTGTTATTTTGATCATGCTGATTTGACCGCAGTAGAGTTTAGCTGATCGGTTTCACACCGGGAGCAGCGCGCGTCCGTTGTACTTTCACTGGCAGCGTTTTTCACGTGCAGCTGAAACACTGCGCTTGTGTACTGTACAGACGAGTATCGTCCATTCTGTCACCCTTTCCGCTGTTCTCTTCCAACCGTCTGTCTCGTGCTTTTATTTATGATGGGCAGCATATATCTGCTGAGAATGCGACCGTGTTCCCCTCTGTCCCAAACACATAGTATAACATGCTGTATATAGGTAGTTTACATGATAAAAGTAACCTTAAAGTTAAGATATGCCTCTAGTTTTAATCATTTAAACGCCTCTGCATGCTGTGTACATGCTCTAATCTGTTCAAATGGGTGCCGTAAAAAACACGTGTGTGGTGTGTGTGTTAGTGATGCGCGGTTCTATAGCCACTGATCGGGCGGGCCAAGTACTAAACAATAAATAACATTCAAATTAATAGTGATGAGAGATAAACCATTATTGTGTTTGTTTGATAAAGACACAACTCTTATTTCATGGTAAAAATGCAACAAACATACATAACTTTTTTACTTCAACTTTTAACTCTACAGGGAAAACCAATCAAGGAAAACATACGACTAGAACACCCCTAGTGGTCATTATATAAAACACGAAGGAGTTATTTAAAAATATTAAATATTGGGTAACACTTTACAATAAGGTTCATTAGTTAACTACATTAGTTAACATGATCTAATAATGAACTGCTCTTATAAAGCATTTATTTATCTTTGTTAATGTTAATTTCAACATTTACTAATGCATTATTAAAATCTTGTTAACATTAGTTAATGCACTGTGAACTAACATGAACAAACCACGAACAGCTGTATTTTTATTAACTAATGTTAATAAAGATTAACTAATGCTGAACAGATGTATCGTTCATGGTTAGTTCATGTTAACTAATGCATTAACTCATGTTAACTAATACAACCTTATTGTAAAGTGTGAACAAATATTGTTTAACAACTTAGCAACTCTGTGAAACAGTGTACATATGACAGTAAACTAATAAAGCCTATATCCAGTGTTAGCTTGGGTTGAACATATTTAGTGTTGTGTGTTCAGGAAGCTGCACTGACGGAAACAGTGGCAATTTAAGGGTGTGTTTAGACTATTAAAGAAATGTAATTTTTACCAAAGAACTTACTACTTTACATTTATTTTTTTGTTGCTGAATGAAAGAGATTGTATGCGCAGTGGAGAAAATTGATGACTGTGTGTGTGTGTGTGTGTGCATGCATATATAGCCTTCGATATTAATAGAAACTAACTATATTAGTTACAGTATTAGTTATATTATATATGTTAAGACAGTAGATCAGAAATATGCACATTGTTGTTGCACGCATGACTGTATATTACTTTTCATTGTTAAAATTGAGATTTATGCATCATAATAAACAAGAAAAAACAAAAACAAAAAAACAATTAATTGTGTGAGTGATCATTATATGCAAACATCACTTCCAAAACTTTGCAGCGTGTAATTGGATTATAGCTATATAGCCTCGAAAGCACAAAAGAGCACTCACTTTACAATCACAATTAAGCGGTCACTCATTTCAGTTTGCGATCTCCTAGCGTTCCATCAAAACCAGTAAAGTTGTCTACACTGAATAACGAATCTCTTACTTACATCGTGTCTTTGTTAATGAGAGGATTCACGAGAGCGAGCAGAACTCAGCACTGAATAAAAACTCAGGCGTTTTGAGTGGATTCTAACTTAAACACCTCTGACTGGCCATTGCATTTCAGAGCTCAACAAGCATGTCTATTATTGGCTACATTTCTCACCGCTGCAAAACACGCTGTAAATAGAACCATTTCACGTTCTCCAGAGCGCAAACTCAAACCCAATGTTTGCCAAATCTGTTTCGCCAAAAATATTATACTATTACAGCATCAAAGGATGGTGCTCTGCTTTCGTTTCAGGGTGCTTGTATATATTTGACTGATGTTTTTTTTCCCCATGCTATAATTTTTTAAAATCCAAAAATGATTGGCGGACCCCCTGCAGTAGTGCTACGGGCCCCTTAGGGGTCACGGACTCCCGGATGAAGACCCATAGTGACAACTATGCAGTTTATGTAATATTACTTACAGGTCTATTTCATGTGTGTCTTTGTTCTATTGTAATTTGTTTTCCTATATTATATTTTTTTTTTTTTTTTTTTTTACTTAGGCTAGTATTTAGTTTTAAAAAAAAATATTTTAATGGTATCATTAATCATCCATCCCTGAAATTCAGCCATCAACTGTCATGTGCATTAAGTAATGAAAGCTGGATAAAAACAAATATGCACAACTATGGAGTGAGGTGGTTATTCAAATTCTGCAATTTCATTTCCTCTTATTACAGCTCAGCTAAAGCAGAACAAAACCCCTATTAAGTAACTTCAATGCATTCAACACGCACACATTATCATACAGCTGTCAAAAACTCCAGCAGCTGCTGAGTGACACTGCAGGGGAACAGACTTGAGCCATTCAAACTTATTCCTGTAGAAGTATTCCCTTCATGCAGGACACTTTCCCAGAATGCACGTCTTCTACAATCTTGCATAACATTTTAATAAATCCCTCGAGTTCCCCCCCGATGTTCAAATCAGAAGCAGATATATTAAGAACATTTATTTCTTTCCTCTGACGATGTAGCATGCGAGATATAATTTGAACAAAAACATGCATATGCACAAACTACTGATACACTACAAACAACTGTTTGCAACCAAACGCCAAACATAAACTGCACTGTCTGCCAGATGAGATATATATGAGATGATAGTATTTACTCACCATTTTGCCCGTAATTGTACTAGTTATACACCATTGTATGGTTATACAACATAATACATATTTTAAGATACTTCTCATATTTAACCACCAAAATATGAGGGGGGAAAAATATCACAATGGGTCACAATGTTTTGCCAGAGTTTGCATGACTCAAAGAGATCCACTGTTTGTCACAAATATGCAAGAAAAGAAAAAAAAAATCTGCAAAATATACATAAATATCTACTTTAATAATAAACAAATGATACAAAATACAATTGTATGGCACATATTTATGGCCAGGACATCTTCACAATTAACCTGATATTGGCACATACTCAATTTTGGAAGCAGCTAATATATAATTCCAAATTATTTTTCCTGGCCAACTGTCTCTTTTATTGAGGCATTTAGATTCCCCTTGTATCTGCATCAATCTTAAGTAATAATTTCAAAGGGATCCAGTAGGAAAACGTAAGTAGAAAACAAGCATGCGTTGCTCTATATTGCCGCGCTCCTTTCTCTGTTGAGCTTACACAATTACTCTTTGTACGCATGTCTTCCCTGTCTGACACGCGTTGAGTAACTCTAATTCGTCACGTCTCTCTGAGTGCCAGCGACAGATGGCTCAACGGTTTGTCACTCAATCCCACTTCTTTTTACGATGGTTTCTGCCTGAAGACCACTGTCATGCAACCTACGCTGACACACTCATGTGTACACCCGCTGAAACAAACCTGTACGACAGCCAGTCAGGCAGAAGCTATCTTAGTAAATATAACAGCAAGAAAGCTGCATAGGATATTCACAATTGGAATAAAAGTTTTAGTTTTCATGCTTTAATTACACACTACAAAGTTTCGGTAAAATGCAGGGCTGAATCTGAAATTGCGATGTTTGACAGTGTTGGGCAGTATGACCAAAAATCTGTATCACTGTATTTTTTTTAAATTCTGGCGGTTTCATAGTATTTTTTTCCCCCATGACTGGACCTTTCTATAAGTTTATAATGATTTATTTTACTGTCAGGAGTCCATAGAATATATACAAACATTGTAATGTCAAATACAAATTTAATTGAAACACAAACTGAGGTAACCAAATCAATTTACAACACTAACAATTTAGTTAACCATTTAAAATATTTCTTTTTGGCAAGTTTACGGTTTAAAATAAACGTATGAAATTGTATGATATTCCTCAAAAATAATGTTTAAAAAATATATTATTATTACTTTAAGAAGTACATGATTCTATTGTGAAACAGTAATGTATTTCTTACATAATTTCTCCAAGTTAGACAGAACTTTTATTTTGGCAGGTGGTAATGAAGACCTTTGATATGCGTTGTCTTTAGTAAACTATTATTACTACTACTTGAAGTACACTACTGTGCAATATATTTCTGTTATAATTTCTTCATGTTAAACCAAACTTTTATTTTGACGAGTTGTCGGGAAGACCTTTAGGCAATAGTTTTATAAAATGAAATGGTGAAATGCTGGTAAAGTGACTCTCAGAACAGCTCTGCAGATGAGGTTCACTTGTCCATGTGTAGGGAGACAGCAGACGCTGAAAACACAAGCGTCACGCGTGCTTCAGTATGTGTACAGTGTTTCCCATACATTGACTTATTTGTGGCGCCCCGCCACAATATCAACATTGACCGACGCAAATAGATTTCAATGCTTCCCAATCATTAGCTACACTCTGGCAGCACGAAAATATATTTAAACTTCTCATAATAACATAAAAGGTCTTTTAAATGACGTGTTTTGCGCCATTGCTGTCAAACAAACTAAAATCAAAAGCTTGATAAGGAGTTGTGGTCACAAAAGACTGTCTGTTTGCGCTGCGCAAAGAGAAGTGCACGCTTCACTCACGTGATCAGCTCCGCGTCTCAGTTCACAGTGAATGAATGCGGTGATCCATCCGTGCAGGTGCTGAGTTTAGCGTGCATCTGGGAACGTAGTGGGCACCAGTTACGCATTATTTTTACATCTGCAAACTGGTGCCGCGTCGTCAACTCTCGTCATCTAACGTGGCAAACTGGATGAATGGCTGTTTGATTCAGGGCCTAATTCAGGTAAAAAGACTTTATTTTAATGATTCCAGAGATTCCGTGAAAAATACACACCAAACAAAGATTAATTGTTACTCATAAAAGGACGTAGTGAATTTTCAAAACCGCCAACCCGTTGATCGCGATCGACTGGTAGATCTTTATCACTGTCCCGGTAGCTCCCGATAAGTAACCGAAAAATAAGTAAGAACACATTATCAAGGCTCGAAATCGCTCCATATGCTCCCAAAATGTATTCTCTGCAACCTCAAAATTCACACCGCACAAATTGACCGGCCATAAATCGGCCCTGAGACACGCTGAAGACGGACGCAAAGAGGAGAGTGCAGACGCGCAGCAGAGAAAATACCAGACACAGTGTCTGAGATGCATTCCAGAAGAAACTGGAAGTGTAAATGCATCTGGTTGTTGAAACCACATATGTAAATTTTACTCATCCCAACAACACTAATAAATAAATGTGTGAGAGCGTGTTATGGGCTATATATCATGTTATAGTTATGACAGCGCTTCTGCAGCAGCAGCACGTATCACCGCAGACGAGCTGATAAATCAAATAGATATCGGATCTGTAAAAACGCATGAAGTAGGCTAGACCAGGTATAAATAGGCCCAGCAAGATCACTGATGCTTGAAATATAGGAAGAAAAATATAAATATTGAATTGGGGAGGAGGTTACATGAATGTATCTCTGAACGAAACGGACTGTCTTCAGAATAGTTGATGGCATTTTTACAGCGGTACCCAAAGAAACTCTTATTTTCCATAAGCACCACCTACTGGTGAGAGTGAATTTGCATTTTTATTCAGTCCATCTGTTTTTGTTTTGTGCAGGTGCGTCTTATGTAACAATTTCACAAAGCTAAAGTCAGACCATTCTGTATTTGCTCTAAGTCTTGAAATTATGTACTATACTACTATAGGTAGATCTTGCCTTTCATCAAGGCCGAGGTCAGGGATCTTTGGCTTGAAAAGGTTGGTGACTACTGACCTATATGATATCCATTTCATGATTTCTCAATTCATGACCCCTTTACTTGAACAATATTTGAAGGCTACACGTTAATGATTTAAAGTATTATTTTTGTCACCTCTGAGCTGCATTAAACAGTGTGTAAATGATCTAAATGCCACTTCAGATGCAGCTTCTGTTTCCTCTCCATTGCAAAGATGCATTTTGTTGATACTTGTTTAATTTGATTGGCAACAGCCCTATTGTGCTCTACAGCCCTTATTGTTATAATTAAATTTGATTATATTTATGAAATTGGCAAAAAAGATGATGCATGCAAGCCATAAAAAGGTAAAAATCTATTTAAACTTTTTGGAAAAGAGGATTTCTCAGGCCAGCACACAGAATTTAAAGAATATCATAAACTTTAGGAGTAAGCTGACCACGGCAGTTCTAAACCTTCCAAGGAACCAGCACAAAAATATTGTCTAATTATCATTATCTAGAAAATCCCAGAAAATATGAGATATCGGTTGTCAATATCGCACACCCCTACTGTGAACAAAATATAGATGTTCAAATCAATTTAAACTTAAAAGGATCCCAACAGTGTTATTTTACTATTATTTATATACTACTATAGTATTATTCAAGTAGTATATAAATACCAAGTAATATTACTTTTAGTATTTTAAATAGTTTTTTTTCCCCGTTTTCATTTTAGTTAAAATTTTAGTGATTTTGTTAGGTGTCTGTCATTTTTATGAGCGAGAGATTTTATAGCTTTAATTTATTTTTATTTCAGTTTTAGCAACTTTAGTACTGCATCTTAAACTCCAATTTTCATCTAAGTTTTCTATTTATTGAAAAAATAACATTAGGTTTTATTTTATTTCAGCCATATTAAAAAAATTATTTACCATTACCAAATTTGTTTTTAAAAGTCAATAGTTAACAATAACAGCACTGTCCAGACAATTAAAACCTTAAATTATATTATTATTATTATAATAATAAACATTTAGACCTGATCTGACCTCAAATAAATTAATAATTTAACAAAATTATTAACTGCATAAATGCATGCATGCATTTTCTGTGCTTTTATAAAATAGAAAATAAAATTTACATATTACACAAATTTCTATTTTAATAATGATATATACAAAAATAAAAGTATGTAATGTGTAAAAACTTTTGAAACTTGAACTTAACTGCAAGCATATTTGGTTTTAATCATCTTAAAGAGCATTTCACAAACCAGCACCAGCCCTGGCACGAGAACAGGCATGATTTTGCTGGAAAAATGGTATCAGTTAGTGCAGCGAGTGGGGGTACAAATCGTTATCTGCATACAAACGTCAGCACAGTCAAATTCACCATTACACTGTTTTTGCTCACTGTGCTATTTTCTACAAGGCACTGATCTAAAGTACAGTTTACAACCAAGGCTATCATTACACAAATTCACGTTACCTGGCCATTCATTCTGTGTAAATTCATAACTTGCCTGAGGTCAATAACCACACCTGCTGTCATCCAACCCTCTCACCTGGCTCTTGACAGCCATGGAAAAAAACTACACACCTGAATAAAACGACTAAATAATGACTAAAACTTAAAAGTATGAAACATAATGGTAGAACAAGTGAAGTTATCTATCATCGCTTGCTTTGTCTACAACCACAAACTTCAACAAACAAACCACAAACAAACAGGTTCAACTTGACATGGACATTCTTGGAAAATCATTTGCTGACGAGGAGGAAAGTTCTCAATATAGTTACACAAATCCCTGTAAGGTTTACAGGACTCTAAACTGAGATACACTACAGAAAAGACAGAACAACTTTGGGAAGTGCACTGTAGTTCCACACAGTTATCGCTTCTTTTCACAGTTGATCTCACCTGAGTGAATAGGTATAGCCCGTGTTATCCGGAGTACAGTGAGGAGGAGTATACGTGTGCAGACGGGAAAAATCCATGGTAATTTGCTGAGCACGCTGTGAAGATCAAATAAGATGTGAAGAGCAGACTTCTAAAACTACGGCAAAAGCTAATGTGTGATGATGGGTGTCACCTCATTGCATAAACAGAGTCACACCCATGAAAGCATGCACACAATGCACACACACACACACACACACACACACACACACACACACACACACACACACACACACACACACACACACAGTGGTTCAGCCTGCCTCTGGGAGCAATCCTGATGAGCAACACGGAAACAACTTTTGTGTAGTCTGTTCCAGGTGACTGAACATAAAGCTAGTAGTAACTATAAACAACACCTCTGTCACAGTAAATTGTGCTCTTTAATTTGCAGATCTGATATTGTCAATCGAGCAGGAAGTGACGGACCACACCTACATAAAATCAGCAACACTGTCCAGGGTGACTTAAACGAACAGGACAGTGAGAGACTTTAACACGTTACATATTTACACAGATAATGGCTCTCTAGGACTTTCACAGGCAGTCATGATTACTGATTGAAGACTTTTAACATATTTACAGAGACTGCATTGCACTAATAATAAAAGCAATTTACAGTCAATTAAATATTATTTTAGAAATGAAAATTTGGATAAGACTTTCTTTAAATAAGCCTATAAGTCTATATATCTTGTCTATAAGACAAGACTTACACAACAGTTATTAATATAGGAGGTTAATATACATTTTTATATTGATAGATTTTACATTTAATAAATAACATCAAGTTAAATGTATAATTACTAAATTATAAACAATAAATTATAAGCAATAAATTACATATATATATATATATATATATATATATATATATATATATATATATATATATATATATATATATATATATATATATAATACACACAAACATGTATAACGTTAACCTTATTATTAAAGATTAATTAAAACTTCAATAAATATATTTATAAATCATATTAATTAAATTGTTGTTGCTGCGGTTCATAAAAATTAACAAACACTAACGAACCAAAATTGACTATTGTTACTGAAATTTCTCTAGTGAATATAAACGCTCAGGTATGACCACAATTTGAAAATCCCTTAGCGTGTAAATGTTAACGTGTTAACTGGTTGCATGTTTTATGTTTATATGTAACTTTGATGTATAATTGTGTATGCAAACTCAGCTGCCCATCTTGGCTGGTTAAATAAAGGTAAAATAAAAATAAATAGTTTTGCATACTTTCATTTGTTATGCTATCACTAACCTAACTGAACTCTTTGTTTAGTTATCCATAGACTAGTAGACCTAGAACTTTCAACTTTAAATTCAGGAGATTACTCATTATCGGGATGACATGAAGTCAAACAGGATCAAAACTGCCCTGGTCTTTTTCAAAGTCCTTTTACAGTGCTGAACAAATAGAACACTCTAGGGTCAATTACCACAATATTCAGATAATAGAATATACTAGATCACCCAAAGTCAAATATCTTGTTCATTATGTTTACCTTTCCTCTAACTGCATGCCTGGTCATTCTCAAAACCAGAGGAGATCCCGAAAACCACTCTCCAATACCCAAGAGACAGGCTGAACATCCAGAGGAAAAATGTTCCACCTATTTTTCTTTTCTAAACACACGCTTCTCAAGCCCAAACAAGCAATTATCTTCCAAGCATGACATGCAATTAATAGTGCAATAAAACAAGTCAATGGTGAACACCATGAGCGCCTTTCTTTGTGCATAAGGCAGACAAAAAATTTAAAAAATAAATCAGGATTTATGCATCTATCCTGATCTAGTCACACCTTCACGCGCGTTTGCACCTTTATCTCTTGAGGAAACGGGTGCATTTGCATTTATAAACATGACAACGCATAACTCTCAGATTTCACGTCTCATATCTGCTTATCAAAAACTAGTGAGCTGTCTAGGCAACATTCCTGAACATCGCACACGTATTATGAACATACGAATCTCCTCGCATCTGCGCATCAAGTAACTTTCGATTGGATGTCCAAAAAGTGATTCGATCTCATTGTTTAGATTGAGTCTACGATGCTATCTAGGTAGGCAGCTCACTAGGTTGTCACGCAGCTTTGAATTGCAACACTGTAGCAGCGCAATTGTTTTCTCTGAACGCGTAAAGGGGTTTCTGCGCACTTCCGCAGTGTTTACATTCGAAGACGTGTGTTTATTATATCATAAATCAAGTAGAAATAAAGCCATGGTTGCGTGTATGACAGTTAATCCAGGGCCATGTTTTCTGTCAAGAGTTTGGAAAGAAAGGAGCTTCACTGACTGTCCACCAAGGACTGTATAAATTACTCTCAAAATATCAATGTATCCGTGCATAAGGCTTGAATGAAATCATAAACAACATCAAAATATTCCAGCACTTGCCAGTTTGACCATCAGTTTCTATAATCTCTTGTTGTTTTGAAGGTAGTCCAGTTCAGAAATGACAATCCAGTTTAAGGATGCGCAAAATGTGCGGCGCATCTCGACGGGAATATAACAAATAAAACAGAAATGACTATGTATCCAAACACCAGCTCCAAATTCCGCGATCTTCGTGGGAATAGACAAAAGTTACGGGCTTGACTCACAATTACTACTAGGAAAATCCCAAAATGGCTTCCACAACAGAGTAAAGCCAGACGGATAAAGTCGCACAAACGTTCCTCCTATTTTCCAGGCTCAACTGTCAATCAGCGGCATACTTTGAATCTATTGGTGGAAACACGAGAGTCACGCCTTCCGGCTTACGTCACACAGCCTTGGAAATAAGGATTCAGATGCGCCCGTCCGTAGAGCTGTCAACAGATTCACTTGAGCGTGAGACGTAAATACAGGCATTCGGGCTTCAAAATAGACTGTAAATATAGGGCTCATTTGTTTTACAACTGTTAAAGAACATTTTAAAGAACAAGTTGTTCAAGAACATTTTGCTCTGACGTTGTTAGTTTTTTACTTTTTGCCTCAGGAAATGTTAATTACCTATAAATTATCTCTAAATATTTGAATATGTGATGAACTTCTACATTTTGCATGATAAATATTATACATCCATAAAAAGCTAAATGCATAACTAAATGTCATTTATTCTTAATAGAGAATAAGTCCTTAAAGTTAATTAACACAAAGAATTAAATATTTGTTAAACTTTATGGAGGAATCCTTTATAACGTGTCCCTGAAAAAGGAAGACTTTTTTTTTCTTTTTTCCCCTTTTGTTTTTTGTTTTCTTTATCATTAAGATTTTTAAATTATATTTATTTAAGGCTATGTGATATCTGTCCTTTGAAGCATTCTTTCTGTATGTTGAAACCAGTTATATTAATTTATTAATCGTTCAATAAAAAATAGACTGTAGATAAATGGATGGATAGACAGACAGATAGACAGATCGACAGACAGACAGGTAGATAGATAGATAGATAGATAGATAGATAGATAGATAGATAGATAGATAGATAGATAGATAGATAGACAGAGATAGATAGATAGATAGATAGATAGACAGACAGACAGACAGACAGATAGATATAGATAGATAGATAGATAGATAGATAGATAGATAGATAGATAGATAGATAGATAGATAGATAGATAGATCAACAGACAGATAGATAGATAGATAGATAGATAGATAGATAGATAGATAGACAGACAGACAGACAGACAGACAGACAGACAGACAGATAGATAGATAGATAGATAGATAGATCAACAGACAGATAGATAGATAGATAGATAGATAGATAGATAGATAGATAGATAGATAGATAGATAGATAGATAGATAGATAGATAGATAGATAGATAGACAGATAGATAGATAGACAGATAGATAGATAGATAGATAGATAGATAGATAGATAGATAGACAGACAGACAGACAGACAGACAGACAGACAGACAGACAGATAGATAGATAGACAGAGACAGACAGACAGACAGATAAACAGACAGATAGATAGATAGATAGATAGATAGATAGATAGATAGATAGATAGATAGATAGATAGATAGATAGATAGATAGATAGATAGATAGATAGATCAACAGACAGATAGATAGACAGATAGATAGATAGATCAACAGACAGATAGATAGATAGATAGATAGATAGACAGATAGATAGACAGACAGACAGACAGAGAGAGAGACAGACAGACAGACAGATACATAGAGACAGACAGACAGACAGATAGATAGATAGATAGATAGATAGATAGATAGATAGATAGATAGATAGACAGATAGACAGAGAGACAGACAGACAGATAGACAGATAGACAGATAGACAGACAGACAGATAGACAGATAGACAGATAGATACTTTTTTAGACAAAATCACTGTCAAAATATGCATTAATTTGTTATAAAATATTAAAAATGCATTTTATTGATGAACATATTTTAAGCTGTTGTATTTTGTTTGAAGACTGCAAAAGAAAAGTATCAAAAAAACTTGTTTTAAAATAAGACTTTTTGTACTATAATCTTTTTATTTGCCACTGACTCACATATTGGTAGACCGATTATTAAATCATTCAATCTGTACCAATCCACTCTGTACCAAAGTTTAAAAGCAGCTATTACACAAATCTCCCAAACAGAAAACCTCAAGTCTTGCAGATATTAAGCAAATCAATTCCAAAAGCTGACTCAACACGGGAATAGAGTTCCCTAGTTTTAACACACAACGTCTCTAAAAGCCATTCAACAATCAGTCAATCGCACTATAGATAAGAAGAACAATCTCTGCAAAACACAAACCCAAACCACCGCAGAAAAATGCAAAAAACACAATTGGCCAAGACAGACAGATGCAAACATTGCAGTGCAAAGACAGTGACAGCAGATGCAAAAGACCTTGCTCAACAAATGTGGTCAAATAGTTTCTTAGTGCCAAGAAACAAATGCTCTTCAGTCATTTTGAATATAGAGAAGATACACAACTGTAACCAATTTCTTTAAAAATATGTGGACTTGTCCCAAGCAATGCTTGCATATTTTGCAGTTGGCTCTCAGTCTACAATTCAAAAATCATATATGCCCTCTATAAAGCAAACTACAGTAAGATAAGATTTATAGGTCTCTTGGTGATATTGCATGACTTCATTTAGCAACTACTACTCAATACTCTCACAAGGACAAATGCACGATGCAACAGCGCCATCTACCGGTCGCTATCTAGTCTTCTGCTGCAGTGACGTGAAAACAGATCACAGCTAAACATATTTGAAGACTGAATGTACATTCAGGGTGGAGTTACCGCCTTATAGCTCATCATTCAAACTCACTTCTTCTAGGGAACAAAAGAGATTTTAAAGTAAACTGCGATATAACGCTGATATACACTCATTTAATATCTACTGAAGGAGTAGCCCTTCAAATGAGGTACAGTGAGTAAGGATTTACATCTTTAAATACGTCTGTTTGTTCACTATTAATTAAAAGTGTCAGATACCCACATTCAGTAATAAAAATTAGGTCAGTATAATCACTAATCACTTACTGTTTTGTTTTCTTTCTTCCCGAGGTAACGTTAAGTTACTTCTGCAAACTCACCCAGGCGGCGGCGGCAGTGGCGGTGGCAGTTGTCAAAGTCCACTGGTTTGAGAGCGAGAGCGAGTCATTCAAATACAAACGGCTAACTTATAATGAGCTTGAAAATCGACGAATCAAACGATTTCTGTAAGAACCGCTTCCAGTTCCAGTTCACTGTCTGTCTCTAATAAAACAAGAGTGAAGTATTGACGACGTCTCCCCGATGTCCATCCAGCCCACACACGGACCAGTGAGTTTGAGAAGCGAGTGACTGGCGCGCGCAGCGAGGCATGGAGAGGGAAACCACGCCCACACCAACCGAAGCGCATGACAGTTACCACTGGACAACACAATATTTTCACTTTTATTGGCTTATAAACCATTATTTTACATGCTTGTTTTTATTTATTTATTTATTTATTTATTTTAATTTACTTTTTTTTTCTTTTTCTTTTTTTTTTTGCCAATTGTTAGATTTTTACTACAGTGGAATAATATCGTATGATTATGTTTGAAAACGCTAATTGTGAACATTATTTACAACGTTCCCTGTTTTGGCTTTTAAAAATAATTTTAAGTAATAATGAGTAAATAAATACATGTAATTAATAAATAATGTGCGATTTCCCCAAAGCAAAGTAAAAATAAATAAATACGTAATTATGTACGGCAGAAATTACAGAAATAACAGTTTTGCTACAGGAACAGCTCCATATTTTAAACGAACTTTATTTATTTAGCCTATTTATTTATTAATTCATTCATTCACTGTAATTATGAATTATACCTATACTACTGGACAACAAATTATTTTCATTTTATTGCCTATATGTAACTTTTATTGGCTTATAAACGATTACTTTACATGCTTGCTTATTTATTTATTTATTTATTTATTTATTTATTTACTTTTTGGGCAATTGCTAGATTCTAATACAGTGGAATAATATGTATAATATAATCATAATAAATTATTATGTTTGAAAACGTTAATTGTGAACATTATGCCCTTCCATGTTTTGGCGTTTAATATATTTTATTAAGTAATAATAAGTAAATAAATAAATGTAATTAATAAATGATGTGCGATTTCCCCAAAAGCAAAGTAAAAATAAATAAATAGTTTTATTTGTTTTAATCTGTTTTTTTTTCCCTTCAGTTTGCTCAGAAATTACTGCAGGGAACAACTCCTTATTTTAAACGAACTTTATTTATTTATTTATTTATTTATTTATTTATTTATTTATTTATTCATTCATTGTAGGCTAATTATAATTGACAATTAAAACATAGGCCTATTTGCGGAAGCATTTCATTTTCTATGGATGAAATTAGGAGTAAAGTGTATTTAAAGGGCTACCGCGGTAAAAGAAAATGAGGATGTGAATCTGTATCTTAAAAATGTATATGGTGTGAAGGAATCTTCCTTTTATTTTACGTCCAAATGAATGGAGAGAATGACGGCGAGTGAACGGGGCGGTGCTGATGAAGACCACAGACACACAAGAGACCCGAGTGAAGGACAGATAGAGGTTTAGGACATTAAATTCATCTTCTGCCGACATAATAATGCCTACGTCGTGGATGTAGAGTAAACCAGATTAGTAGCTTCGTTATTATCATTCACAACGTAATTACGGACAAAACAGGAAACGATTACGCGATTAGCATCTGTACGTCCAATGTAAACATCAGCACAGCGACATCATACAGTGTTACAGTCACATCTGTGGTAGAGGAAAGCAATTTAATGGTACACTTTATTTATTATCTTGTCATATATTCGAGCAGAAGCTCCATCCTGCATTGCGATATAAAGGTAGGTGCTGATGCTGAGGTTTTAACATGTGTGCATGCATCATGGTTATCTTTTAGCAAATACATGGGAGAAAAGAGCAGTGGAATGCGGAGCCATTCATTCCATGGATAGAATAGGCTAGAATCTGTTCAGAATCTGAATCTAAAAGCCTGCATTACTAGCTAACGTGACTGATGACTGTGATAGCTCAATCTGACCGAATACAACCGAATAGGAATGACGACGTGATTTTATTTTCTGTTAGATAACACTTGCTGTAACGTTTACATTTCAATAGACTATTCCAGCTGTGCAGACCGCTGTAGGGAAAACATGGACAGCTATGAGGAATTCTGCGCACGCATTCTGTCTGAACTGCAGTCGGAAATGATGCATGAAAAGAGCTGCAGTACCGCACCTGCGCGAGGGGTGGCGCACCCTCTCATCTGCTTTCATGGCAGGCCAGTTCTGTCTCCTGTTGTAAGTACAAGCTATATGTGATATTCACGTTAAAGGCACAATATGTAACTTTTGGATTAAAATATCCCCAAACCACTAGATAAATAATTTTTTTTGACTTGTGTACTTATATTATACCAGATGTTTCCAAGAATGTTTAAATCCAGAAAAATAAGCCTTTTTTACCAGGACATGGACTGTGTCTGTGCATCGCCTATCAAAGACATCATACTTGCGTTACCCTCGATATCATGGAAACACCAGAGACACTTTAATATATTATGTGTTTTATTAGACAGGTGAGCAACTGTTTGGATACATTTATAGACAGAAAATGAATCATTGTTATACAGCTCAACACAGTTAGTCTTATTGTTTAAATCTCGTTTTCTTGATTTACTGCGAGTACCATGTTTTACCATGACTAATATCGATCTAGCTTACTGCAGTGTGCAACAAGTGTCTCATAGTAGCCACCGAGTGAACGCACAGAGTATAATTTTCAACACGCTCAAATGTATCTAATATGACAAAACAGCGCTGTGTTACCCCACGTACACATGACTGGAAGAAGCAGAAGCGGTGACTGTGGCATAATAAAAGCTCCGCTGCTGTCACCGTGTGTCGCGCTCGTCTCTCATTAGCAATCACTCCGGCGGCCACATCAGCTCCCACTGCTCTGCTTCATTCTACAGTAACCTTAATCTCATCCATGAACATGATTTCTGCCCGAGTCCCGTCCTGATTCTTTTCCCCCGGCTGTGTGGTGAAGACGACATCTCCCATGAATCCACGCTCAATCTCTGCATCATAAAGTTACGCCTTTGTTTTGAATAGGCGACCTCTAGTGCCGAAAAACTACATAGTGTGCCTTTAAAGCAAGCGGCAACCTCCCCCAGTTTCTCTTGAAGCCAATACGGAAGTGACTTAAACTGCAATTCATCGACTGGCCGCTAGAGACATGCTCAAGAAGGGGGCAGAATCTCATTGAGCTCCATGTTAAAATGCCCAACTTTACAGCAGAATAAAACATGTTTACAGCCTGGTACAAATTGTGGTTTTGGTCTATACGGCTAATTTTGCCCTTCATGACAACTGTGAGGGTGGTGAATTTTTTTTTTTTTACATTTTTTTAAATAATTTTTTTATAACTCATTCGTTTACATTATATAAAGCCTTAAAGTTCTGCATAATTAAGGGCGTGGCCACTTTGAGTGAAAGGTGAATTGTCACTGCTGTCTGTTAGCTCCACCCACTCTTACCCATTTTTTATTATCCGTGAGTGACATGCTGCCAAGATGGACTTTAAGCTGCACTTTAAGTGTTTAGGTGTTCCTGTTCGAACCGCCCGCTCCAAGCGGGACTCGAACCCAGGTCCTCCGGCATGAGAGTCGGACGCTCTAACAAGGAGGCTAAAGGCTGCAACCTCTAGTGTCAGTCGCTAGAGCGTCTCTGAGATCAGAGGAGTGAGGTTTACGCGCACAACGACTACTAGCTGGCCTCCGTTACATAGGCTTCAGAAACGCTCTCCAGAAACCTATGGGTGATGTCACAGACACAACGTCCATATTTTTTTACAGTCTATGCTTGTGATTGCAATAGGCCTACATATGATAATGATAAACTTTCAAAAGCAAAATAAAGACTTATTTAGCACAATACAATATTTTAAAGAACATTAATAGCAGTAATAATTATAAAATGTAAGTTTGGTTTACACATTCAAGTTTCGACTTTGAGCTTTGAATTATCAAAGTATTATTCATATTATTTGAATGTTTTTGCATATTGTCTTTCCAGCTAAGTGAGAAACAAAGAAGGGAGATGGTTGAATACAAGAAAAGAGCATCACAAATGGAGGCAGAGAGACAGATTCATTATAACAATAACCTCCTCAATCAGATTCAGGCCATTCTTTCGACCAATAAGGTAAGAAAATAAGCGCTTCTTCGACTAACAGGCACTTTTATGTCTCAGATTTATTTATTTTTATTAAGACTACCGTATATACCCGAATATAAGACTAGGTTTGTGTCCTAAAAATAGGCTGAAAAATGGGGGGTCGTCTTATATTCGCGATATAGACAAAATCACGGGGAAAAGGGAGAAGGCAGGGGGAAACAGTAGAGGGCGCCACACGATAGGCTACGTAATTAGTGACAGTGTTATGAATTAAATAAACAGTAAAGTGCGCCATGGAGAAGTCAAGAGATCATCTTGAGAAAAGAGCTTCAAAAGTTGGTCAAATAAACCAACACGCTCTAAACAGTTATGACACCAACTTTAAACTTATGGTCGTGAATGAGGCAGAATCATCTAATAATTGCAAAGCTGCCATAAAATTTGGAGTCACAGAATGCAATGTCCGGAGGCGAGCACCTTTTTTCCCAAAAAATAAGTCTGGAAAATGGGGGGGTCGTCTTATATTCAGGGTCGTCTTATATTCGGGTATATACGGTAATAGATTTAGAAAATGATAGATTTTCAAAACTAATAGATTAGAAAACTGATAGACTTAATTTTTTGTTATATGAAAGCCAGATTCTGGTAAACATTTTAAAACATTTATGTTTTTCCTTCTATGTATAGATTTTATTGTTGAAAATACACATATACATATAGATTGATATATTTCAACTTCTTGTTTTTTTGTTAAAGTTGAAGGCCACATTCTGGTGAAACCTTTTAACCATGCATTCATAATTTTCTATTTTTGTTACTTTTGTTTGCTTTTATGTACAGATTTTATTGTGTATATATGAATATTATATGTAATTTCTGTATACCTGTATTATTTTAGTTAATAGATATATTAATAGATTTCAAATGTGTTTTTGTTAAAGTTGAAGGCCACATTCTTTGTTACCATGGTTACTTTTTTCGTTTTATGTATAGATTTAGTTTTTAACCCATATCTTCAACTATGAAACATACAGGGGCGATTCTAGGATTTCAGCCCCAATGAGGGTAAAATAATTTAATATATTGTTTGTATACTAGGGAAGGCATGACAAATATAGTAGGTTTAATCAATCCCTGAATATGGAATTAATCCATATTAATCTAATCATTTAAATAACCAGCTAATATTCATTACAAACTTTATATTACTATAATTGTCTAGATTGACAATATGTGGGTAAAATAAGTGGGTGTTTAAACGCTATTACTTTTTAACTCTACATTTGTGCAGTAAAATTAACTTTAAAGAAGATCTACATTTCTCATTTAATTCATGGAGATAACATGAAAAATTGATGCTTTATTAGTGGAGGATTTCTGTCACCTGGTGGAAAACAAACACATTTTAACATGAAAATGACATGAAATTGCCACTATAACCAGTAGATGACAGCAGAGGACCACTCATTAGCTCATTTGCCATTACCGCTCCCTTTTATAGTTCTTTTCACATTTCTTGCTTTTGGATTTATTATAATATGAATATTACAACAATTTTTAGCAATTTTGTTGCACTGAAGTATAATATGAAATATGAAGAATAGCAAGAGTAGGAAAAGTCACAAAGTCTCATGCCATTTAAATTTTAAGGAATTTCTTAAAAATAAATAAGCCCAGATTTTACAGTGGATGGGCTCGAATTGCTCTCACATCATATTATGTAAACTGCATTTACGACAAAGAACTACAAGATGCAGATATCATACTCTATCAGTAAATGCAAAAAGTCCTCCTAAAATGGGCCTAGTGACGCCCCTGCTTTCATATTTTCTTGCATTATAGGCACCAAAAATATTGGACGTGCCAAAGCCTTCAGAGCCGTGCCTGTCTCCTTCTCCAGAACTGGACTGCAGGAATGGTTTTACTGATGCTGCACATCTTAAACCTACTGGGGCCACAGAGCCTTACATTTTGTCTGATAAGCCAGCAGTGACCCCATCAGCTGAGCTGCCTGGAGTTAAGAGAGGAAAAGCCACGGATGAAAAACAAATGCAGGAGGAAACTGAAACAGAAGGAGTTTGTCTCCAGAACCTACTGAAGAAATCACGTGAATTTATTGAAAAAGAACAAGTTAAACAAGGGTCAAATGTTATCAGCACCAAAATACCGTTTGATAAAGAAAACGGCAGTTCTTTAGATGGGACTGTCTCTGGTTTACCCTGTTATATTCCCTCACCTAATCAGACCTCTCCCAGTAACCTAATAAGTCCAGAATCCGGTCAGTTTAATGGCAGTTTAAGTGCCAAACCCCATCGTGGGCGTCCTCGTCCCATTTCTGCTGGCAGCATCTTCTTCTCTTTCCCTGACAGCCCCAACCAACCAAACAATACAGCCAATGCAAGGCCACAGGAAGTAAAAACAATTGCGACGCAGGAGAGGAAGCTACTCGGAGTGGAAAATGTGAGTATGGGTCGATATGATGACCACTCCAGGTTGAATGAGACCATCGGAAGATTAGAAACATCTCTGTTGGATTCTGAGCTCACAAGCCCTCTGTTCCGAAGGAGATGCCACACGATGGATAGCCATCTGTCTTCCCGACATCAGAGTCCGGTCATAGACAGGAGCCAGGAGAGAATGCCTCGGTTTATGGCCGGGGTCACTGCGAGAACGCCCACTCGACTGTCTCCTCCTTCACCAATGAACAAGACTTTCACACGGGAGAGTCCCACAGCAGCATTTATGGGCTCTGGAATCACCCCAGACTCTCCTTCTCATGTCAAACTACCATTTGAGGGAAACAGTGTCATTAGCACAGCACTGAAAGAGAGGCGAGCAGGTAAGAATAGAGTGCACCATTAAAAAGAAAGACTCAAATTAGAACCGAAATGGGATTTACGGCCTGATATCATAGGAGAACATTTTTAAGTTCCTCAGAGAACATTGATTTCTCTAGTCTTGTTTCTACATCATCATGTGCTGGTGTTTTAAAGTGTGGGTTTTCAAACTTTTTATTGCCATGGACCATGGAAATATATATATATATATATATATATATATATATATATATATATATATATATATATATATATATATATATTATACATACATACATATGAAAATATTTAATATATAACAGTATATTCTGTATAGTGCTTCAAAAAATAATAATGTACAATAATCCACAATACACAATTTTTCTCTTATTTTTTTGCAGACCCTAATGTAAAACTCTCTCTATATTTTAATTATTACTTAAAATTATTAATACTACATGTCTTGTATATTGCTTCCAAAATAAATACTGATCCAGAGCTCACCCCAACCCCCTCCCCTTTTTTTTTTTTTGAGTTTTCAGTTTGAACCCACGGCCCAAAACACTGATATGAAGAACCGATAATGTCACATCAAGAAGAACTGTTTTAATCGCCAAAGAACCTTAACAACTCAAGAAACCTGTACTGTAAACCCTAATAAGTTGGCAGAACTCAGAAAATGTGAGGGTTTTCTAGTGTATACATCCACAAAATGTTTATGATATGTAAAGGATAATGTACATCCAGCCAGTTGTTATCGCAGATTAAACCCGACAGGGCTTGCATCACTCTGAAGGGGTTTATTCTGCAATAGCAAATGCCTGGATGTACATTATCCTGCTTAGTACACGGCTACTTGCAACAAAAGTAAACCTTACCTGTTTTTTTTTATCTTTTAAATCCATTAAAGTGTACAAAGCGAGTTAGCGTACCCGGATTACATAATTAAATAATTGTACACAAAATATTGATTTGAGTTTTAATATTTTATTAGCTCACCTAACGCAACACTTCCACATAGAAAAACGGTTCCTAGCAAGCGTATAGCACTGATTTCAGTTACCCGGATGAGCCTGTGTTATCAGTTTTTATTGGTTGTTATCGGGGGATAACATACCACTTGATGGCACGATTGACTAATCAGAATCAAGTATTCCACAGAGCTGTGATAAGAAGAGTTAATCAATGGTACCTTTGAGAGAGCCAATGAAGAACATTAATTTGAGAATAAAGACAAGATTCAGCTTTCTTTGATATAGTATCCTCTCAGTTGTGTATGCCTGTGTTTCAGATGAGATGCAATGGCAAGTCCAGGCTCTAGAAGACATGCAGAGGTCTCTGGAGGATGATTATGCTTTCAGAATATCATGTCTGGTGGCAGAGCAAGAGAGAGAACAACGACAACACAGTCAGGTCAGTATTGGTATATCCAGAAATACATAGGCTCTGTTCCGAACCTTTGTGAATTGCCAAACGTTTACTAACCCAAATGGGACCTTATAAGTTCTTCATTGGATAGCAACTACTTTAACAGTTACTCACATCTGCTACGCATGAACTAATTAATGCTTGGTGAATAAATATAAATTATATATTCGCAGTCAACATTTCCCTGGACTGCAGCTTAAAGTCTCTGGTCTTGGAAATGCATCACTGTGTGTTTTGTATATATTCTGACTTTAGTCACTGCACCTGTCTGTTCCTCATTCAGGAGTCGGAGGAGTGGATCAGGAGACTGAGGGGTCAGGGTGGTCTGAGTCCTGTAGGAGGTGACGACAGGTGTGAATTAAGGGCAGCTGGTGAACGTTACCCTATAATGAGCCCCATGTGCCCTTTAAGCCCTGGAGAAAGATCACCAAGACACCCTGTGCCAGTCATTGTTGGTATGTTAGCCATGACTTTAAGCCCAATGTCTTTAATTTGTCATCACGGTATACACACACACACACACACACACACACACACACACACATATATATATATATATATATATATATATATATATATATATATATATATATATATATATACACACACATATATATATTTCAGCTTTTATAGCCTATATAAAGCTGAAAAAATATATATTGTAAACTAAAGTAATTTACAGCTATAGAAATAAAAAGTATTATAAATGACAAGTACATAATACAAATTACTAAAACTGATATTGAAAATATAAAAATAAAAGCTAACTCACAATATTAAGTATTGTAATAGTGTATAAATAATGCTAAAATAACACAGATTCAATTGCACGTGCACAGACACAATCATGTGGTTGAATACATTTAGAATGCCTTTAGTTCTTTTTAGAGCTTGGGAATTTAAACATCTTTGTGTTTCACAGAAGAAATAAAATCATATTTAGAACAACATGATGAAATGATGTCATTTTGGGGTAAACCCTTTAACCATTAATTAAAATCAAAAGAATACAGTATACATTTACTCTGGTATATATTAATATCTGTCTGTATTCTATTCTTTTAGGTTTTCCTTCATCCAGTTTAGATGTGGCATCACCCGCAATACAGGCTTCCATTTATATGAGAGGCCTAAATCACAGCACAGGAAAGAGCAGAAACAGGCTGAGCCAGGTTGATTTTAATGTGCTTTTGCCACTTCTAAATTGGTCCATGTAGAGTAAAATAAACTTCAACAAATGTTCTGAATTGGTTTATAAATTGCAGGTTGTAACAGCGGAGCAGCAGAGGGCGCTGTGTCGCCTCACTGCTATCGTGAAGGGCTTCCTGACCAGACGACTGCTGAGAACAGAGAAAGTCAAACACCTGCGTCAAACCGTACAAGTGAGAACGCACAATATAGTGTTCATATGCACGCTAATAAAGACCTCATGGGGTTGATCTTTCTACATGTGTCTCTCTTCAGGACACGCAAGAGTTTATTCGGTCATTCAGCACTAATGCTCCTCAAAGAAACGACCGACTGTCAGAGCAAGATCTGTCTCTGCAAGAGCGCGTCAGAGCTCAGGTCACACATTTGGGATGGTTCGTTACTTAAAGAACCGTGTCTACAGCATCAGATCTGGCACTAAATATTTTTGTATGCTTCTTTTTTAGTTACGTGCGGCCTTGTTTGACATTCATGATATCTTCTTCACAATGACACTAGAGGAGCGTTTGTCTCTGCTACAACAAGACCGAGATCTCCGCACTGAGAGAAAACTCAGAGAGATGGTAAACAATCAGCACTGTTTTTAGGTTTCATCTACACTGATTTATTTCCATTTTTTGTTGTTGTTGTTGTTGTTTAGCTTGAGAAGGATTTGGTTGATGCTTGGCAAATATTATCTGCTGTTTTGAAAAGTACAAACTCACTTCCATATGAATGTACAGCAGTGCAGAAAGTGTTTCCTCAAATACTATTTTATTTGGCATACAGGAAAAAGCGAAAAGCCCCAAGGACAAGGTGATTTTGTCTGCTGCAACCCAGAAATCTCTCGATAGAAAGAAAAGGTGAGGTTTATTAGTACAATATTATGTTTTAAACTTTTTTTTTTTTTTTTTTTTTTTTTGTCTGATAAAGACTTGTTTGACATGCAATTGCTCCAAAATGAACGCTTCAAGTGCCAAATGAACATAAAAATTGGCAAGTTTATTGGTTTTTGGATGGTAACTTGTGCAAGAGTAGTAATATTACCTTTAAAAAAAAAAATGACACAAGACTGAATCAAATCAGGGTTTTTTTTTATCTCTTATTTTTGAGATACATTTTTGGCGTTCAGAATATACAGAACAAAATCACAATAAGTCATGATATATTTGAAAGCTATCATTTCACTGTAGCTAGAGGTTTTTTTTATATATATATATATGGTATATGGTTTATCGATTTATTTTTGTAATCATATGTAGCCTATAATATTATAATATAGGAAATAATATATACATATAGCTTATATTATTCTTACTATATATATATATATATATATATATATATATATATATATATATATATATATATATATATATATATATATATATATATGTATATATGTATATATATAATGTAATTGTTTTCTTTTTAAAAGAAAAGAAGAAAGATGCAAAATGGTATATAAAATACAAATTATTATATTTACTATTTATTATACTTTTTTACTATTCATTAATTTATGTGGGGAGATTGAGGAAATAATAATAATATATACAGTATATACACACCGATCTAGCATAACATTATGACAGGTGAAGTGAATAACACTGATTATTTCTTCATCACAGCAGTGGGTGGTTAGTGGGTGGGATATATTAGGCAGCAAGTGAACATTTTGTCCTCAAAGTTGTTGTGTTAGAAGCAGGAAAAATGGGCAAGCGTAAGGATTTGAGTGAGTTTGACAAGGGCCAAATTGTGATGGCTAGACGACTGGATCAGAGCATCTCCAAAACTGCAGCTCTTGTGGGGTGTTCCCAGTCTGCAGTGGTCAGTATCAAAAGTGCTCCAAGGAAGGAACAGTGGTGAACCGGCGACAGGGTCATGGGCAGCCAAGGCTCATTGATGTACATGGGGAGTGAAGGCTGGCCCGTGTGGTCCGATCAAACAGACGAGCTGCTGGAGCTCAATTTGCTCAAGAAGTTAATGCTGGTTCTGATAGAAAGGTGTCAGAATACACAGTGCATCACAGTTTGTTGTGTATGGGGCTGCATAGCCGCAGACCAGTCAGGGTGCCCATGCTGACCCCTGTCCACCGCCGAAAGCGACAACAGTGGGCACGTGAGCATCAGAACTGGACCACGGAGCAATGGAAGAAGGTGGCCTGGTCTGATGAATCACATCCTTTACATCACATGGATGGCCGGGTGCGTGTGCGTCACTTACCTGGGGAACACATGGCACCAGGATGCACTATGGGAAGAAGGCAAGCCGGTGGAGGCAGTGTGATGCTTTTTGCAATGTTCTGCTGGGAAACCTTGGGTCCTCCAACTACCTAAGCATCGTTGCAGACCATGTACACCCTTTCATGGAAATGGTATTCCCTGGTGACTGTGGCCTCTTTCAGCAGGATAATGTGTCCTGCCACAAAGCAAAAATGGTTCAGGAATGGTTTGAGGAGCACAACAACGAGTTTGAGGTGTTGACTTGTCCTCCAAATACCCCAGATCTCAATCCAATCGAGCATCTGTGGGATGTGCTGAACAAACAAGTTCGATCTATGGAGGCCCCACCTCGCAACTTAAAGGATCTGCTGCTAACATCTTGGTGCCAGATACCACAGCACACCTTCAGGGGTAGTGGAGTCCATGCCTCGACGGATCAGGGCTGTTTTGGCAGCAAAAGGGGGACCGACACAATATTAGGTAATAATGTTATGCCTGATCGGTGTATATTGCTATATATATTTACATATATATATATATTTTTTCTTTTTTTAAAAAGGAAAGATGCAAAATAGTCACTTATTGATCTGCTCTAAAATGTTCTTGTCATTAGAGTTGGTGAATCTCCAGGTCAGACCAGACGAGCTCAGAAAACCAAGAGTCCCCCTGCAAAAAGGTGAAGACAAGAAACACAAAATCACAGGGGAAAACAGACACTTTACACATTTAATATTCACTCTGCACCATATATTCGTGATAGTTGCGTACAGCTTTCCAACAGTCTTCCTGTTCCTGTGTGTTGTGTTGAAGGATCCTGCAGCCCAGTCAGGGCCAGAACGCTCCAGTTTCAGGCCAGCAGCTCCTGCGCCGTGGGTCAGTTCTCCACCTTTTGCTTCCTTTGATCATGCAATCTCCCATTCTTGCCATTTCCATTTTCTTTTACGCTGTTGATGATGGAATTTGAAATTCAATTCAGTCTTTGCTGGACACTTACAGTACTGGAAATGCCATGAAGCCTCTGCCAGAAGAGTCACCTGACATTTAAAATTGGCTGCATTTATTTGTAAATGCATTTGGCAGCATCTCATGTAGTAATTTAGTCAACTGAAGTGTGAATAAATATCACTGTATTGTATTACAAAGAATCGCTCTGTATAAAAGTAACCTTAAAACAAACCCAGTACGTTTTATGGAATGTTTGCAAAACCACGCTCACATTAAATAATTTGAAAGTTCAAATATAATAAATCAACATTAGATGCAATATTGTAATAGAAAACATACAAATAAAAATGTTTTATGTGTTTCAGGAGTTACAAGAAGACTCCAGAGGAGAGAGTTCAGCATTCAGAGAGGCTGAAGAAACAGCATTCACTGGGTTGATCTCACCTGTTATGAACTGGACATGAAAAATAATATTGTGCTAATCATAGAGATACTTGCCATCTCATTGAATCATGATTATTAAATGCCATTGATATTTATTTCTTCCCATTATTCTACAACTGCTTATGTGAATATAGAATTAAGCCCTGTTCACACCAAGGATGGTAACTATAACGATAAAATATGGTTTTAAAAATTGTTCTAAATATAAATTCCACTCCACAACTAGAACAATAACAGCAAAGAAGAATGATATCATTTGAATCATTTTCAGATTCAGTGTGTTACCTCCCCTGTTCAAACCACCTGCTCCAAGCAGGACTCGAACCCAGATCTGCCGGCATGAGAGTCGGACGCTCTAACAAGGAGACTAAAGGCTACAACCTCTAGCGTCAGTCCCTAAGCATCTCTTGAGATCAGAGGAGTGAGGTTTACTCGCACAACGACTACTAGCTGGCCTCCGTTACACTCACCCCCCTAAACCTCACTCCCATCCGGGTAACAGCACCAATGTAACCCCCGCCTGTTTGAACCATTCACTCCAAGCGGGACTCGAACCTGGGTCAGCCGGCATGAGAGTCAGACGCTCTAACAAGGAAACTAAAGGCTACAACCTCTAGCGTCAGTCCCTAAGCATCTCTTGAGATCAGAGGAGTGAGGTTTACTCGCACGACTACTAGCTGACCTCCGTTAGACTCACCCCCCTAAACCTCACTCCCATCCGGGTCACAGCACCAATGTAATCCCCGCCTGTTTGAACCATTCACTCCAAGCGGGACTCGAACCTGGGTCAGCCGGCATGAGAGTCAGATGCTCTAACAAGGAGACTAAAGGCTACAATCCCTAGTGTCAGTCGCTAGAGCGTCTCTCAGGGGAGTGAGGTTTACTCGCACAGCAACTTTTACCTGGCCTCTGTTACATGTGCTTATAATAAACATAATGTGCATTAGTGTGAATGCTAATGTAGTTTGGTGTAAATGGGCCTTTAGTTCAGATATTATTTAGAGGTTCATATAGGATACATAAGTTAATAAATTACCCTTCTATAAATGATTACAAATTCTGTATTTTGAGATTCATTAAACGTAAAGGTGGGATTTCCGAAACAATAGAAGCATAAAGAGAAAAGTGATAAAGAGAAAAGTTGATGCTGCTTTAATGCTATTAGTATATATTAAAATGTGTCAATAATACGGACAGAATGCCAAGTAGTAGAATAAGAATAAAGAATAAATTCTTCTCTGGAAATTGTTTTTGACCAGCTAGCACTACAAACTAATTTGTACTTTTAGACCTAATGTGGTTTAACCATAATACTTTACTACTTGTAACTACAATAATATCAGTTGTTTATGATTGTTTATGTATTAACTCTTGACTTGTAGGCTTAAGAAGTACTCAACACATCTGCGAACACAAATTTATAGAGTTTATTTAATAAATCAATAAAGATGTCAATATAAAATAGAAAGGCACGTTTCAAACAATTACTTAAAACAACTTTGGTGAACAGAACCGAAGCTAAAAAAACAGGTTATCCATTCACAAATGTTGCGAATTTGCCTGTTTACATCTGCATAAAACACAGTAAAGAAACAGTATTGAGTGACAGTGATGTCTGTGTTATAATGAGTGGATGTGCTGGAGGAGTTTATCGCAGTACTCCGGGCTGCGCTGTTTCTCTCTCACCGCCTCCGTTTGCTGCTGTAAGAGACCTCCATCCACTGCACTGGCCACTTTCAGAACCTCTGTGACAGGAAAAAAGACATGGAGATTTTGATATTTGATTATTACATCAGATTTTACTCATTTGTAGGGGTTATGTTATGTCTCTCTCGCTGTCTGTCAAATTCAAATGAGCTTTATTGGCATGACAATTTGTACATTGTATTGCCAAAGCATTTATATGAGCAGAAAAAATAAAAATTGTGAACAAACTGTGTGATGAACAAGTGTAGAAAAACAGGAAACAAGTACAGTGTATATACTTTGAGTGATGTGCGTGTTTGCATGTATGTGTGTGTGCGATCATTCCTCCAGTCTTCAGGGTCACATGATCCTTCAGAAATCATTCTTATATGATGATTTGATGCTCAAGAAACAATTATGATTATTATCAATGTTGAAAATAGTTGTGCTGCTTTATATTTTTTTGTGGAAACAGTGATAAATGTTTTTCAGTATTATTTGAGGAACAGAAAATTAGAATTTTTTTTTTATTTTTTATTTAAAATGTTGTCACTTTTAATCAATTAAACGCATCATTGCTGAAAAAAGTATTAATATCTTTCAAAAGTCTTACTGACCCCAAACGTATATTATTTTTTTTGTAGTTTATAATAACGGCAAGTTCATAATGAAATTGTGATCATAATTATCTGGTCTATTGTCGGGCACATACGCCATTCATTATGATAAATGCCATTATTTTGCAGTGTAATTACGCAAAAGCTTCAATTGTTTTACCTGAAAAAAAAGACCCATAAGGCCCATAAAGCTCATTTGTGTTCTTTCAGCAGTCGTGTCTTTGTTGTGGGGATTTGGTTTTATCCTGATTTGTTTGGTCGGGGGATTTACTTTTATCCGCCGCTTTATACGTTTGTAAATGCACCAGAAAACAAAGTTTTCTTTGTGTAAAGAAACGGGTGCATTTCCACAGTAACTCAAGCACAGTGTGAGAGTGCTGTTATTATAAGCTTAACAAATGGAAAGAGGGATTATGGGATATGGCAAGTCTGGTGTTATAATGGACATTAATCACATCTGGGGTGTCTTTGAAATACAAGATGCGTTTAAGAGCAGAATGAAGAGCAGACAAGAAGAGGAAATCAAGATCAGACGGTGTTTTCCACCAGGTCTGTGGTGCTGTTTGCATGATGCCAAATGTTATCATTAAATAAACCCCTTTTGTATATAACAAATGCATTCAGGATCACACTGTCGGGGCTTATTTTGCGACATCAGCCGGATGAACATTATGCCCTACTTACTATATGTACGTTTTCAACATCCTTTGGAGGTTCAAAGCTTAATTAGGGGCTATGAAGAGTTTCTGTACTCCATGTGCGTGTGCACTAGGACACATTGGCATAGGATTATGGGAAGGTGTTGACAGCCCATGACCCGGCTGGAGGCAGGCCAGTAGCAGAGGAGCGTGTGATGGATAGAGTGTAAAAATGCAGGATTAATGAGGTTCTTTGAAGTGAAGAACAGGGAGATCAGAGAAGTGGACCATAGATGAGCGCAACGCCATTAACACAGGCCTGAATCACTTCCTTATGCAGCAGGAAGAGATTTATCTTACACCACAACGGTGTCGACGCCAATATAACTGTCATCAGTCACAATTCAAGTCAAAACATCAGATGATTACAGCAGAAATGAAGAATCGCTGCCGTTTGTATCTGTGCACCCTTACCGAGGACTGAATCCTGGACTTTGGTGTCGGGGTCGTCCATGTAGAGGAGCAGCTGCTGGAACAGGAACTCCAGGTGTGGGCGGCACGAGTGAGTGTCATAGTTTTTCCCCAGAGATGAGAACCATGTGCTCAAAGACTTCAGCGCTTCGAGACGGACGTCTTCACTGCTGTCATCCACACGCTTCAGCAGCTCTGAAACACAAACAGGCACACTCCTGCTTACAACCTCACAGACACATCTAAAAAAAAATCATTAAAGTGTGCAATAACAACAATTATTATACACACCAATATGCTTTATTTAACCAGGATAGTCTTATGAAATCTGGCATTCATTTTCTAAACTAAACGAAACTTAACTTGAAATATAATATATTAAAAATAATTATATTAAAAAACAACTGACTTTTATGGGCACTGTACACTCACCTAAAGGATTATTAGTAACACCATACTATAATACTGTGTTTGACCCCCTTTCGCCTTCAGAACTGCCTTAATTCTACGTGGCATTGATTCAACAAGGTGCTGAAAGCATTCTTTAGAAATGTTGGCCCATACTGATAGGATAGCATCTTGAAGCTGATGGAGATTTGTGGGATGCACATCCAGGGCACGAAGCTCCCGTTCCACCACATCCCAAAGATACTCTATTGGGTTGAGATCTGGTGACTGTGGGGGCCATTTTAGTACAGTGAACTCATTGTCATGTTCAAGAAACCAATTTGAAATGATTCGAGCTTTGTGACATGGTGCATTATCCTGCTGGAAGTAGCCATCAGAGAATGGGTACATGGTGGTCATAAAGGGATGGGCATGGTCAGAAACAATGCTCAGGTAGGCCGTGGCATTTAAACGATGCCCAATTGGCACTAAGGGGCCTAAAGTGTGCCAAGAAAACATCCCCCACACCATTACACCACCACCACCAGCCTGCACAGTGGTAACAAGGCAATATTAAAATAAATGTCTGGAAATGTGCTATTTATTTATATGACTATTTCAAAAGACGGCATAAAATAATACAAATTGTATTTGTACTATTGTATACTAAATGTCTTGAAAATATGTGCAGTGAACAGCAACACATTCCATTTACACTATTTAACATTTTTAGATGTGTTTCAATCTATCAGTTTTAATAATATTTTTTGAACAAGAAGAATAACAGTGTTATTTTACCATTTACACAGTCAAATAAATATACAGACCCATTTCATTTGATGCAGGAAAATACATCTGTAAGCAATAGAAGTTCAATCCATTCAACATGTGTTCTTTGACAGCTACAGTTTGACATCTAATCTACACAACCCATATTCACCTGTCACAGTAAATATGCTGCTCTCCTAACTTTCATTGTTAAGTGTACCTGGATAGATCTTGTTAAGCGAGTCAGTGCTGAGCTGTTGTGTTGTGAGGTTCAGCAGTGAGTGCAGAGATCTACAGGCCAGAAGACGAGCAAGTTTAGAGTCTTCCTCCAGCGCAGAGATCAGCTGAGTACTGAGAGTCTCCTCCACCGACACGACCTGAAACAGAAATTTGTTACACATCAACATCACTCATCAAACATATACCGTTCAAATAAATTATGTTCTATTAAACTTTATATTCATCAAAGAATCATGAAGAAAGGTTTTCAACATTGATAATAATAAGAAATGTTTCTTAAATCAGCATATTAGATTTATGAAGGATGATGTGACACTGAATACTGGAATAATGACTGCATAATGAAAATTCAGCTTTGCCATTACAGAAATAAATTGCATTTTACAATATATTAAAAAAAGAAAATGTTCTATTTTAAAATCTTTTAATCTTTTTAAAAGATTACTGTTTTAACTACATTTTGATAAAAAAAAGCAGCCTTGGTACTTCTTGAGCCTTGAGACTTCTTTCAAAAACATAAAATAAATCTTGCCAAATCCAAACATGCACTTGAACATATTTTTCATCGAAAAATTCAGCAGATTAACCATAACAGTTGCAAAACATGAAATCAAATTTGATTCCATTCACTGCCTTAATAAACGTACGGTACTTATAAAATGTCCTAATCTCATTAAGCACAATTAATCAAATTAATAATCTTCATCAAAATATAATTCCCTCCACCTGCAAAATGATTTTTTAAAATTATTTTAAGTAATATTATAGTACCTAATTTGATTCTGTTTTACTCATGAATGTGTCACATTACAGAACTCAAAAGCAAAATGCGGTTTCATGTGGTCTTAAAGTTTAATGGCTCTGCTGTAACGACAGAGTTGATGTGTGTATATTATTACTCGCTCTGCTGGAAAAGCCGCCCCGTGTAGGACAGCTAACAGGCAGCTGAGAGCAGCGGTCCTGACAGCCGCAGCAGATCGACCTGAACGCCACACCAGATTAGGCAACAACAAATCCTGCAGGACCATCTCCATGTATTCACTAAACTTCCTAGAGAGAGAAAACACATTAAGGCAAACTTTAATGACAGACAAAAATGTTTTAAATGACAATAAATTAGTTGGGTTAATGACATTATTTGCAGTGTATTTACATTTTACAGTGGAAATCTCCGTTTAAGTATTTCCAACAATGTCTTGAGTAACTATACTTCCGTTCACTCTGAAACGTAACCTAACTTTGCGTTCGCAAGCAAAACCTTTGCGTTCACAAGCAAAATTGCAAGCAAAACCTTTGTTTCACCGAGAAACTTTGCGTTCGCTCTGAAACGTAACCTAACTTTGCGTTTGCTCACAAAACCTTTGTTTCACCAAGAAACTTTGCGTTCGATCTGAAACGTAACCTAACTTTGCGTTCGCAAGCAAAACCTTTGTTTCACCGAGAAACTTTGCGTTCGCTCTGAAACGTAACCTAACTTTGCGTTCGCAAGCAAAACCTTTGTGTTCGCAAGCAAAATTGCAAGCAAAACCTTTGTTTCACCGAGAAACTTTGCGTTCGCTCTGAAACGTAACCTAACTTTGCGTTTGCTCACAAAACCTTTGTGTTCGCAAGCAAAACCTTTGTTTCACCAAGAAACTTTGCATTCGCTCTGAAACGTAACCTAACTTTGCGTTCACAAGCAAAACCTTTGTTTCACCGAGAAACTTTGCGTTCGCTCTGAAACGTAACCTAACTTTGCGTTTGCAAGCAAAACCTTTGTGTTCGCAAGCAAAACCTTTGTTTCACCAAGAAACTTTGCGTTCGCTCTGAAACGTAACCTAACTTTGCGTTTGCAAGCAAAACCTTTGTTTCACCGAGAAACTTTGCGTTCGCTCTGAAACGTAACCTAACTTTGCGTTTGCAAGCAAAACCTTTGTTTCACCGAGAAACTTTGCGTTCGCTCTGAAACGTAACCTAACTTTGCGTTTGCTCACAAAACCTTTGTGTTCGCAAGCAAAACCTTTGTTTCACCGAGAAACTTTGCGTTCGATCTGAAACGTAACCTAACTTTGCGTTTGCAAGCAAAACCTTTGTTTCACTGAGAAACTTTGCGTTCGATCTGAAACGTAACCTAACTTTGCGTTCGCAAGCAAAACCTTTGCGTTCGCTCGGAAACTTAACTGTTGCGTTAACTGGACCAACCAGCAGATCAGTTTGATTGCACAGCATCTCAAATGTTGGTTTGATCATTCTGAAATGCTTGAGCCAAAGTCTGGCCCAGAGGCGCCTTACATGATTGCATCCCCAAACACCAGTATACGAACGCAAGATAAACATGACAGCGTTTATTGCATTTCATCTGCACACTCTGAGACGCAAGTCATTTATAATGTAGGAAAAAAGTGTCATAGTTTTGCCTAGTTTTAACTTACATTTTTAGCGAACGCACATATATTTTGTGCCAATTTCCCAGGAAGTGACTATTTTGTTCTCTTGAACACATGGGATGTTTGCTACTTTGAATGGAAACTTAAAATTATAAAATTATTAAAATTATGTAAAATTATTCATGAATGAGGCAAATAATAATAATAATCTTATTTATAAACAATAGAAGTCTAAGATATGTCTTCATTTAGATGTGTGTGTGCGTGTGTGTGTGTGATGTCTTTCCTTTTACTCTCCTCTTATTTCACTTTGCAAATCAAAGACCCACATGCAACGAAGGAATTTGAGGTGAAAGCCACATGAAAAGAGGGGATTTTGCTACATATCTGAAGGGGACTATCCTGATGTCTTACTATATTGGTGTAATTATGAAAGGATGTCTTTGAAATACATAGCATTTAGATCCTTATCAGGCATCACAAAAGATCTCCATTCTAAGATCTTCTTAAAATGCATAAATCATTGTAATGATGCATGTTTAAGCATATATTTAAGCAGTGGCTGGCAATAGCAAGAGCTTAGCTCTGTAGTAGTTAACCATTGCTGTTACCCCCCCCATGTTTCAATGCTATCGGGTATGACAGTTTGAATATTTCATCAAGAATATTATCATATACTCTTATGATACAGAATACACAATCTGTGGTTGCGTGATCAGATGTGACTGATATAAACTGACCCCTGTGAGTCCAGTGTGTTGCCGGCGTCCAGCAGGAGTTTGGACAGCATAGTGAAGATGTGAAGTCTCATCTCAGGGTCTCGACTGGGTTCAACGCAACTCTTCAGCAGAGGCAAGAGGGTTGGAAGAAACTCGCCCACCACTGGACCTAAAAGAAAACATACAGATGATAAGATGAAAGAAGAAAATATTGGTATTTTATTTTATTTATTAATTTTTTTCAATATTATGTTACATTACATTTTGGAGAATATTTACTCCATTTATACACTACATTCAAAAGGTTTATATATATATATATATATATATATATATATAAATATATATATATATATATATATATATATATATATATATATATATATATATATATATATATATATATATATATATATATATATATATATATATATAAACTGCATTCAGCCAGATTAAATTGATTATTTTAAACTGTTCTTTTAAAATTTCTATCCATCATATAATCCTAGGGAAAAATGTATTATGGTTTCTTTCACAAATACAAACCCGATTACAAAAAAGTTGGGACACTGTACATTATGAATAAAAACAGAATGCAATGATGTGGAAGTTTCAAATTTCAATATTTTATTCAGAATACAACATAGATGACATATCAAATGTTTAAACTGAGAAAATTTATAATTTTAAGGGGAAAAAAAGTTGATTTTAAATTTTATGGCATCAACACATCTCAAAAAAGTTGGGACAAGGCCATGTTTCCCACTGTGTGGCATCCCCTCTTCTTTTTATAACAGTCTGCAAACGTCTGGGGACTGAGGAGACAAGTTGCTCAAGTTTAGGAATAGGAATGTTGTCCCATTCTTGTCTAATACAGGCTTCTAGTTGCTCAACTGTCTTAGGTCTTTTTTATCGCATCTTCCTCTTTATGATGCGCCAAATGTTTTCTATGGGTGAAAGATCTGGACTGCAGGCTGGCCATTTCAGTACCCGGATCCTTCTTCTACACAGCCATGATGTTGTAATTGATGCAGTATGTGGTCTGGCATTGTCATGTTGGAAAATGCAAGGTCTTCCCTGAAAGAGACGACGTCTGGATGGGAGCATGTGTTGTTCTAGAACTTGGATATACATTTCAGCATTGATGGTGCCTTTCCAGATGTGTAAGCTGCCCATGCCACACGCACTCATGCAACCCCATACCATCAGAGATGAAGGCTTCTGAACTGAGCGCTGAGAACAACTTGGGTTGTCCTTACCCTCTTTAGTCCGGATGACATGGCGTCCCAGTTTTCCAAAGAACTTCAAATTTTGATTGGTCTGACCACAGAACAGTTTTCCACTTTGCCACAGAACATTTTAAATGAGCCTTGGCCCAGAGAAAACACCTGCGCTTCTGGATCATGTTTAGATATGGCTTCTTTTTTGACCTGTAGAGTTTTAGCCGGCAACGGCGAATGGCACGGTGGATTGTGTTCACGAACAATGTTTTCTGGAAGTATTGCTGAGCCCATGTTGTGATTTCCATTACAGTAGCTTTAAACTCTTTGCAATAACTTCAAACTCTTTGCAGTTTTTCTCTGAGAAACTCCTTTCTGATATTGCTCCACTATTTTTGGCCGCAGCATTGGGGGAATTGGTGATCCTCTGCCCATCTTGACTTCTGAGAGACACTGCCACTCTGAGAGGCTCTTTTTATACCCAATCATGTTGCCAATTGACCTAATAAGTTGCAAATTGGTCTTCCATCTGTTCCTTATATGTACATTTAACTTTTCCGGCCTCTTATTGCTACCTGTCCCAACTTTTTTGGAATGTGTAGCTCTCATGGAAAACAAAATATTTGACATGACATTTCAAAATGTCTCACTTTCAACATTTGATATGTTATCTATATTCTTTTGTGAATAAAATATAAGTTTATGAGATTTGTCAATTATTGCTTTCCTTTTTTATTCACAATTTGTACAGTGTCCCAACTTTTTTGGAATTGGGTTTGTATATTAAGCAGCACAACTGTTTTCAACATTGATAACAATAACAAATGTTTCTTGAGCAGCAAATGAGCATATTAGAATGATTTCTGAAGGATCATGTGACACAAAAAAACTGGAGTGATAATGCTAAAAATTCAGCTTTGACATCATAATAAGTTACTGTGGCGAGGCGGGGGACCGTGAGAGCGGGGGAGTGGAGGAGTGACGGGAGTATAAAAGGAGGAGCGACGACATGGCAAGACGAGAGAGGACCAGGCCTGGATTTTATGTTGTGTTTTGGTTTTGTTTTTAGGCGGCAGTCGTCCGTGAGGGGCTGCCGCCGACGTTATGGTTTATTTTTGGATTAAAGTTTTTAAATGTTCGCCGGTTCCCGCCTCCTTCTTCCCCGAATGATTGATTGCGTTACAGTTACATTTTACACACTCACCTAAAGGATTATTAGGAACACCATACTAATACTGTGTTTGACCCCGTTTCACCTTCAGAACTGCCTTAATTCTACGTGGCATTGATTCAACAAGGTGCTGAAAGCATTCTTTAGAAATGTTGGCCCATATTGATAGGATAGCATCTTGCAGTTGATGGAGATTTGTGGGATGCACATCCAGGGCACAAAGCTCCCGTTCCACCACATCCCAAAGATGCTCTATTGGGTTGAGATCTGGTGACTGTGGGGGCCATTTTAGTACAGTGAACTCATTGTCATGTTCAAGAAACCAATTTGAAATGATTCGAGCTTTGTGACATGGTGCATTATCCTGCTGGAAATAGCCATCAGAGAATGGGTACATAAAGGGATGGACATGGTCAGAAACAATGCTCAGGTAGGCCGTGGCATTTAAACAATGGCCAATTGGCACCAAGGGGCCTAAAGTGTGCCAATAAAACATCCCCCACACCATTACACCACCACCAGCCTGCACAGTGGTAACAAGGCATGATGGATCCATGTTCTCATTCTGTTTACGCCAAATTCTGACTCTACCATCTGAATGTCTCAACAGAAATCAAGACTCATCAGACCAGGCAACATTTTTCCAGTCTTCAACTGTCCAATTGTGGTGAGCTCATGCAAATTGTAGCCTGATTTTCCTATTTGTAGTGGAGATGAGTGGTACCCGGTGGGGTCTTCTGCTGTTGTAGCCCATCCTCCTCAAGGTTTTGCGTGTTGTGGCTTCACAAATGCTTTGCTGCATACCTCGGTTGTAACGAGTGGTTATTTCAGTCAAAGTTGCTCTTCTATCAGCTTGAATCAGTCGGCCCATTCTCCTCTGACCTCTAGCATCAACAAGGCATTTTCGCCCACAGGACTGCCGCATACTGGATGTTTTTCCCTTTTCACACCATTCTTTGTAAACCCTACAAATGGTTGTGCGTGAAAATCCCAGTAACTGAGCAGATTGTGAAATACTCAGACCGGCCCGTCTGGCACCAACAACCATGCCACGCTCAAAATTGCTTAAATCACCTTTCTTTCCCATTCTGACATTCAGTTTGGAGTTCAGGAGATTGTCTTAACCAGGACCACACCCCTAAATGCACTGAAGTAACTGCCATGTGATTGGTTGATTAGATAATTGCATTAATGAGAAATTGAACAGGTGTTCCTAATAATCCTTTAGGTGAGTGTATATTCAGATAGAAAACATGTCAGCTGTGTGGACACTAGCTCATGATTGACTATATTAATTTCTTGATTTTAATTGATAATGATATGGTTTCTTAAATCTAAAATCTTTTAGCTTGTGCTGTTTTCTGTTGATGCATGAACAAAACTTTGTATGCCATCAAATAATCTCAAAAGTTTTTGATCTGTAAGATTTTTAATGTTTTTAGAATAAGTCTCTTATGCTAACCAAGGCTGCATTTATTTGATTAAAAATACAAAGAAAAACTGTAATATTTTGAAAATGTAAAACTTTTTTTTTTTTTTTTAAATATATTTTAAAATGTAATTTATTTCTGTGATGGCAAATCTGTATTTTCGGCATCATTACTCCAGTCTTCAGTGTCACATCCTTCAGAAATCATTCTGATATGATGATTTGATGCTCAAGAAACATTTATGATTATAAATCAATGTTAAAAACTGTTTTAGAAATCTTTGTGAATAGAAAGTTCAAAAGAACAGTATTTCTCTGAAACAGAAAGCTTTTGCAATGTACTACCATTCAAAAGTTTTGGGTCAGTAAGAATTATTATTTTGAACTTATTATGTTATGCATAGGTCAAAATTTTGAACTTTTGAACTTTCTATTCATCAAAGAATCCTGAATTTTTTCAACATCGATAATCAAATGTTTTTAAGCATCAAAGCATCATATCAGAATGATTTCTGAAGGATCATGTGACACTGAAGACTGGAGTTATAATGCTTTGCATCACATAAATACATTTTAAAACATTTTAACAAACATTTTGAAATATATTCAAACAGAAAAGTTATTTTAAATTTTAATAATATTTCAAAATATTACTGTTTTTTGCAGCCTTGGTGAGCATAAGAGACTTCTTCTAAAAACAAAAAAATCTTTGACTGGCAGTTAGTCATCATTATTTAATTTATGTTTGAATAAATCTGTCATAAAAACAAGTTATTATTACACAGTTTAATGTCATTTAAATGTTTATATTTCACGAACAAACTGGAGTAGAAACATTTTTCTGTTATTAAAAAGTCTGCCTTATGTGAAATTTAAATGTTTGTACAACTCTAGCTATTTGAATGTTGATTATTAAATAAGTTTGGTTATAATTTATTATTAATTCCTTTAATTATTTTCGGTTTAGTTTTTCAGCCAAATCCTGAATTTTTGGTTTTGGCCCAAAATTTTAATTTTGATACATCCCTACAAATAATAATAATGTAGTGAATAAGTAAGTGAAGAATGTGAATGCTCACTCTGTAAACAGGAAAGTTTGAAGAACTGAATGAGTTCAGTTCTTAGATTTTGTGCGTCTAAACAAAATATGTTGCCCAACTGCGAATGAAACACGCACTCACCTGACTGCATGGCGATGATCTCCAGCTGTGTTTTCTGAATGGAGTAACTAGCCCAGGTGTGATGTGAGTCAGACAGCCACTGCAGCAGATCTGCCATGTGCTGTCGGTACAACTCACACGCTCCACTGAGACCCTGTGCCTCACACAAACTCCTCAATGATTCTTCTGCCTGAGAAAGACAGAGAATAATCTTTACTTATGTAATCTACTGTTCATCCACCTACTGTGAACTAAAATGTACTGTAAATAATATTGCATAATCACTCATATAAAGAGACCAATGAATCACAGTTCATGTTTTTAAAGGCACAATCTGTACGTTTTTGCTGCTAGAGGTCGCATTATCAAAACAATAACAAAGGCGAAGCTTGATGACGCTATGAAGGAGAGTGGAACGATGGGAGATGTCGTTTTCACCATCCAGAGATATATGGAATTCACGAATCATGTTCATGGACGAGGTAATTCATTTGTTTTTGTATTACCTGTACGTTTGATCACACTATTTTATGTCATCGTTAATGCTGCGCAGTTTTACACGTTTAAACAAGCGTACTAAAAGTGAATGGTGAATTTGCAAGTAATGGCTAAATATTTTTGTGCAACACATACTGTATTTAATTTCACTGCCATAGACTTGGTCACCAGACTTGATAAAAAAGCATTACTGACAAATTGCAATATAACTGTAGGTGTCATTTCATCAGCATAACCCACAAAGAATTATGTACAATGCTTACAAAACATGTGAAGTCTAGGTTTGTCACAAAGCTCTCCCAATCTCAAAAACCCCACGCTGATATTGATCATCGTTTTATTTCTCCGTTTGTCACAAAGCCTGTTTGTCTCAAGGCCAAAGTATACTTTGCTTGATTTGCGCACTTGAAAACAAAAGTCCACTAGATAGTGCGCACGCGCCAAACGCGTCTTTCTGCGCTCACGGTCAAAGAAGTATCTGTGGAAAGTGAAGTATAGCTGGGGCTTCAGTTGATCTACGTTTACGTTTTTTTGGATTTTCTGTACTAGGCATTCAATCATCTTAATAGTGAACCAACGAAACAACAGCGGCGCATTTGTCCACGTGTGTTGCCATGGTTTCTACGAGTAGAAACTGCAGATACAGGCAATTTACAGGCAACAAAGACAAGGGATGAGCCATAATTTAAAATAGGATGTATGCAAGTACACATCTGCATGAAATATATCACACTTTGCAAGTGGTTTTTGGATATTTTATTACAAAAATCTTACATATTGTGCCTTTAATGTCACCATGATATCAAAATGTACAATTCTCTTTTTTATGGAATATTGCGGTATTTATTATAAAAGATCTATCCGTGTGCATCATAATTTTTTTTTAAATTCACATGCCCTCAAAGACTCTTTGATGATGCGTTTACTGGCATGAGCGCGGGACAACCTGTCACTCACATGAGATCCACCAATAGTAAACCAGAAACATCCAACCAGCCGTTTCACTTGGATATACGTCACAGTAGGGAACAAAAAACTATTTCAACTTCTGTTTCATGTCGACTTTAACAAGACTTTGTAAATCAGTAGGCAACTTTCTTGAGACCTTGCAGTATGCTAAATATAATGAACTTAAATCAGTCATGTCTAATGTTTTAAGCTGAATTTGTGTGTGGGAAATGCCGTACGTGTGGGTTTTACCTTGTGCTGTTGCTGCTCTGAGGCGAGACTCTGAACTGACACCAGAACCTTCAGCAGCTGCAGACTGATGACATCACAGTCCACCTGACACACACACAGCACAGCATCCACACACACCAACAACTGATCCAGATACAGTGCCTGAGAGACAAAAAAAAAAAGAAAGATACATATGCACTTTTCATTACTTTTGTTTAATGTTTATTATGTCCTTTATTTCTTTTTGTTTGACATGCGGTTTAATTTCTAATTTTACGCTGGACTATTTAATTTAATTTAATTTAATCAAATTTAATTATAGTTGCCATATTTGTTGTTCATTTGGCCTACTTTGTACTACTTTGACAAATGAACCATTTTTGTCATGCCAATAAAAGACACTAAAACACATCTAAACTCTCTGACCTTGTAAAGCAGTCCAAAACACACAATGAGCTTTTCTTTCCATCAGTCTCTGTTATTTTCCTGCCCCACTGTATTTTTATCCACCCTCAAAACCTCGATGTCTCTCTTTCCGTGCAGTGATCACATGTCTAGACAAAAGTGTCACATTCACAGCAACAAGAGGATCATGACACTGTTTCCTCCAATCAGCGGTTCTGTCATTAACAGGGGCAGGATGATTAACCTGCAGGTGTTTTCACTGGCCTACAGGAAGTGTGTGTGTGGGTGTGTGTGTGTGTTGGGGGGACAGTTTTACTACTAATTTTAGAAGGCAAAACTGAAAAGAACTACAAAGAATTAAGACTCTCTCTTTTTATTAATGTTCAGGACAAGAATATGATTTATGCATGTACTGTACTTATGTATGTGAAAGAAAATTATAACAAAATTAAATAAAATAATGATGATGACAAGGTTATGCACATGTAAATAAAATAAAATGATAAAATACAAAAACATGAAGTAGACGGGTACAATAAAAAAATAAAAAAATGAGGTATACAGGGTTATGCACATGTAAATAAAAAAATTAAGTAGGGTTCTGCAAAGATAAAATAAAATATTATGAGGTACAAAGGGTTATGTATAGGTCAAAATAAATAAATACATTTTGAAAAAATGGAAGATGGCAGACAGGGTTAAATAAATTATTAAATAGAAAGGGTTATGCACAAGTAAAAAAATAAAATAACTGTATTTAAAATTGTTATATTGTTTATAATAATATTATGATGTAGAAAGGGTTATGTACAGAAATAAATGAATGAATGCATAATATTAAGGGTTATGCACAGGTAAAAAAAAAAAAAGAGGTAGGGTTATGTAAAAAGATCAAATAAAATATGAGGTAAAAAGGGTTATGTGCAGGTATAAATAAATAAATATATAAATAAACGGCAGACGGCATATAGAGTTATGCACAGGTAAAATCAAATAAATAAAATATTAAGTAGACAGGATTATGCAGGAAAAAATTAATAAAATAATAAAATAAAAATGGAAGATGGCAGAAAGGGTTATAGACAGGGAAAATTTATAAATAAATGAAATTATAAAGTAGACACTTATGCACAGGTAAAAAAATTAAACAAATAAAAATAATATTTTTATTAGGTACTGTTAGTTGATGGTGTGGAGTTTTGAAATATATAAAATTCATGAGCTTTATAATTGATGTCTTTGCAGATATACCTATCATAAATCAAGTTAATGTACTTTTTCCATTATGTAATGTAATAATAGACTTTCTTTTAAAGATGTCACTTCACGAGCAGATTTCCAGTTCAAACTAAAACACTCGTGAAACAGAAGCATGTTCTTTAGTTCATGCCTAGGGCTGTCAGAGGAGTGATCGACAGGTCTGACAACTGTTTTAAACCGATCATCCTAACCAGCACTTTCTGCCATTCATGGCCGTCTGGCTTTTCCTGTCCATAAATATGGCCCTGCCTCCACAACAGCCCCTCAGCAGAAGCATGTCTCGTCCCACCCTGTCTCCAGCTTGTCTCTTTTCAGGACAGAGGTGAGCAGGCCACAGCTGTCAGCTATGACATGAGCAGGCAGGTATGCATAATATGTATATTCTCTAATATAGATCTGAAATTTTATGTTGACCTCCCTCGGTTTAGACAGCTGAGATTTACATTCCCGCTTGTAGTCCCATGGCAACACCGAAAACAAAACACAGAGAGAGCTGGTGCTTCTGTTTTCCATGTCCTACAGGCATCGCAAATCCAATTCATAACATATTACACAAGTGCACATCTTCTGTTAAAGACCCACAACATCTAACACATCCTCAAAAAAGGACTGCAGGCGTATTATTTCCTTGCCTTGTTCCTACACTGTACTTTTTTTCCGATGATTTTGGAAAACAGACAGTCGAAAGTGTTCTGACAACAACTACATCAAAGAGCGCGCTGACTTCAAAGCTGCAGTGTACTGGAAAGATCAGAGCATCTGCCTCGGTTCACTCAACAGTGGGTTTCACTGCTACTCCACAGACTGTGGCTCATGTCATGAAAAACAGGATTCTTCTTGCCCTTTCGAAAAAAGAGTTTGAAGCATTATTTATTGTAGACATACTCTAAAATTCACTCAACACAAAACTCCCCAGATGTGGCATCATGTCCAGTAAACAAACCAGTTTGCTGAAACTAAGCAGTGTTACTTTAGTATTTAAAGGGACAGGTCACCCAAAAATGAAAATACCCCATGATTTACTCACCCTAAAGCCATCCTAGGTGACTATCAACAAATCAAGCGTATAGCGTCAGTTCTGGCAGGTCACGTCAGTCAAGCTTGCATCAGCTGATCACGTCTACCTATAGGAATACGACATCTATCACAACATACATATATAGCTCCTCACCAGCTATCGCGTTCTCCAGAGCTCATTTACCCTCCTCCATCCCCAGCTCCTCCTCTTGTCAGTCAGGATTTGATATTCTAATTCCCCTTGAATCAGACTAAATTCCTGAATTATTTTGTACATTTAATATGATATATATCTATTATAATATATCTGCAATACATTATGTTGGTTCTGTTCTGTTTCCCTAAGGGGGGGTTTGCTGCTCTCACTGCTCTTATCCATGCTAGGCTGCATGGATGCGCAGGGAGTTCTTGCCCAGAACAGAACCATACCGGCAATCCAAACTGTATGCTAACAGTCAATCAATCATCTTTGACGATAGTGGTCCTGACAGAACTATATGACTTTCTTCTTTCAGACGAATACAATCAGAGTTATATTAACAAATGTCCTGCCTAATCCAAGCATTATAATGGCAGAGAATGGCAGCCCAAAATTTGAAGCCCAAAAAAGTGCATCCATCCATCATAAATGCAATAATACATAATGAATTATTATGTTTTTATCACCTTAGAATGAGCCATTTCTATCTACACACACTGCGGGTCCCCTTATAGTGAAGTCTCCATTTTGCACCGCCATGTTTCTACAGTAGCCCTAAACGGACAAACTGCTCTACAGAGCACTAGCTACTCTCTGCTGTCTCAGATGACGACATCTTTGTCCTGTGTCGGCCACCGTAGCTTCTCTATGTGCTTCGAAAGAGAGGGGTGAGCGGTGGATGGTCACAATTCGCAACCTCACAGCTAGATTGCGCTAAATTTAAACACTGAACCTTTAAGTGTGAACGCTGCCATCCGAATCCTAGTGCGCACCAAACAAGCAAAAAAAATCCCTATCTTTTCAGGGGTCTCTATCCACTTCCAAACAAACTCTGGTATGGTGCGAATGAAATATGAACGCAAAAAGGATCAAAGAGATGTAAACAAAGCAAACCAAACACAAACGAAGATCTGCTGCGAGGAGACACGGTTCTGATGCCTTTACCGAACTGTAATGGCAACATCGCGACTACCGATATGTGTGAGCATTCTGTCCATTTTAGGGTCTCTTTCCAGTTTTTGGTTTGTTTACATGTCTTTGGTCTGTGTTGCATTCATATATCATTCAAACCGCACCAGAGTTGGTTTGGAAGCGGACCGAGACCCATCTTTTCAGAGGTCTCAGGCCGCTTGTTTGGTGCACACCAGGGTTCGGATAGCAGCGTTCACACTTCATCAAATAAACCGCACTAACAGAGCAATCGCACCAGGGTTCGTTTTAAATCAAACCAAACATGCCATATGAACATACCCTAAATATTCAGTAATACTGATTTAAAGGCACTGCCTGACACTATTGGATGAGAACAAAACTTGAGAACTTTAGTTGAATCAACTTTGTTTTTGATAATTACATTTTGCAACTGTTTTGCAACAAATGTTACTGAATTGAATCAACATTGAGCTGAATAGCGACACTGTTGGCTTCTGTAGAGCTGTTTATAACTGAACTGAACTCATTTCAAAATGAATGAACTTTACTCAGCTATTGAACTGAACTGACTTGAGTCCTCATGGCATCCTCACAACGGGTTTCTGACTTTAGCATGTTGATAAGTCAAGAAAGTGACACTGTAAATTTAAATAGTCCATTTTTGATTAGATAAAACTACTATTAATTTACTATTTTCATCACTGAATGAAATATAATTTTACACTACCATTCAAAATATTGGGGTCGGTAAGATTTTTTGTTTTTGAAAAAAGTCTCACTGAGTTATGCTCACCAAGGCTGCTTTTATTAGATCAAAAATACAGTATTATTGTGCAATATTATTGCAATTTATAATAGCTGTTTTCGATTTGAATATATTTTAAAATGTAATTTATTAAAGCTGAATTTTCAGCATAATTTCTTCAGTGTCACATGAGCCTTCAGAAATCATTTGCTGCTCCAGAAACATTTCTTATTACTATCAATGTTGAAAACAGCTGTTCTGCATAATATTTTTATGGAAACCTTTGATTCTTTGATGAATAGAAGGTTAAAAAGAACTGCATTTATTTGAAATAGAAATATTTTGTAACATTATAAATGTCCTTACTGTCACTTTTAATCAATTAAATGCATCCTTGCTGAATAAAGGTTTTCATTTCAATGAATGAATGAATGAATGAATGAATGAATGAATGAATGAATGAATGAATGAATGAATGAATGAATGAATGAATGAATGAATGAATGAATGAATGAATGAATGAATGAATGAATGAATGAATGAATGAATGAATGAATGAATGAATGAATGAATGAATGAATGAATGAATGAATGAATGAATGAATGAATGAATGAATGAATGAATGAATGAATGAATCTGAGTGATCCCAAACTTTTTTGTCTTTATAGTCAACATTTTTCTTATCTGTCATCTTAGATGAGTTCATTACAATACTTTCTGGGACTGCATTCACCATGAAGGATACATCCAGTTCTGCATTAGATTAGCCTAATTGATGCTTCTTAAAAGGCAACATAATTATGCTATGATGCCTTAAAATGCTGTCTAGGTTGGCAGCTCATTAGAATTCGGAACAGAGCTACTGTATTTTTGTAAATACACATTAAAAGGCAGTCTAATATTCATTCTCTCTCTCCCTCTCGATTTCCAGGCAGTCATTTTATTAGCTATTGTGGTATTAAAAACAGGATAATTTGCCATTTCCTTCCCTAAATCTGACAAAAACCACTGTCTCGCCTCCATTTTTTTGTCTCAATCCTCTCTATGGGACAGTCAGAGGTCCTGCAACATCTGTGATGAACCATGTCTTTACTGTGTGTCACCATCTCCCAGCCAATGCTGTTGAGGCCACATTGTTTCACGGAAGGAAAACTTTGTGAGATTCTGGCATGAATTCTGAGATGAAATATAGACAGCTGGACCAAAGTATGCCAGATACTTTCAGGGTGGGGGGGGTTGGGGGTCAGGGCAAAATTAGTCATTTTTCTTTTAGAGCTTTTAATTACACTACAGAGGGAATTTCTGCAAAGCCCTCTCAGGGGTGGTGACTTGGCACTGAAGAGAGTAAACTCAAAAAATAGAGCGTTATTTTAGATATCAAAGCAAGCCGAATGTGGGTTGAGAGGAAACCAGGGCCAGACTCTTGGGTCTGGGTGGGATTTTTCCACTCGGTCTGACAAAGATATGTTCTAACACATCTGTAAGATGAATATGTGTGTGTGTGAGGGGGCTGGAAAATATGTAATAAAAGACATTCTTTAGAAAAACTACATTTGAAACGCTTAAGTCTAAAATAAAACAAGCTAATAAGAGTTAAAAACAGTTGTTTCAATGCAAAAAGGAAGAAAAATTTGACATGATTTTGTTAAACTGCTGCCACGAAGAGGTTAGCACACACAAACCCGATTCCAAAAAAGTTGGGACACTGTACAAATTGTGAATAAAAACAGAATGCAATGATGTGGAAGTTTCAAATTTCAATATTTTATTCAGAATACAACATAGATGACATATCAAATGTTTAAACTGAGAAAATGTATCATTTTGAGGGAAAAATAAGTTGATTTTAAATTTCATGGCATCAACACATCTCAAAAAAGTTGGGACAAGGCCATGTTTCCCACTGTGTGGCATCCCCTCTTCTTTTTATAACAGTCTGCAAACGTCTGGGGACTGAGGAGACAAGTTGCTCAAATTTAGGAATAGGAATGTTGTCCCATTCTTGTCTAATACAGGCTTCTAGTTGCTCAACTGTCTTAGGTCTTCTTTGTCGCATCTTCCTCTTTATGATGCGCCAAATGTTTTCTATGGGTGAAAGATCTGGACTGCAGGCTGGCCATTTCAGTACCCGGATCCTTCGTCTACGCAGCCATGATGTTGTAATTGATGCAGTATGTGGTCTGGCATTGTCATGTTGGAAAATGCAAGGTCTTCCCTGAAAGAGAAGACGTCCGAATGGGAGCATATGTTGTTCTAGAACTTGGATATACCTTTCAGCATTGATGGTGCCTTTCCAGATGTGTAAGCTGCCCATGCCACACGCACTCATGCAACCCCATACCATCAGAGATGCAGGCTTCTGAACTGAGCGCTGATAACAACTTGGGTTGTCCTTGTCCTCTTTAGTCCAGATGACATGGCGTCCCAGTTTTCCAAAAAGAACTTCAAATTTTGATTCGTCTGACCACAGAACAGTTTTCCACTTTGCCACAGTCCATTTTAAATGAGCCTTGGCCCAGAGAAAACGCCTGCGCTTCTGGATCATGTTTAGATATGGCTTCTTTTTTGACCTGTAGAGAATGGCACGGTGGATTGTGTTCACCGACATTGTTTTCTGGAAGTATTGCTGAGCCCATGTTGTGATTTCCATTACAGTAGCATTCCTGTATGTGATGCAGTGCCGTCTAAGGGCCCGAAGATCACGGGCATCCAGTATGGTTTTCTGGCCTTGACCCTTACGCACAGAGATTGTTCCAGATTCTCTGAATCTTTGGATGATATTATGCACTGTAGATGATGATAACTTCAAACTCCTTTCAATTTTTCTCTGAGAAACTCCTTTCTGATATTGCTCCACTATTTTTGGCTGCAGCATTGGGGGAATTGGTGATCCTCTGCCCATCTTGACTTCTGAGAGACACTGCCACTCTGAGAGGCTCTTTTTATACCCAATCATGTTGCCAAAAGTTGCATGAAATCCAAAATGAGCCAATATTTGGCATGACATTTCAAAATGTCTCACTTTCAACATTTGATATGTTATCTATATTCTATTGTGAATAAAACATAAGTTTATGAGATTTGCAAATTATTGCATTCCTTTTTTATTCACAACTTGTACAGTGTCCCAACTTTTTTGGAATCTGGTTTGTACACAGATTTCAACACTGGACGTCACCAAGTGGCAGTACTGTTAGTAGTGGTCATTTCTACGGTTTAATGCTAATGTTATTGGTTGGCTGCATAACTGCGCAACAAATGTGATGAATTCCCGGTAAAACATCTAAAATTGTCAACTTTGACAATAAATTAATTCTGGTTGCTTTGCTGTGGCAAGTCACTGTGTGAACACAGTGTTGCAATGGATACTAAGCATTCAAGAGCAGGTAGAAGGCAGAAATGTCATTAACTCTCACCTGTTGGGACCCCTGACAGACTTCAGGGTGCGCAAGCATGTTTCCAATTTTTAAAAGGTGGGGTCGTAGCACCTCCCTTGAACTCCCTCTTAATACAGCCCCCAGAACCATGAGAGGAGCCCAGGGAGCAGCAGACGAGCATGAAGCGGAGTCTTCAATGTGAGGTAACAGCAACTTGAGGTAGACCTCCGGACTGACAAATGCTCCCAAGAGCTTTGCTGACTCCAAACACTGTCAAAGAGAGAGAAATTAAGCCATACATATACATATCTCATAAAATGAAACCAAAATCAATTCAATATAAATGTTCAAACAATCCATTAAAATACTCTAGGTCTTTGCTTAAAGTTGAAATGTGTAATTTTTAAAGAAAGTAGTGTCTGTCTATCTGTCTGTCTGTCTGTCTGTCGGTCGATCTATCTGTCTATCTTTCTGTATATCTATGTATATCTGTGACAGATCAACAGACAGAAAGATAGATAGATCAACAGAGAGATAGATCAACAGGCAGGCAGGCAGACAGACAGACAGACAGACAGACAGACAAACAGACAAACAGACAGAAAGATCAACAGACAGACAAATATAGATATATAGATCAACAGAGAGACAGATAGACAGACAGATCAACAGACAGACAGACAGACAGATCAACAGACAGACAGAACAACAGACAGACAGACAGACAGAACAACAGACAAATAGAGCTAGATCAACAGACAGACAGACAGATCAACACAGACAGATCGATCAACAGACAGACAGACAAATAGAGAGCTAGATCAACAGACAGATCAACAGACAGACAGAAAGACAGACAGACCGCTCAACAGACAGACAGACCGATCAACAGACAGACAGACCGATCAACAGACAGACAGACAGACAGACAGACAGATAGATAGACTCATTAAATCAAAATTCTAAAAGATGATCCTGATTGGTTGTCCTGTTACCTGTGTTCTGACGTCAGGCTCAGGGTCCGCACAGGCATGGTACAGCACTGTGAGCAGTGACTGCAGGTGTTGCGTACAGTGATCCTCAGCATGCAGCAGCAGAACCCGCAGCAGCTGGGACGTCTTCACTCGCGTCTGCACTAACCAGTCGCCAATGTCCCGGCCCACCGCAGGAAGCAGCTTAGACAGATTCCTCAACACCAGCTCCCTGCAGCCCAGCCCGGGACGCTCTCCTGTCCGAGATAAAAGGGAAAACATTGTTTTATATTTCAGTGTTCCCCAAACACAGCTGGTACCTTTGATTTGCTTTAAACATATGCTAAGATTTTAGGATTTTTTTTTAAAGAAATCTCTTATGCTCAACAACGTATTTAATTGATCAAAGATACAGTAAGGGCTGGTATTTTTATGAGCTGTGTTATGCGGAGAGGCGCTGCAAAAGACAAGATGTAAGCGCAAGGGTTAAAGTGTTTACACTGAAAAACATTGGAATAGTAGCGCAATGGAATGAAAAAACACATTCTCTGTGCAAGGACCCTTGAAACAGTAGTTCTTGCTAAATTAATGTTTACATTTTTTTTTATAAATCTTAAATGATCCCAAACTTTTGAATGGTGGTGTAATGACTAACATCTAACTAACAGCACTGACTAACAATACTTTCACATTCAGGTTCGCTTTGTTTCTCTCCTCTCTCTACTTTCCCCTGAATAAAAGTGACAAAAACTCAAAAAGCTAGCTGACAACCCAGCAAGCCTTCCTAGTTTCACAATAAACCTTAACTAGGGCAAGATAACTGAGCAATACTGAGTCTGTCATATGCTATTTGAGGGATTCATCTGGAGTTTTCATGTCTAATGTATATATACACATCGCACGGCCAAAAATTTGGCTATTTGGATTTAAATGGGCAAATGCTTAAGAGTCAATGATTGGATCACAGTGGTGCCAATTCATGTGTCAAAAGGATTCTTCATGCCTGATGAATCTTGACATTGTCATCCTGGAATATGGCCATGATTTGTCTTCCTACATGGTTGTTTAAGAAATGAAAAGCTGCACACTCCATCAATCCGGGTTAGAAGAACTGTTGCCAAACATATATCATGCTAGAAACATAATAATCATTGCAATAATGATCAAACCATTGACTCTTAAGCATTTGCCTATTTACATCTAAAAAACAACTTTTTTTTTTTTGGCCAGGCAGTGTATAAAGAAGGTCATTCTGTTATTAGTCAGTTTCACCTCCAGATGTGTAAAGGGCAGGTGCAGGCAGCAGAAAGTCCATCTTATCCTTCAGATCATCCTCATTTTCCTTTTCCCACTGAGATCCTACTTGTTTCCATAAGTCCTCAGCAAGAGACCTGGATAAATTCATTTAAAATCACAAAATCATATTTTTACACAAAGAACGAGAAGACATAAGTAAATAAACAAGAAGACAAATATACCACTGTTCAAAGTACAGGATAAACAGAGCACAAAACTCACGGTTCGGATTATATTATGGTTTTTGAGTCACGGATCTGGGGCTGTATTCACAAAACATAGTATCTTAGCACTAAGAGTTCTCCTAAATAGCAGTAAAAGTTCTTAGGTAAGAGTTTTCTACTAAAACCTATTCACAAAGCTGCTGAGACCAGCTTTTACTAAGGAACAGAGAGAAGTCTAAGAATAAGCGCGGGGTTGACCTTGTTGTCATCACGCTTACTAACTATGACCACAGTGATTGGCTGATAGGGGAGGAGTCTCTGTCAGCGATTTAATCGTAGAAATATTGTAGAATGAGGTATCATGTTGCCATATTCAAATAAAGTTTTTAAAATAAGATTGTTGCCATATTCAAATAAAGATTTTAAAAAGTAGACCAAGGGTCAATAATTAAACTAGTATATGTTCCGCTAAATGCCTTGGACAGCATGCCAAGTACGCTTATATTTTTTTTACTCCATTCAATCATTTGTAAGTGTGAACTCGTGAAAACAACTGACACAGGTAATCGGACATTATTTATTCATTCATTTATTTCTGCCATTTTATCGTAGATTAAAATCTATAAATCGTGTATTGCAGTTATGAAGAAAAGGTTCAGCACCCAGGGCTCTATCGACTATCTCCTCAACAGTGTCTTTTGGGTGGATTGCTGAGGCAGATTGTTTGTGATTTGATGACCATATTAGTGATTTAGGAGTCCTCTTGACTACTCCTAACGCTTCAGATTTAGGAGCTAGTTTTAGTGCTAAAATGCTTTATGAAATACTCTTAGATTTAGGAGTCCTAAAATTAAGACTGACACGCCCATTCTTTTTAAGAGTTTCTCCTAAATTGGCAAGTTAGGAGCTACTTTTAGCCTTAAGATGTTTTTTGTGAATATGGCCACAAAAATCCTTGCTGATCATTTTTCAGATCAGCAAGAAAAAAAATGGGGGTGGGGGGTTTGCTTTCCAATTTCCACATTTTACTTAAAATTTACTTTAAGTCTCCAATACTGCAGCAAAAACTACTAGCCTAACTAACTGAATTAAAACAGGCAAGTGAACAGTCAGTATACACTAATTACAAGCATAGATAAATACAATATAACAAAGTTACAAATAAAGTAAGGTCTAACTGTAGTATTCATTTCGGGTACAGAAATGTAATAATTAAATGTAAAATATCACTATAGTGTTCACGTATAATATTAATGTAGGTTCATCTTTGCTAAAGCTGTATTTTGTAGTTTGATTGAGATTAATGACATATAGACAACAGCAGGCATTTATAGGCTGCTGTCACTTTAAGATCTAATGCAAGGATCCAATATAATGATACACATCCAATTTTTTTTCTCAACTCTCCACGTTCACTTAGACACAACCGACTGTTTTTACAAGAATATTTACCGAGGCGGGTATTTTGACAATTTTGTGTGTATGTGTCCATCCAAGTGCACGGAGATTTGGATTTTGTGTGCTATCTGAAACGCGCCTCTCTCTCTGTGTCCGCACGCAGAGAAATCAACGTGTGGGTACCGAATTAAATTCTCCTCTGCCTCTTCTAGCACTGGAATGATTTAAAATCTATTGAATGTGTAAACTAGCAAGACAAAGTCTTACCAATCCCAAACTTTTGAACAGTAGTCTACATAAGTAGCTATGTTTCCATCCACCTATTTTTGTGCGCATTTTGGGATATCGCATAAAAAAATGCTGGATGGAAATGCCAAGATGTGCATAAATTAAAAAATGTGCATACAATTTTTATCCAACAAAACGACATACATAAACTACGATGGAAACACATTTACCGAATAAATCCCTCGATACGCAACAACAATACAAAAAAACTCACGACTTATTTTTACTAGTTCTCATGACAACACTTATTTCACTATATTTGTTTTCACCTGATTTCTGGGATCTCATCACTGAGACTGCTCAGAAGCAGCGGGATAAGCTTGTGGAAGTAGGAATATCTGTCCGGCAGGTGGAGAAGCCAATCACCCAGGACTACAGTAACAGCCTTCCTCACCTGAACAGATTAGCACAACAATAAATCATTCCCTTTTGGAATACATAACACCTATGTGACTTGTAAAACAGGAATTATATTTCATATTTAGCAGAAGAATTTCTTGGTGAGATATCAAAAACACAGCATTTATTAAATAACGCATCAATCAAGAACATTTTCAAGAACAAGCCTAAATGCTGCCAGCTCACCCTTGGTGAGTCGTCAAACAATCTCTGAGCCAAGTGGGACAAAACGTCATCTACATTTTTGCCTGCACTGTGCCGGATGACCGCGCCAGTGGCCTGTGTGGCCGAAACTCTCACTTGGGAATGCTGGTGAGAAATAGTCTGCAACAGGGGCTTCAGAAGACTCTCAGCCTGCAGGTGAAAGTGATCTGGGCAAAGATAGATAGACAGAAACTTGCACATTACTATCACAGTGTCTGATTGTCTTATATGTGAATAAAATACTAAATTAAATTGGTTCATCACATAAAGTGATCATGTCTCTTCATAATATTTGGACTAAACCACTCAATTCATATGGATCTCTTTATGAACTTTTTGAAGCGTCAGTGGTAGCTGTTGCGTAGCTGTCAATGAAGGGACAGAAATTGCTCAGATTTCATCAAAAACATCTTCATTTGTGTTCTGAAGATGAACGAAAGTCTTACAGGTTTGGAAAGACATGAGGGCGAGTGAATGATGACAATTTTCATTTTTGGGTGAACTATCCCTTTAATGAGTTGGTTTGGTTCGTTTGTGCTTGATGTTTGGAGCTGAACTTTGCAGGAAGGTAGATCTTCAGGATTGGCCCCTCCTGAGATAATGTGTATATGCATATGGATCATTAAGGGCGAGTAATATGTCATTTAGAGTCATTACACAGGAGTTAGGTGGCAAACTGGCCTAAGATGTGTTGTATATACTGTATAGACATACAAGGTATCAGTCTGACCGTTTTACCATGACAACCAACAACATACTTGTACCTAAGGACAATTTACTACTCATTTAACAAACATACTACTCGACTTTAATGATACAAATGACGTACGTATTTATGCATAATATACTGTATCTTAACTGTCTTTTGAAGCACTTCAACAGCTTAAGGGCCCTACTTACCAGGAACACACTGTGCAAAACTGATGGTGCATTTACAGCTTTCTTTCTTGACTTCAGGGAAGGGATCTGTGATGGTTCTCTGCAGGATCTTCATCATGTCATCCAGGTAGGGGGCCAGTTGCCTGCCGCACACCTCCACCAGCAGAGACAGCATCTCCACCAGAGCCAGCCTGAGCTCCTCCGCCGGCTCCAGGAACTCCTTGCCCCCGAGCCTCTGCGCCAGGGCGGGCATGAGGTAGGGCAGAGAGTCTTCTGGTTTGGGGACAGATCTGATAAACTCTGTGATGATCTGAATAGTAGAGTCTCTGCATGTCTCCGCGGGATCTGACAGACATTTCAGCAGCACCTTCAGCAAACCGTCGAAAAGCTCCTGCAGCGCACCGCTGGACAACCGCTGCTCGATTGTTTCTTTTTTCACCGCTTCTAGAGCTCGTCTTCTCGCGCTTTTATTATCCTCGTTTAAACAGTTTAAATGGCGAGCCAGAGATTTTAAAACATCTGCTGCAGCTCGGTCATCACTGGCGGTCGCCATTGCTCCTTCACGTGTTGTTGTTGTGGATGGTTGTCATAGCGGTTGTTGCCACTACGAGTGTAGATTGCGACAGCTAAAATGGCTTTACGGTAGATGAGCATTCAAAACAGTTAAACTTTATTTGCCTTCTTTTACTATGGTCAGAACAATATTTTTCACAAGAAAAATATACAGATAATTATAAGACACAGAATTGTTTGCAACGAGATGGTGGCATATATATATATATATATATATATATATATATATATATATATATATATATATATATATATATATATATATATATATATATTTTTTTTTTTTTTTTTTTTTCTTCACCAAATTCTGTATTTGACAATACACAACACCAATCTTGCCTCTAAGCAGTTTGAATAACGTAAGAACAATCTGCTATTTCTGCTATCTGCTATTACAAAGTCATACATTTTTATATTTACTGTGTCCATAGGTGCTCATTGGAAGAAAAACAAACAAAACTGACATATGCACAGTCACCTCTGCAGATACATTTGACATAAGGTCAAATTTTTTTTCCTTTTTTTATAAAAATAAATAAATAATTTAAAAATAAAATAAAAAAACCTTGCGTGCTTTTCTGGATGACGCACTGACCCACAATGACGCTGATTGGCTGAAACATGGGATAATTGAAAATAAATAAATAAATAAATACCCCTAAAATAATCTAAAGTAATCTCACCCCCATTATCATCTACATAACAGTTATATATATATATATATATATATATATATATATATTTTTTTTTTTTTAAATGATGTATTTAATTAATGCCAGTATCAGTGTCAGTGTCCAATCGGGAGACGGATTGACGTCATAGCGCTCGCGAGCAGCAGGACCAAACAAGCAACATCCCAGAGTGCGAGCCTTGCATCTCCGCCTCATAACGGTAAGCCAAATTAACATCAAATGCTGTGACACAAGCGACTGTTTTCAGCTTAATATAACGGCAGATGCGGTTTTCAAGATAATGATAATGACTAAAACCATTTATACACCGCATAGGTTTGTATTTTGAAGCGAATAAGCTGTGATAAAAACGTAAACAGGTGATCACAGAGTGATGCTCGAACGCTCCGCCAACACACCGACGGTTCGTTTTTCACGCACGACTGAATGCGGTATCGGTTTCGTGAACCTACTATAGGTCGAGAAAGATCATTGATCCTTCAGTTGTTGGTGATTTTTGGATGTTTGATGCGAATCAGTGGCGGAAGTGAAATGTAAATATGTAACATGCAGAACAATGGCCTATATCATCATTATATCTATCTATCTATCTAGCCACCCATCCATCCATAGGTTGATTGACAGTTACATACATGCGTCTTGAATATAATGTGGATTTTTCTAGTCACTCAACAAGCAAACATTATTTGAGAGAAAAAGACACACTGACTTAAGAAAGAATATCTCTCCTCATCCCCCTCCTTTGCTCTTTTCTCCTGCGGCAGAGATAGAAGATAAGATGGCCACCTCCTCCTCCAATCTGGAAGAAGATGAAAGTCTGAAAGGCTGTGAGGTTTTCGTGCAGAAACACAACATACAGCAGATCCTCAAAGAGTGCATCGTCAACCTGTGCATCGCCAAGCCCGAGCGGCCTATGAAGTTCCTGCGGGAACACTTCGAGAAGCTGGAGAAGGTGCGTTACTCTTACTCTATTTGCCCTGCTGGTCATATGTTTATATAAGTTATGAATTTGCATCGGAAAGGGTGATGGTTAGGGATCTCGGCTGCTGACACAACGGATGTGGCTTCATTCCCATGGAGCTGGGGAGCTGGAGAGTTATTGAGATCATTGCTGTCCCATTCGGCTTGACACTTAACCTCAAGATGCTCTGAGGGGATTGTTCCTGTAACGAATGTACTGCATATTGCTTTGGGAAAAAAGTCTGGCTGAATACACTGTCAGTGTATTCATTGTTAATGAACGCCTTCGCCTTCCCTCAAATATTCATGATCAATGCCATTATGTTAGCGTTCATAGTGAGGTTGATGTTCTTCTTTATGGGACTTAGTTGTTGACAAGTGCACCACAATAGAAAGGATCTGAATTATTTTTAGAACTAATTTGGAATGAGAAATTATTGGTTTCTATTAACGCCCCTGGAGTGTGTGAATTGAGTGGACGGTACACTTAGGCACATTTTCAGGTGTTAACATTGGGTTTTGGATTTAGTATGGCTTTTATAGTTTTACAGCAACTAGGTAAAACATCCTTTTACACTCATCATTTCTCTGTTTGTTCTCTGTTTTTTAAAAAAAATTTATTTATGATGATTTACACATTTCAATTAATGGTACAATTCCATTGAATTCAATAATCCTTACACATTTGTATTTAATTGAACAATGCTTAATCAATTCTTCAATTAAAATGTGCAAGGATTATTCAATTCAGTTTTATGTAATTGAACTATTTATTGAAATGCGTAAATCTTATAAAAAGGCTTAAAATTTTGAGTGTAGAATTTCGTGATTCTCAACATTTTTGTCTCCAAGACCTCCCATATTCAGCAACAATATTAAAAAGTTTAAGGAGAAGAATTTTTAAAATAGTAATAATTTCTACCTGTTTAAGTAATTTAGAGCTTGTTATAACAACAATATATATAGTGGTGTTATTTTTATAAGTGATCAGACTTAAAACAGACCATGGACATGTAAAAATCTTGTTGCTTTATCCCATTCAAAAGTTTGGGGTCGTTAATTTTTTTTTAAAGGTTTTTGAGAGAAGTCTTTGATATGTACACCAAGGCTGCATTTATTTGTGCAAAACACACACACACACACACACACACACACACACACATATATATATATATATTAAAAAATATATATATTTTAAAATTTATTTTATTCCTGTATCATTACTCCAGTCTTCAGGGTCACATGATCCTTTAGAAATCATTCTGATATGATGCTCAAGAAACATTTATGATTTATAGTCAATGTTGAGAAAAATGTTGTGCTGCTTAATATTTTTGTGGAAACGGTGCATTTATTTAAAATAGGAACATTTAACATTTATAAATGTTTTTGCCGTCCCTTTTGGTCAACCCTTACAGAAAAAACACGTGAATTTCACATGTGTCCACGTGGGAAACATGTCACCAACATGTGAAGCACACATGTTGTAATGGCTTATAACATATGAATCACGTTACCACATGTCACAAATACAGCTTAACTGTTGTTACGTGTTCCCTGTTGTTCTGTATGTGGACTCGTATTGTTCTCGTTTCCTGTCCAATTGTTGTACTTTGTAGTTTTTGTTAATTAATTAGTTATTTGACAAGTTACAACGTTAGTAGAATGTCTAAAGTGTAACCAAAGGCTATTGTTTTGAATCTTTCTAAGTTTTAAAAGTTCATAACCTTGTGTTTTTGCACATGTGAAGTTCATGTGTTTTTTCTGTAAGGGAATTTAATGCTATTTGCCCCAATAACGGTAGTGCTTACTTTATGTAAGTAGAAGTGCAACTTTTAAACTAGAATCAACATTCCCGTTCCCCCTCAATAGACAATAGGGGCATGCTGATGCTTTTTGATGTTGTTGCCCAATCTGTGTACAGATCTTATGAAAGTCACAGCAGTCATTCGTTTAGCTGGAAGTGCCAGTAACCGCATCCACACTCAGCAGCAACTGAACATCTTCTTTGATCATGTGCTCCAGGAACAACAGGCTTTTTCATACTCGCAGACGCTTGGGGCTTGGGCTTTTGTTAGGAATGGGTTTCTGCTGAGCCTCTGCTGGTTTAGGTGGAGCATCAAACAGCCGATGGGATTGTGTATTCATAAGGCGTGATCAGATGCACTGATATTGTACTCAGCGCAAGACGTCTGCATGAAGAGAATGACTGTCCTTGTCATCTCCACATGATGTGTGTTTAGCGATAGCTTGCGTTTTTGAGGTTATTTAGTGTCATTTGAGCCGCTGGGTGAATGATGTTTACTGACCCACTTGCATTTTAGTCCTAGATGGATTTTAATCACTCACTCTCTCTCACTCACTCACTCACTCACTCACTCACTCACTCACTCACTCACTCACTCACTCACTCACTCCACTCACTCACACCACTCACTCACTCACTCTCTCTCTCTCTCTCTCTCTCTCTCTCTCTCTCTCTCTCTGTCTCTCTGTCTGGCACCTTCTGTACATTTAGAAAGATGAAAATCCACAGGCTGCTAAAGGATACACGCTCCTAACCCTATGTTTTGTGTGCGAATGAGTGCATGAAAACTGTGCTGGATTACCATCGTCATGTAGGGCAACATAAGAGTGAGCAATTGATGACATAATAACATGATTTTTTCCCCCCAAAAAGAAATAGAATTAAAGCTTCTTAGGGATACAAGATTCTTCATTTGTCCATCTTGAGATTGGCATCGACCAATAATGTGACCTCTTGTCCAGTTAACAAAAGTAGTATTTTCTCATGTACCAGTTGTAGCTGGAGGTTTGTCAAAAATATAAATAAAAAAAATAAAATGTAGCAGCCAGGGCTCGATAATAAGGACTGCCTGATGGCCCGGGGCCAGTGTGAAAGACACTCTGGCCAGTTGGCGGTACTGTCACCTGCCCACTCGGGCCAGTGCTGCATCTTCACTGAAGCTGATTATTTGCGCATTTGTAAGCTTTGCCTGTTTAAATATTAAAGCACACATAGATGAGAAAGTGCCCGTGTCTCTCAGTTGGGTTCTCGCACCGCAACACTAGCTTAAGCGCACACACGCGTCTCACAACGCGTGAATATTCACACAAAATTATGTCAAAATGCCTGTCTTGTCGAGTATCATCGTAAACATAGTCAGTTATGTCATTTAAATGGACGTAAACATAAAATATGCCAGTCACCGCCAGCGTTTTTGTCATTTTCACAAGTTTCATGACCCACAGAATATCAAAACATGAAAATATATCAAAAGAAAGAACAGACTCTGCTTTATTCTAGCGTCATGCATTCTTTTTTAATCAACACTTGAATGTGGGTAAGTTTAATCAAAAAAGCTGAGAAAAATCACGTTTTTGTCAAAGACTAACGTTACATCCAGATGGGATTCAGAACGATGATCAAAACACAGATGGAGTGACTGTTAGATCAGATCAGTCCTATAGCTCGTCCTGGGGCGACATTTCATTCAATAACACAGCCATTTTGATTTAGATGCTGTTTATTGCTGATGGTCGCATTCTTTTTCATATGCATCTGCTCATGAGAATGAGATCGATCATTTCTGCTTCTTCTTCGCCTGTGTTTTGATCAGTAGATTCTGTACTCATTCAGGAGATGGAACGGGGAAATCCGGAAAATATTTGTATATTTAGCAATAACAATAGCATTTTCTCCTTTTATACAGTCTATGGTTTTCATAAAAGACGAGATGACAAAAGACAGAAAAAAAATCACTAACTGCTCTTGACTGAATAACTTTAATAAGGGTAAATCTATATTTACACAGTGAAGACTATGCAGTGATATTTTACATTTGATTACTATTTCTGTAGCTGAAAATCTAGTTCAGACCTATGAAAAACCTGAAAATAACTGTTTTTCATTTGTATGTTTGTTCTGTTGTATTTGTGCTGTTGCTCGTAATTCTATTATTTGTTCTTATTTCATTACAGACTGTCTTTAGCAATGTAAAAAAAAAAAAAAAAAAAATTATGAGTTAGGCTTTTTGGAATCAACCTTATTTATTAAGGTTACATGGATCAAAAACAATAACTAGGCCTATTTTAGGCCAGTGGAAAAGATCCTTAGCATTGAGCCCTGTAGCCTTTAAGCCCAAACATATACCATCATTCAAAGATTGGGGTCAGTAATGTTTTCTTCTTCTTCTTTTTAAAGAAATTAATACTTTTATTCTGCAAGGATACATTAAATTGGTCAAAAGTGACAGTAAAGAGAAGACAATTATAATGTTACAAAAGATTTAAATTTCAAATACATGCTTTCTGATTTCACAGATTTCAGAGCACATTTGGACTCTTTATGTGTTATTTCATGGACAGGCCTGTTGATGGCTGTCTAAAGCTTTGGAGAGAGAGCATGTGTGTGTTTTGCGTGCATTTGTGTGTGGCATGTGCCCAGCTGTTCCTTTGCATCTGCCTGCCTTCACTTTGGTATTTGTGCCTTGGGATGTTTTAGAGGCAGATGTTTATGCCATTTTACAAACACTTTATCTTTTATATCCTGTAAAAGTTTTAATTGTAAAATTAACAGACTGATATCAGATTTATAGAGGCCAGAATGCCATAGAGAATTTGTCACTCGGGCAAGTAAGCAACCACATAAAAATGCACTAAATCCTTGTATAATATTCACACACACACTATCACTCAACGGCACCAGCCACTTTATTAGGTAGACCTTGCTAGTACCGGGTTGGACCCTCTTTTGCCTTCAGAACCACCTTAATTCTTGTGGCATAGATTCAACAAGGTGCTGGAAACATTCCTCAGAGATCTTGGTCCATATTGACATGATAGTATCACGCAGTTGCTGCAGATTTGTCGGCTGCACATCCATGATGCAAATCTCCCGTTCCACCACATCTCATGACTGTGGAGGCCATTTGAGTTTAGTGAACTCCAGTTTGAGATGATTTGAGTTTTGACATGGTGCGTTATCCTATCATAAAGGGATGGACATGATCAGCAACAATACTCAGGTAGGCTGTGGCATTTAAACATTGCTCTATTGGTACTAAAGGGCCCAAAGTGTGCCAATTGTCAAGAAAATATCCCACACACCATTACACTACTGTAGATACAAGGCAGAATGGATCCATGCTTTCATGTTGTTTACACCAAATTCTGTGTCGCAGCAGAAATTGTGACTCATCAGACCAGGCAACAATTTTCCAATCTTGTCCATTTTTTAGTGAGCCTGTGTGAATTGGAGCCTCAGTTTCCTGTTCTTTAGCTGTCAGGAGTGGCACCCGGTGTGTTCTTCTGCTGCTCTAGCCCATCTGCTTTTACCAAGGTTTGACGTTTTGTGCGTTCAGAGATGCTCTTCTGCAAACCTCAGTTGTGATGCGTGGTTATTTGAGTTAATATTGCCTATTTATCAGCTTGAACCAGCCTGGCCATTCTCCTCTGACCCCTGGCATCATCAACAAGGTATTTTTGTTTGACAGAACTGCCACTCACTGGATATTTTCTCTTTTTTGGACCATTCTCTGTGAATCCTAAAGATGGTTGTGTGTGAAAATCCCAGTAGATAAGCAGTTTCTGAAATACTCAGACCAGCCCGTGTGGCACCAACAACCATGCCACGTTCAAAGTCACTTAAATCACCTTTCTTCCCCATTCCGATGCTCGGTGTTGAGAAACGCCTATGGTCAAGATTCTCTGCTAAAGTTCAAACTTAGTACACTAAGTTCGGACTTGCATCCTTGGTAAGTTCAATTTAGGAGTACAAACTCCAGAGGACGGGAGGGCGCAAGTCAGGTAATTCTGCAAATTGTACAGCAGCGTACTTGATAACGTCACCAGGCTCGCTCTGGCTACCACGGTTATCTTTATATTTACAATAAAATTTAAGTATTTTATAAAACTCCACCCTGCCTCTTTTTGTTTTCTTTAAAAAAAATCTTAATGGCCCCGCAAATGTGGTTCAGGCAATGCGTATATTGATTATCTTCACTTCATGTAGGCTATATTTATAACAAAAAAATGAAAATATAAAGCACAGCCTGCCTCTTTTTAAATATAGGAAACATTAATATGTGGTTCAGGCAGTATGTGCATATGTACTTTGATTATTGTGGCGAGGCGGGGGACCGTGAGAGCAGGCCGGTGGCGAATGTTAATGAGCGTCAGCTGTGCACCACACCGGCCCCGCCTCATGGAGGAGTGACGGGAGTATAAAAGGAGGAGCGACGACATGGCAAGACGAGAGAGGACCAGGCCTGGATTTTATGTTGTGTTTTTGTTTTGTATGTAGGCGGCAGTCGGCCGTGAGAGGCTGCCGCCGATGTTATGGTTTATTTTTGGATTAAAGTTTTTAAATGTTCGCCGGTTCCCGCCTCCTTCTTCCCCGAATGATTGATTGCGTTACAATTATCTTCACTGTATGTATATGAATAATAAAATGAAATATGACCTAAAACAACCCTGTCTCTTTTGTTAAAAGAAACTAATGATCAATAATAGCCATAATAAAAGTATAAGTATAAGAAGCTATACAATAAGAAATAAAGACAAGCGATCCAACAATTGTCAAACATACACAGTCAGCGCTCTAGTACAACAGGTAAAGTTAAATAAAAACATAACTCCGAAAACATCAGATAAAATTTTCAAATAGGTGCCATCTTTATAAATAAACCACAGTTTTGAGCTTTAAACAACTACTTTCTTCCCTGAAAAACTCTTAAAACTACATTTCGTGACACAGTAACAGTAGTATTTCTAAATTATACGGGTTATCACATCCTGTATTGACGTTTGCTGGTAGGTGTGAGATGCATTCTGGGATACCTGTCTCAAGTCCACACAAGTCACCTCTTGATGCTTCCTCGATATAAGGGGTGGAGCAAGAACACATCCGGGATTTGAACTGTACTTGGCTAGATGTGAACTTTGAATTGGAACAGTACTTGGAAAGCCACTGATGACGTTTCACAAGTCCACGAGAACACAAATACAGAAAAAATAAGCATATTGCAGGGCTCGAAATTAACTTTTTTACTTGGTAGCACTGGTGCTCCCAACTTCAAAAAGTTAGGAGCACCAGCAAAAATTTAGGAGCATCACAACTAAAATGTTTATATATTATTATTATTATTATTATTATTATTATTATTATTATTATTATTATTATTACAAACCCGATTCCAAAAAGTTGGGACACTGTACAAATTGTGAATAAAAAGGAATGCAATAATTTACAAATCTCATAAACTTATATTTTATTCACAATAGAATATAGATAACATATCAAATGTTGAAAGTAAGACATTTTGAAATGTCATGCCAAATATTGGCTCATTTTGGATTTCATGAGAGCTACACATTCCAAAAAAGTTGGGACAGGTAGCAATAAGAGGCCGGAAAAGTAAAATGTACATATAAGGAACAGCTGGAGGACCAATTTGCAACTTATTAGGTCAATTGGCAACATGATTGGGTATAAAAAGAGCCTCTCAGAGTGGCAGTGTCTCTCAGAAGTCAAGATGGGCAGAGGATCACCAATTCCCCCAATGCTGCGGCCAAAAATAGTGGAGCAATATCAGAAAGGAGTTTCTCAGAGAAAAACTGCAAAGAGTTTGAAGTTATCATCATCTACAGTGCATAATATCATCCAAAGATTCAGAGAATCTGGAACAATCTCTGTGCGTAAGGGTCAAGGCCAGAAAACCATACTGGATGCCCGTGATCTTCGGGCCCTTAGATGGCACTGCATTACATACAGGAATGCTACTGTAATGGAAATCACAACATGGACTCAGGAATACTTCCAGAAAACATTGTCGTGAACACAATCCACCGTGCCATTCGCCGTTGCCGGCTAAAACTCTATAGGTCAAAAAAGAAGCCATATCTAAACATGATCCAGAAGCGCAGGCGTTTTCTCTGGGCCAAGGCTCATTTAAAATGGACTGTGGCAAAGTGGAAAACTGTTCTGTGGTCAGACCAATCAAAATTTGAAGTTCTTTTTGGAAAACGCCATGTCATCCGGACTAAAGAGGACAAGGACAACCCAAGTTGTTGTCAGCGCTCAGTTCAGAAGCCTGCATCTCTGATGGTATGGGGTTGCATGAGTGTGTGTGGCATGGGCAGCTTACACATCTGGAAAGGCACCATCAATGCTGAAAGGTATATCCATGTTCTAGAACAACATATGCTCCCATCCAGACGTCGTCTCTTTCAGGGAAGACCTTGCATTTTCCAACATGACAATGGCAGACCACATACTGCATCAATTACAACATCATGGCTGCGTAGAAGGAGGATCCGGGTACTGAAATGGCCAGCCTGCAGTCCAGATCTTTCACCCATAGAAAACATTTGGCGCATCATAAAGAGGAAGATGCCACAAAGAAGACCTAAGACAGTTGAGCAACTAGAAGCCTGTATTAGACAAGAATGGGACAACATTCCTATTCCTAAACTTGAGCAACTTGTCTCCTCAGTCCCCAGACGTTTGCAGACTGTTATAAAAAGAAGAGGGGATGCCACACAGTGGGAAACATGGCCTTGTCCCAACTTTTGTGAGATGTGTTGATGCCATGAAATTTAAAATCAACTTATTTTTCCCTTAAAATGATACATTTTCTCAGTTTAAACATTTGATATGTCATCTATGTTGTATTCTGAATAAAATATTGAAATTTGAAACTTCCACATCATTGCATTCTGTTTTTATTCACAATTTGTACAGTGTTCATATTTTTTGGAATGGGGTTTGTGTGTGTGTGTGTGTGTGTGTGTGTGTATATATATATATATATATATATATATATATATATATGTGTGTGTGTGTGTGTGTGTGTGTGTGTGTGTGTGTGTGTGTGTTTGTCATGTGCAAGTAAACCAGTCATTCAATTGTCAGAATAAAAAGTTGCTTGTCTGGAATTTTTTTTTTTTCAAAAATAGGATTTTTGTGTTGTAAGTATAATTGGTTCTGAAACAATATTCTCCTCACCAGTGTTCTATCAGCTATGGCATATTTAAATCTGCATATTTGTATTATTTACCCGGAGGACTTTTTTTTTTAATAAAGGGCATTTTTTCCCCCTAATCTTATGAAATTAAAACATTTTAAATTCTTACATTTAATCAATAAATAAAATAGAATAATATGACACTAGGGCTTTTGCCAGTCAAATTAAATCATTTACACTGAAAGATTAAAATTGCATTGAATAATGTTATGAGATTGTTTTAAATATATTTTGAATATACAAATAATAAATATTGAGAGAGAATGATACTTTTGAACATAACACTAAACCGCCAGTAGGTGGCGGAATATGACCATCTTAATGAGTGAGTCATTGAGTCATTCATTCAAACGATTCGTTCAAACGGCTGATCCATTCAAGAATGAGTCTGTTCTTTACAAATGACATTCTTTTTTGAATCTTTGACTCAACCGATTCGTTCAAAACGCTGAATCATTCATTAATGGAACAGTAGCTGTGTCTTATTTCGAAAGGTTGCATCCTCCAGAGGTCACATTCGAAGGCTGCATGCATCATCAAAGCTGTCTCATTTCAGAAAAGTAAGTAGGACACTCCGAATGCGACCTTCGAATGCACACTTCTTTCACAGGAATTTGGAGTGTGCATGAGGTGGGTTCTTCACTGCTGCAGATAACCCACAATTCTTTGCATCGCCATTAACAACCATCATGTTTTTTAAATATTATTTGAAAAAATGACAATGCCGGCAGATATACACAGATAGACATCTCTAAGTGTTTAGTGATTTTTAAACGTTTAGAACAGTACTTTGCTAGCAAGGTAAGAAACATTTCATAGTCATTTTCAAGTTATAAATAATTTTCATTCATATAACTGGTGTGAGAGTGCAGCTACGCTGTGAACGTGTTGGCATAGCAACATGATACTTCCTGCCTGTGTGTCCTATGAAGGACGTCTCGTTTAATTCTGATTAAGGACACTCTGTATACTGCATACTTCACAGGATGTGTCCTCCGGAGGACGCAGCCTTCAAAATGAAATTAAATGAGACACAGCTAGTGTTGCTGGGAGATGCGCTGTGGTTCTGCTGTGATCTTTGTTTGGAAATATTTTCGCTGCTGAAACAGAACAAAAACAGTCAATATTGCATCTAAAATGTATTTTACTTGATTTTAACTGTTATTTGAACTGTTGTATGAAATCAATGTCACATTTTCAGTCGTGATGGTATTCAGGAAAACAACACTCTTGGTGGGATGTTGCTTAACTGTATCATGTTAAAAATATAAAAACTTAACATTGGGAATTTTAACAGCAGTGTCTTTGTGTGAGCTGCTCATTTGTTTTGATTTCTCCTCACGCGAACCTCAACAGCACAACCGTTATATTACATACATTATTATCCACCATCTAAATGTAATAAAATCAGAATCATTCTTGCGTTTTGGTGATTCCCTAGTTATTTTTTGGTGCTGAAGTTGAGCGCAGTGAACAGTAGCGATTGATGGCTAATAGTAACCAACCTAAAGTCTTCTTTAAAGTTAAGCGCTTAAAGATTAAGTTTAACTGGTTATGTGATCAGCTCACAATTATTTGCACTCGCACAAATGCTCAAATATATTTTGAGGTCACACAGATTAAATTTCGGGTGCATATGCGACCAAAATAGTCACAATTTAGAGCCTTGATATTGTGAAACGGCTCATGTCTACATGCCTAAATGCATTGAGTTGCTGCAATGTGATTGGCTTATTAGATATTTGCATTAACAAGCAGTTGAACAGGTGTACCTAATAAAGTGGCTGGTGAGAGTAGTTTTATGCACGAGCGTCAGAACTTGGACCATGGAGCAATGGAAGAAGGTGGCCTGGTTTGATGAATCACGTTTTCTTTTACATCACGTGGATGGCCGGGTGCGTGTGTCACTTTCTTGGAGAACACATGGCACCAGGATGCACTATGGGAAGAAGGCAAGCCAGCAGAGGGAGTGTGATGCTTTGGGCGATGTTCTGCTGGGAAACCTTGGGTCCTGCCATCCATGTGGCTGTTACTTTGAAACGTACCATGCATTGTTGCAGACCATGTACACCCTTTCATGGAAACGGTATTCCCTAGAGGTTGTGGTCTCTTTCATCAGGATAATGCGCCCTGCCACAAAGCAAAAATGGTTCAGGAATGGTTTGAGGAGCACAACGAGTTTGAGGTGTTGACTATATATATATATATATATATATAAAGGATTATTAGGAACACCTGTTCAATTTCTCATTAATGCAATTATCTAATCAACCAATCACATGACAGTTGCTTCAATGCAACAATCTCCTGAACTCCAAACTGAATGTCAGAATGGGAAAGAAAGGTGATTTAAGCAATTTTGAGCGTGGCATGTTTGTTGGTGCCAGATGGGCCGGTCTGAGTATTTCACAATCTGCTCAGTTACTGGGATTTTTAACGCACAACCATTTCTAGGGTTTACAAAGAATGGTGTGAAAAGGGAAAAACATCCAGTATGCGGCAGTCCTGTGGGCAAAAATGCCTTGTTGATGCTAGAGGTCAGAGGAGAATGGGCTGACTGATTCAAGCTGATAGAAGAGCAACTTTGACTGAAATAACCACTCGTTACAACCGAGGTATGCAGCAAAGCATTTGTGAAGCCACAACACGCACAACCTTGAGGCGGATGAGCTACAACAGCAGAAGACCCCACCGGGTACCACTCATCTCCACTACAAATAGGAAAAAGAGGCTACAATTTGCACAAGCTCACCAAAATTGGACAACTGAAGACTGGAAAAATGTTGCCTGGTCTGAGTCTCGATCTTTGTTGAGACATTCAGATGGTAGAGTCAGAATTTGGCGTAAACAGAATGAGAACATGGATCCATCATGCCTCGTTACCACTGTAAAGGCTGGTGGTGGTGGTGTAATGGTGTGGGGGATGTTTTCTTGGCACACTTTAGGCCCCTTAGCGCCAATTGGGCATCGTTTAAATGCCACGGCCTACCTGAGCATTATTTTTACCATGTCCATCCCTTCATGGCCACCATGTACCCATTCTCTGATGGCTACTTCCAGCAGGATAATGCACCATGTCACAAAGCTCGAATCATTTCAAATTGGTTTCTTGAACATGACAATGAGTTCACTGTACTAAAATGGCCCCCACAGTCACCAGATCTCAACCCAATAGAGCATCTTTGGGATGTGGTGGAACAGGAGCTTCATGCCCTGGATGTGCATCCCACAAATCTCCATCAACTGCAAGATGCTATCCTATCAATATGGGCCAACATTTCTAAAGAATGCTTTCATCATCTTGTTGAATCAATGCCACGTAGAATTAAGGCAGTTCTGAAGGCGAAAGGGGGTCAAACACAGTATTATAGTATGGTGTTACTAATAATCCTTTAGGTGAGTGTGTGTGTGTGTGTGTGTGTAATATATATATATATATATATATATATATATATATATATATATATATATATATATATATATATATATATATATATATATATATATATATATATATACGCGGGATTAACGCACAGGCTTGCCTGCAGCCCCGGATTGGCCAGACAGATTGGCCAAAAAAAAAAAGACCCTCATTGATCCATAAGAAACACAAGAAAGGCAGGTGATTGGATAGATGTGACTTGGGTCACATCTGTCCAATCAGTGGCTGGTCAAATCATGTCATTCATTTTCATTTTCATTTACGTCACTGCGATTTCTAGACGGGCAAGACTGCTAAATATATGAAAGTACAATAGTGGAGCACAAAAATGGAAAATACAAAGGTAAAATAGAACAACGTAAGATATACAGAAAAAATATCCCTAAATTGACTGGATACTTCAAGGTTGCTGAATCTTCATCCACTCGAGGACAAGATCCACAGCAGGAGGGCTGCCAGATAGAATCTGCTCTTTAAGGATGGTTCTTTTTTTTCACGTTATGAAGGGCGATCAGGTATTTATTTTTATTTCATTATTAATCTGTATTTACGTTGCTCAAATAGCACGCTTAGCCAGCTAAGCTACAGAGAAACTGGTAGCCAGGCAACAGATGTGACAAATCCTGAGTGCGATGTCACTGCACGGTTCTAGCTAAGTTAACTGTTCCGTGAACGGTTTGTAATCATGCGGTGCCGTACCAGGCTCAAGTGGAAACACAACTGGACCGTTCCTTGCCATTTCTAAGAACCGTTCGGCCTGACGGTGGAAAGGAGATTGTTCACCTGCTTGTGGGTCAGCCGCGTCCGCGCCCACAGCAGAGATGGAAGGAATAGTTTTTTATTATGGCTTTGTTTTATACACAGTTTAGTGTAGGTCGAGTGTAGTGTAGTGGTGGTTTGTGCCTCAGTAAGACTGTGTTCTGCACTGATGCAGATTCTGCAGGCTACCTATTGGTTTATAAAGCTAAACCAGCTTGCAGTTGAGCTGTGAATGCAGGGAATTCTGTTGCTTTGCTGTTTATAGTTACATATTTCCTTTGTTTTTTGGCTGTGGTGGCAGAGGGTAATATCTTTCCACCATCTTTGTTAATTAAGGGACTGGGCCTTGTGCTTGTTCGCATTTGTGTTTTGTATGTAATGTTCAATTTCTCATTTTGCCTATGTGGTGTGGTGGTATTTTTTTTTTTTTTTGTACTGTGGTGGTCCACCACTTGAAGGAATGTAGAGGAAACACTGTCGTATTGGCTGTCTCAATCTGTGTGTGTATATGCCAGTTCACCATATTTGCATGTGGACCATGTATGGCACGAAATAAACCTTTCCAGAAAGCATAATGATTAAGAGGGGGGCCTTACACAAAGAGCAACCTAGAGGCCCCTGACCACCTTAATCCACCTCTATATATATATATATATATATATACACACAGGTGCTGGTCATATAATTAGAATATCATCAAAAAGTTATTGTGAAAAGGTTGAATATTGAAGACACCTGGTGCCACACTCTAATCAGCTAATGAACTCAAAACACCTGCAAAGGCCTTTCAAAGGTCTCTCAGTCTAGTTCTGTAGGCTACACAATCATGAGGAAGACTGCTGACCTGACAGTTGTCCAAAAGATGACCATTGACACCTTGCACAAGGAGGGCAAGACACAAAAGGTCATTACAAAAGAGGCTGGCTGATCACAGAGCTCTGTGTCCAAGCACATTAACAGAGAGGCCAAGGGAAGGAAAAGATGTGGTAGAAAAAAGTGTACAAGCAATAGGGATAACCACACCCTGGAGAGGATTGTGAAACAAAACCCATTCAAAAATGTGGGGGAGATTCACAAAGAGTGGACTGCAGCTGGAGTCAGTGCTTCAAGAACCACTACGCACAGACGTATGCAAGACATGGGTTTCAGATGTCGCATTCCTTGAGTCAAGCCACTCTTGAACAACAGACAGCGTCAGAAGCGTCTCGCCTGGGCTAAAGACAAAAAGGACTGGACTGCTGCTGAGTGCTCCAAAGTTATGTTCTCTGATGAAAGTAAATTTTGCATTTCCTTTGGAAATCAGGGTCCCAGAGTCTGGAGGAAGAGAGGAGAGGCACACAATCCACGTTGCTTGAGGTCCAGTGTAAAGTTTCCACAGTCAGTGATGGTTTGGGGTGCCATGTCATCTGCTGGTGTTGGTCCACTGTGTTTTCTGAGGTCCAAGGTCAATGCAGCCGTATACCAGGAAGTTTTAGAACACTTCATGCTTCCTGCTGTTGACCAAATTTATGGAGATGCAGATTTCATTTTCCAACAGGACTTGGCACCTGCACACAGTGCCAAAGCAACCAGTACCTGGTTTAAGGACCATGGTATCCCTGTTCTTATGGGGTATTGTGAAGAGGAAGATGCGATATGCCAGACCCAACAATGCAGAAGAGCTGAAGGCCACTATCAGAGCAACCTGGGCTCTCATAACACCTGAGCAGTGCCACAGACTGATCGACTCCATGCCACGCCGCATTGCTGCAGTAATTCAGGCAAAAGGAGCCCAAACTAAGTATTGAGTGCTGTACATGCTCATACTTTTCATGTTCATACTTTTCAGTTGGCCAAGATTTCTAAAAATTCCTTCTTTGTGTTGGTCTTAAGTAATATTCAAATTTTCTGAGATCCTGAATTTGGGATTTTCCTTAGTTGTCAGTTATATTTCAAGACTAGTTTCCTTAGTTATATATTTATATATTTGATTTTTACATATTCATCATATGTTTACACAATACATATATAAATAAATATTACATATACATATGTCTGTATACAGTATACATACAGTATACCATATACAGTAGTGTACAGTAAGACTGTGTGTAGCCTCTCTGACTAATCATCTCACGGACACACACACATCATTTGTGCTGTGGCATGCAGCTTCATTGTTCTTCCCTTTTTCATACGGGAATCTTTCACTGTCTCTCTCTCGCTCTGCCAGTGAAATCTCAGTGCTGTTGTGTCTGCTGTCTGTGCTCACAGTAGGTTTCAGTCTTTTTGATGCATTAGGTTTTATTATCTGTAATTGTGATTTTTAATGGTAGCTTTACCTCACCGTGTCTGCTGTTTTAACTCTGCACAGGTTTTTGGTTGTCCTGTGTAATGGGGATGAAAATCCAGCCCTTCATTAGATGGTCACAACCCTCTCTGTTTTCAAATGGATGTTTAATCATATGTATCATTCTCTTCCGCTCTCCACAGGAAGAATGCAAGCAGATCATGGCCCGTCAGAAGTCCAACTCGCAGTCAGACTCTCACGATGATGAAGTGTCTCCTCCTCCTCCAAACCCGGTGGTGAAGGCCAGGCGCCGGAGAGGTGGGGTCAGTGCTGAAGTCTACACAGAGGAGGATGCTGTCAGCTACGTCAGAAAGGTTAATAAAAATTGCAGTTAAATTTGCATTATTTTTAAGCACCCTGTTTTGTATTTGTCTCAGCATTCCTTTTAGCAGTAGACCAGATTCAGTGCTGTGTTTTCACATTTCACATGCACATTTGACTTCCATAATGTGGCATTTCTGAATCAAACTGAATATTCAGTAAGAAGTAATACAGGGTGGGATGTGGATTTTATTTGATTAGATGGAAATGTTAGTCTTTGATATTATTGGTTGTTTTCATTTTCTGCACCACCATAATTGTATAAGCAGAAAACAAGTCGAAATATGCTTTGTATATGTTTTTTCTCTTGAATACATGCACTGATGAATTGTGCACAATAACACTAGGGACATTTGTAATGGCTGTAAATAAACTCCAGTGATATTTAGTGTTATTTATATATTATTATATAGTATATCATTTAATATATATTTATTATTTTATTTTTATTTGGCTTTATTTCAATTAACCCTTCAATTAAAGTTTGAAATTTCATTTACAAAAAGTGATTTAACAGGTAATAAACGGATCATAACGGTTCTATAAATATAATTTAATACCATAAAATCCCCTAAAAATAAAACTTTTGACCGCCACGTGAGCAGCACCAGAGGGTTTACAAAATGATTTGCAATAGTTCTAGTTGACAATAATAGACTGATTTTGATGGTACGTTTTGATTAAAAAAAAAAAAAAAAAAAAATTGTGGTAATTTGATACGGCACAAATGATAATTAAAGGGGTCATGACATGATATCAAATTTACCTTGATCTTTGGACATATAAGAGGTATTTGTACCATTAAACCATCCTGCAAGTTTCATAGCATAAAACGTCCTCGTTATAAAATAAGCATTTAATCAAGCTCCAAAAACAGCTCGTTTTGATACTGCGGAATCTGTGACATCACACGGGGCAAATACATTTTCATATGACTGCCTCCAGAGCAAGACAGCGACAAATAGTTCTACATCATTGCACCACAGGCCCCGTCCACTGCCATTCAGTCGCTTAATGGCTCACGTTTTTCTACACCGGAGTGTCACGTGTAATAGCTTACTTGCATGTAATAGCGAGTGGCCATTGATACTGTTTCCTATGCAGTGATGTTAGCCAATCACAACAGTGGCCGTTTACTGACAAGCCTTAAAGGATTAGTTCACTTCAAAATGAAAGTGTCCTGATAATTTAGTCACCCCCATCTCATCCAAGATGTTCATGTCTTTCTTTCTTTCTTTAGTCGAAAAGAAATTGTTTTTTGAGGGAAAACATTCCAGGATTTTTCTCCATATAATGGACTTCAATGGCAACCAGCAGGTTGAAGTTCCAAATCAATGCAGTTTCAAAAGACTTTGAAGGGCTTCAGAGGCTCTGCACGATCCCAGCCGAGGAATAGACTCTTATCTAGCAAAACCATCGGTCATTTAAAAAAAAAAAAAGATTAATAATTATACTTTAACCACAAATGCGCAACTTCGGTGTTGTGCTTCTTCATGCCGTATGACGTCATCACATCAGAAAGCTCACATCCGTGACGTACGTGAAAGTACTGACCCAGTGATACAACGAACGTGCAAAGACTAAATCAAACAGCCTTTACAAAAATAAAGATAAAACAACGATGTCAGACAATTTTAAAGTTGGAGGAGACCATGAGTTTTTCGGCACTGGGTTGGAACTTCCACGTGCGCCACAGACGTGACCTTTCTGACGTGATGACGTCATACGTCGTGAAGAAGCACAACATCGAAGTCGCACATTTGTGGTTAAAAAGTATATAATTTTTTATTTATTTTTTGCTAGATAATTTATAGATTTATAGATTTTTGCTAGACCCTATTCCTCGGCTGGGATTGAAGCCCTTTGAGACTGCATTGATTTGGACCTTCAACCCATTGGTTGCCGTGGAGAAAAATGTTTTCCTCAAATTTCTTTTTGACTGAAGAAAGAAAGACATGAACATCTTGGATGAAATGGGGGGTGAGTAAATTAACAGGAAATTTTACTTTTGAAGTGAATTGATCCTTTAAAGGATCCGCCCTTTAAAAACAGATCATTTCAGACAGAGGGTCAGAATGAAGGTTGAAAATAATTGCATATATAACATAAGTGAACCTCAAATCAAAAATCAATGTCATGACCCCTTTAATGAGTATGAACATGAATGATCCCTCAAATCGTGGACATTGTTGAGAAGAGGTGTGCTATTAATTCTCTAAGCAATCAGAGTTAATTTTTTTTGCCCTATGTAAATGAAACGGGTGAAAAGGACATCAGAATATCACTTGAGGTTGGGCTCTTTTAACTTGTGCTCACATTTTACTTGTGAAAATAGTAATACACAAATGTAGTTAAATAATATTTTGGAGAAACTTCAAAATGCCAGAAAAACCTAATAATTTGTGTGATTAATCTAGTAACGTATAGTTTTCCTTGGTTATTATAGGTCATTCCAAAGGACTACAAGACAATGACCGCCCTGGCCAAAGCCATCTCTAAGAATGTGCTGTTTGCCCACCTAGATGACAATGAGAGAAGGTAAATGCTCGTTATCTCAGGTAGTTTGTTGTCAGGGTATTATAATTCACACTATATTCCTTATGAAGTCTTTCTTCACATGAATCGGCTTGCATTGTTTCCAGCTGGTTTCTTGTTGTCAGCACTGCTCTTGTGTGCGTTTAGCGGGGTGAGAGTGTGAGTCGTGTCAGAGGGGCTTGTGAGTAGCCACTGTATTCGCTCTGTTGCTCTCGTCACCATGGCAACTTGCGTTGAAATAAAACGAGGCATTGTGTCCGACAGTAGTGGAAAGTGTGTTTTAATGTGGGTGTGGGGAAATAGTGTTGTGTGGATTGTTGGCTTTTGAGTCGGGGAGATGCCACAAACCCTAAACAACAACGAGAAGAAAAAAGCCTCTCCTAGCCTACCAGGAATTTCGCTCAGGTTGCTCTGTCTTTGTGCATGGAATACAGTTTCACTGCTGAGGAGAATCCATTATGCATACAGATCCACCATGAAGGGAACAAACTCTCAGCTTTCTGCTTTTAAACCCTCTATGAGAACACACGAAACTCCCCAAAACATCCAGCTCTCAGCTGGAAATTCACCACACTTATTATCAGGCTTTCTTGCCAGGGACTGCAGATGCATGCAATCGTGTTTTAAGATTGATATCATTTTTTTTTGGCTGTTGTGAATATATTACAGTCACCATTTATTAAAATTACAAGCAAATTTAGTAGGAAAAGACTGATTACCATGATGGCTATCTTGTATTATACATCATCTTAAGACTTCTTAAGGCCTATGTTGTCTTTTTTTTTTTTTTGCGGAAAGCTCTTCATATTTATGACTGAGAACATTAACATTGTTTCCATGGTTACGGAATCTTTGCTCCTGGCAACGGAATGACACAATGTCCAATTATCTGCATGTGTGTCTGAGATACTGTCGAAGCAGCAGGCTTGACGTGGTCATACCGAGGTGCAGCAGATTATGACTCTGCAGTATCTGGTAAATGACAGGAAAATGACATTATGTCAGGATCATTTCATGTTAGTCTGACAGGTTGCAGATGCACTGTGAACAGTCTGGTGTTCTTTTAACCAGAGTTACACTTTAACCAGAATAAATAAACACTTGAATTAGAAATAATGGAATATTTTTGAGGTCAGTAAGATTTTTCTTTTATGAAAGTATCACTTTTATTTGACCATACCCCTATTGTGGTATTTTAAAGGGGTGGTAAAACACATTCTTTCGAAGGCTTGATTGTGTTTGTGGGGTGCACTGTAACGTGTTCATTAACCCGAAACGAACACTAAACATTGGCTTTACTATAGTAGCCAAATCAAACACAGAACGATGTTTAGCATGCCTGTAGATAAACAATAATAAAAAAGCTCTAATCAAAGAATAATCTATACTAATTCCAAGTTCGCTGGTGAGATTTAAAAAAAGGTTTTTAACGTAAGGTGTTTGTCGGATAACGTTAAGTATGAATGAGCATTTAACAAACTGGTTTGCAGAGCCAAACAGCGTTGTCATTGGTTTACTTCCTTGCTACAACGCACAATTAACAATACGAACTATTACAGGAAAACACATTGATGAAAAATAAATCATACTTATAGGTTGTGGCCCGTAAGCGGCTTCTGTTTTTAAAGTTGGAACTGCTCCATCTTTCAGGACAAGCCAGAGGGCGAGATTTGGGTAATAATTATGAGGGACCGAGTTAAAAATAAATTTTAACCATTGATCCCTAACTCCCCCGTCCTTAGGAAAGCTGAACAAAGAGGACCTGCAATCCGAATGAAAATAACAGCGTTTCGTCGGCATTGCGGCAACAACACTCCAGCCTACTAACTATACCACAACAACTCTTCTCCACAGTAATAAAAAATGGCCTCACCCCCTTATTTAATATTCTCGGAGGAGGGGTTTATGTAAATATTGAGGTTGGTGATGTCAGCAACCCTGGAGGAATGTCTGTAGTCCCTACCGGCCGTTTGCTGTAGTCCTTAGAAATTGATTTCTTTAAAAACAAATATCTCCTTTTGCTTTAAACTTTGAACGTTGTAACTTTGCAGATGTTGTTTATGCTCGAACAGCAACATTACACACTAGCTAAAGTGAAAAAAAGTGAAATCGTGTTTTACCACCCCTTTAAAGGTTCCTAATTTTGTTTTGGAGGTCTCCTACAATAGAATTACATGCATCAAAAGTCAAAAAAACTTTGCTCATAATATACATTGCACATCACCTCATTCCTCAAAGACTCAAGACCAGAAAATTCAGTCTCTATAAACCCCTGCTTTCACCTCTTTTAGGAGACAATAACTTTATTCAGGGCCATAGACAGTGAAGGGGACATTGAAGGGGACAGCCCCAACCACCCAGGTGCTGCTCTGCTGCACTTCATTGCGCACGACTCTGTTTGTTGGTAGGATGACAAAAGTAAAATGTTACATGTTCTAGGTTGGTCTGCCTCAGCGGTCTAACAGAGCTTGTCACTGTCAGAATGTGTGAGATGGCCAATCAAATCAAAGAAGGCGGGGCTTACCGTTAGTGCCAATTCTAACACAGTTATCGTAAGATGCAAGTAGCTAAACATTTAATATTTGACTATTTACGATAAAAACGCCCAGTGACCAACAGTAATATCAAGTGATGCAAACTACTTCACATTTTTTTCAAATTTCACCATTTTGAATTGAAAATATGACATTTATGTAAATTATAACTGAATTTGACATGACAAAAACATTTTTACATATTAGGCAGATGAAAATAAGAGTGATGTGTGCATATTTAAAAAATATATATATATTATTTGCATATAGTTTACTTCATAACTACAATAGAAGTTTCTGTTCTTATTTCTTTTTCTTTATTTCCTTAAATCCCTTTAAATAATTTAATTCCTTTAAATAAACCAATAAGACCCCCCAATTGGCATACATTAAGTTGATCACATGTGACACAAACAATCCTGATTTGTTTCATATTTTCCCCAAAAAATATAAAACTACTTTTTCAACACTTTTGATAATCATAAACGTTTCTTGATCATCAAATCCTCATATCAGAATGATTTCTGAAGGATCATGTGACTCTGAAGACTGGAGGAATGATGCTGAAAATTCAGCTTCGATATACTTTGTTTTTTGTTATTTGAAATTGTAATAATATTTCACAAAATTGCTGTTTTTACTATATTTTTGATCAAATAAATGCACCCTTAGTGGGCATAAGAGTCTTCTTTCAAAAACTTGTTATAATGGTAATATGTGTTTTTTTTTTTTTAATCTTGATTTATAGCCACTAAGCTACTACAATCCCAAATTTGTGCTCTGTCAGTAAACTCATAAACCAACAGCATACACCAGCAAAAGTGGTGCCCTAGGTTCATATGCTTTGCAGATGTAAGCATCGTTGTCACCACTGGCACAGTTTTGGCTGTTCGCTCTTGCAGGCGTTCACACATATGACCATATATAGTAGAACATGCCATACACGGTTTACTTTATTATACAGTCAGTAAGAGCGTCTTGTTATGATTACTGGAGACACAAGGCCGTATGTAATCACTACTTCTGGAGTTAAACATTACAGCTAGATGGCAGATATTGTAAGGGAGTATCTGGCATGTGGCATAGCCCACCCTAGGGCCCACCCTACAGGTTATTTGTTGTCTAGTGTGGTTTTGTTGCCATGGTAAATAAAAGCAGTTACCTCATGGTGGCATGGGAATAGCCCAGTGGCAAATTTAATGCAGGAAGAAATATGTTGCTGAACTTGACCTTGGGAGTCAGGTCGGCATTAAAGAAATATAAGTAGCTAATAGAAGCTTGCTGGTTTTGTAAGCTAAATGACATTTATTCTCGCACAAAAATTCATATTTTCATCTATTTTATGATGTTATCCTTTCACTGAAGCAAAAATTGTGTTGAGGAGCTTTTATACTGTGCATGTGTATGCTTCTGTGAGAGATTTAGGCTTTACACGTATACGTTTACATTTTGCTGGCATAACTGGTGTCAAACCAAGATTTCTATTTTTCGCTTTTACTTTTCTTTTTGTTTAGTTTTTGTTCACACTAATTGTAATGCTGTGCTAATTCAAGGGCATTTTTATTGAACAAAAAGGTCTGTCTTTGATGTGGAAATGTTTGTATTGTCCGTTATGAACAAGCAATTATCATTGTACAAAAATAAGTAATTCTGTGGACCATGGACATGGATGCGCAGCAAAGGTGCCATGAAAAAGAACCTTACTGAGTTTGAGCACTAAAATACGAACGGCGACAGCAAGGATCAGCTTTCCGTGTCAGAAACGCATGTCAAAACTAAAAATATCGGTCTTTTTCAAAGTCCTCATCTCTGTCGAGCAACAACACTGACAACTGTGCCAGCATGAGAGAGATAGAAAGCGACGGAGACGTGTCAATGAACAGCCAAGTAAGTTAAGGTAAAAGAACAGAAAGGCAGTGTCTATTTCGCGCACACAATGTGGAAAAAACCACAACAGATAAACATGATATATTTATCACTATATCATGCACTATGTGCACTAATCCTTATATTTTTACTTAACCTGTTGTCTACATGAGAAGGAATGGAAGGAGCTAAAAATTAAATTAAACACCGCCCATATAATTGCATGTGAAGAGCTGCCTTTCACCATTTTATCAAGCTATTTATCTGCCTTTTGACCAAACGATACTCATTGGTCAATTGATGCTGACATTATTATTGTCTGTGACACTGGTTCAAATTCTGTAAAGAATGATTCTTTGTGACTATATATAGCCTAGTTCTCAAGTTGGAAAAGCAATTCAGTTCCTAGTTTAAGTGACTCTTAGTTCCCAGGACATCCACAAGATGGATGAAAATGGTGATGTTGTAAAAGGAGGGCAGACGTGACAACACATGACAAAATTAAAACCTGTTTATTTTTTTGTGGCACTTGTGGCGCCTGTTTTTTTTCCCTTCTAGGAGCCAATGGCTCCTTAATTTTTTTTTTTTTTTTTTTTTGTCTGGAGCCCTGTATTCTTATAACAAATGCCTGCAGAGGCCAACTGCCTGGTGATTTGTTATTGTTACACTTTACAGCATGACCAAATCCTTGTTTATCTTTGGCCAAACGACATTTAATTCAAATGTTCACTTAATCTTTAATATTTGGCTAGAAAAGCTACATCCACTGTAATTTCTTGAACAAGAACATCAAAACAAGCAAACTCTTGTGCGCTCCTGTGTTGGCGTAGGTTTATAAATTTACATTACAAATCTGAAATGGTGTATGTTGCGTTCCCAGATGAACGTTATAAGCAACCTAAACAAACAGCACATGCAGAGACTGTGTGTGTGTGTTTGTGTGGAGCAGCATTCACTGTGAACGGAGCCGCTCTGAGATTAAAGACCTGTAACCTGCATGCATGTAAATAATTAACGCGTCTCGCTTCACTCTGAAAACCGCAGCGTATATATTTACTTAATTGAATCGTAGCCTTTGCAATTTCACAATAGGACTATGCTATATTATGATTTTAAATGGTTATATTGTGCAGCCTTAGAAAACAGTCTAATACTGTAATGGGGTTCATGGATTCTTGTGGAATGCGCCACTTCAAGTATTTTGCCAGTTAAAAGGGTACTTCAGTGGTGGGAAGATGAATGAGTATTTAAACTGGGTCTTTTATGTATTAGAAATGTGAAGTTATTTTTGAATTTGGTGCCTTCTAGACTGAGAAAAGCCAGAAAATGTATTTTTGGCTCATGTGGATGAAAGACAACAACTCCCAGAATGCACTTGCTTCGCTGCCCTACAAGGCCACTCCCAAAGCCACTGCTACTGGATCACTTGCCCACCGCGGCAACGCCCCTACCGTTGTTTTATAATAATAAAATCATTTAGTTCAGTTAGAGAACAGACATTACAATTAAAAACTGAATGTGTCTGTTCAATATAATGTGAGTGAGCCGAGCGAGTGTCACGGCACAAACGCAGCAGGAGTCAGATTACATTAATCGCGAGAGCGACGAGCTGAGGTAAGCGTGGGCGCAGCAGTCATTCACGGCGCGTGTTCAGTTTGCCGCGTTTTCAGATCATGCATATGGAAGCTTAACTTTCATAGGAATTAATTAGAAAATTTGAAACACTCACTTTGCTCCGCACTGCTCCGCTTGCATGAATGCACGCAGCTGCCTAAGCCGAGTACAATCATTCGAATATACTACAGGATTTCTACTGATACAAAGTTTAATGCTAATCACTGAAGTAACCTTTTAATTGATATAGCTAAATTGCAATCAAGTTGCACTGCTGTAAGAATTTGGGGGTAAATGTTAAAAATAAAATATTACAATGTATAAAACCCTATATTTTTCTAAAATGGGCTTCATTTTCTTTATGCAAACTTTCTTTTGTCATTTGATTTTGTGTGAAATATGGTCTGTTCTTGACAGGTTTTGTGAGTTTCGCCTACTTTCGTCAGTTTATATTTTGTTTTTGATTATATCATACTATAGCATCATGCCAATGCATGTTTCCTAATCTCTGCTATTGCTTGTACTGTATATATGTTGAGTAAAGCCAAAGTGCATATTCTGACTGTTATTTTGCCACAAACACAAGTGGACATATGAGCCCTCAGTCAGAACCCATTCCTCATTCCTTGATCCTGATGGCCCCAGCTCTCCCTCTCGCCTCAGGGGCCCTGCAGCATCTCAAACAACAGAGCATTGTGTTCTAATTAAAATAGCACAATACCAGTAATCAGCAGTAACGAGGGCTTGAGCTGCAATGAACCACTGAACTGAGTAGCTACTGTATATAGAGACATTGTCCGTTTGTTTTTTAAATTCCATCAGAACGGACGTTGTGTTGTGGTTTTGCATGCACACGTTTCTGCACGTACTGTACATGAAATAAATCTGTGTGTGCATGTACGTCATGCTTACTAGAATTAGACAGATAAGCCTGTGGAGATTAGCATGGCCTCTTATTGTTTGCTATATAAAATAATGTTTTCTTTTGTATAACATCATCACAGCTCCAAACTATGGGTAACATAATGCTGCTAAAGAAAGTAAAAGCATGGTTAGTTTGATTTTAAACTGTTGTGATGGGGGATAATTGTCTCCTGATAACTCAGAGTAGTTTTATCATGTCCAAACACATCTGTGCAGCTCCCCTTTATAATGTTAACCTGCTCTTAGCATAATGGCTATCTGGTTTCCTGCTCATATCTGATATAAACTTCACACTGTGATTGTGGGGAACAGCTGTTTCACGCACCTGCAGACCAGACTATTAAAAATGACCTTTAAAGTAGACAGTCACGCTTTTGTAATGCTAGCTAGTGTGGCTATTGAGTTTCGAAAGCAGTTCAAGTCGAAAAAGAAAGGTAGATTAGGTAGAATTTTGTAGAATTTTTTTTTCAAGAAAATTTTTTTGTTGTTCAAGAGAGTGAACAACGCAGATCAAGCAAGGAATATTATTTCACTATTTAAGATTCACCGGCCTGCCGACGGGCTTATGTTTTGGTAGCCTGTCTGGAAAACACATAGCCCCGGGACGTTGGGCTTTGCGAGCCCTGGCCTATAAATGTTCTAGTCTGATCCCGAATCGCAGTGAACCAACAAATAAAGGATTCTCCAGCCTGTGACAGCGTACTACGGTATGTTCTGTTAGACACGTACACATAATCAACACAAAATTCATACATCAGATCACTTAGAAAAGTAAGACAACACAATTTGAGATATTTAGTTTGTAGCATACGGTATGAGTTATGCACCAAAGTTAAACAAGCACCACTAATAATATCTTGCTTATTAACTTTGGCTGGGAATTGTATGAACGCTTAGATCCAAATTTCTTCAGCACCTTTTAAAAGAGATGCAGGTATTATATTTTTAGTTCATGTTGGCTTGTCGGTACCTGTGCTCATTCTTGTAATTGCATTTTGTAACAGCAATAAATTACCAAATGATAACTAAAGATTTCCATTATATATGACCAAAGATTTTTCCTACCCGTGGTACAATTATAGGGATTACTTTGATTTATCTAGCTTTAGCCTTCAAATCACTGCATAAAACTGCATGCTGCAACCTGCCTAAGCACATGGATGGTGTTGGATTTTCAATGACATTTTTGCAGCAGTCGACACTCGAACATGAGCACAGTCGCTCTGCAGCGCAGACGTACAGTCTGAAGCAGAAATGTACAGGTCGGAATGTGACACTGGGAAAGTAAGTGGGCTGATTCACTTCCTTGCTGCATCAATGGAAATTACAGTACCGTTCAAAAATTGGGGATCAGTATTATATTTTGAAAGAAATTAATACTTTTATTAAGCAAAAAATGCATTCAATTGATCAAATGTGACTATAAAGACAGCATTTTATTTCAAATTGTTCTCAGTGTTTCTCAAATCATCATATTAGAATTATTATATTATCTATCTATCTATCTATCTATCTATCTATCTATCTATCTATCTATCTATCTATCTATCTATCTATCTATATCTATCTATATCTATCTATCTATTTATATATATATATATATATATATATATATATATATATATATATATATCATAAAACATTTATTAGCCTGAAATATCATATTTGCTTTGTTGAATATTATTGCTGGATTTTATATCAGTGAAAACTATTAAATGTTTTTTCCTCAACACATATTTACTTAATCCAGTGCTAGTTTCTCTAATTGTGTGTGTGTGTGTGTGTGTGTGTGTGTGTGTGTCCTTGCGCTCACATAAAGTAGAGCATGCAGCTGGGGTAATCCACCAATTAAGCATCGAGTAATGACCCTTCTGGCCTTTGACCCTTGACCCTTGACCCAGCAGCCTCTACCCTTTGCTCTCATATCCCAGTGCTGATGGACAGTGAACATCTTTGGAAAACAACAAAGTGCATCAGATCATTAATGAACTTCTCAGCAAAGCTCCTTGGCATTAACTGGTCATTTCTGAATCACATCTGATCTCTTCTGTCACAGCATATGCACATTGAAGTAAGACATCCTGATCATCAGCCCTTTGGTTCTAAGTGTTTTTTAAATAGCACAGCTCATAGTCTATCTGATAGGCCACACACGCAGAAGCGAGTTTATTTTGACCCAGTCTGTTTTAGGCAAAGGAAATGGGGTGCAGAGGAAGTTGCGGGTGACGTAACGCCGCGGCTGTATCGGATGAACCCAAATCACTGTTTCGGAGCTCAGGCTAATGGAGGACACCTTTGACACTTAGATCTGCCTCGTAATCTGCTCAAAATGCTCCAACACCAGGTGGCTGTCCACTTCCTTTAGATATGTGCCCAAATGAAGAGTGAGAGATAAACGGATTATAAGAGGGGCTCTTTATGAACGTATGTGGTCTAGGCATTAATCACAGGCTCATTATTAAACAAAATTTTCATTATGCATGGCATCTAAGCCTGCAGAATTATACAGAATGCTCTTTAAATGATATTAATTCACAGACTTCCCCCTTTCCTTCCGTGTGCTTGTTTATTAAATGTTTTAGCTTACTTGATGAGGCCTTTAACTACCAGTGAGGTTTTTCTTAAAATTTGAATCAGATAATTAAAACAAAACTAAGTGCTAGTGTTATCTTAGTATTATTTATGCTGTATACTCTGAGCTTTTATTTTTATATTTTCAGTTTTCAATTTTAGTTTTAGTCATTTTAGTTTTTTTTTTTTTTTTTTTTTTTTTTTTTGTTTGGTTTATGTTTAGCCATTTTAGTACTTAAAGGGTTAGTTCACTCAAAAATGAAAATTCTGTCATTAATTACTCACCCTCATGTCGTTCGACACCTGTAAGACCTCCGTTCATCTTCAGAACACAAAAAAGATATTTTTGTTGAAATCTGATGGCTCAGAAAGGCCTCCACTGGCAGCAATGACATTTCCTCTCTCAAGACCCATAAAAGGCACTAAAGATGTCGTTACAAAGTCCATCTCACTCCAGTGGCTCTACAATCATTTTATGAAGCGACGAGAATAGTTTTTGTGCGCAAAAAAGAAATCTAAATAATAACTTTATTCAACTTTTAGTCTTCCGTCTTGGCCTATTACGTGAACTCACGAAGCACCACAACGCATGCACGAGAATATGACGTAGAGCCGGCTTTCTGAAATAAATAAAATAACGGGGTGTCTATTCACACCAAGTGCAAATAGTGTGCCTTGTTGGCACTAGCTCTGCCTAACAATCCCTGGTTGTGCCAAACAACATTTTAAAAAACGCTTGATTTAACATCTTCAGTGGCACAATCAGTAAAGCGTATGGCTAATGGATCACTGTTTTGACGTGATCAATGCAGGTTCGACTCTGCCTTTTGCAGAGCTTTTAATAATAATAAAAGCATTTATTGGGTAGGGTTAGGCAGGGTGTAGTGAGGGCTTTTTTGTAGGGAGTGTTCCTTTACGGCAGCATCTATTTAATAATTTAAATAAATATAATAATTTACACTTTATATTATTATTGCATCGTGTTAATGTACAACAATACTGAGTTGCAAATAGTATGTATCTGTCAAAATAAAGTATAAATTACATGCAATTACTATTTACACATATTGCAAAGAACTGCTACTAATATATGGTGTAAATAGAATACATCACTATTTTCACTTAGTAAATAGCATCTGCAGCTATTTGCACTTGTGTAAATATCATCTATCGCTAAGAAAATGTTATTTTCACTGGGTGAAAATAACATAAAATAAAGTGATAAAGTGACTACAGCTTCTATACGGCGCGTCTTCCTCTGCTTGTCAAACGGCTCTACGTCATGTTCTCGCGCATGCGTCGTGGTGCTTCGCGAGTTCACGTCAGAGGCCCACATGGAAGACAAGAATAAAGTTGTTATTTAGATTTCTTTTTTGCGCACAAAAACTATTCTCATCGCTTCAAGATTCAAGATTCAAGATTCAAGAGTTTTATTTGTCACATACACAGTTATATACAGAATATACAACCGGCAGTGAAATGTAAACAGGTCCGCTCCATGGACAGTGCAAATTCACAGTTAAAAACACAAGGAAGAAATTATAATAGAAATAGGATATAAAAAAAGTACTATCTATATATATATATATATATGTCCATATCTGTAGAATTATAAATAATCAAGTCAAGAGAAAAAAAGGTAACAAATAAGGATAAAGTGGAATAAAATAATTGAAGTAGACTTTGCAGTGAGTAAACTGTAGACTTATAAATATGTGGTTAACAAATGTATAAAGAGTATAATGTGCAAACAGGTTTATGACAGGTTGTTACACAGTAACAACGAGAACAGAAAGTGCAGTGCAATGTCAGTGTATCGATGTTTATCCTGACGTGAAGTCACGTGATGTTAAGTGACTGAGTTCAGGAGTCTGATGGCCTGGGGAAGAAGCTCCTCCTGAGTCTCTCAGTTTTGGCCATCAGGCTTGGAAGCGCTTACCAGATGGTAGCAGCGTGAAATGAGGGTTTGCAGGGTGATTAGAGTCCTTGATGATCTTGGTAGCTCTACCTTTGCAGCGTTTGGTGTAGACGTCCTGCAGAGACGGGAGAGCTGACCCTGAGATACGCTCGGATAAGCGCACGACTCTTTGCAGGGCTTTGCGGTCATGACTGGTGCTGTTCCCATACCACGCTGTGATGCACTGAGTTAAAACACTTTCTATCGCCCCTAAATAGAAAGTTTTCAGGATAGCTGGTGAAAGCCTGAATTTCCTCAGCTGGCGCAGGTGGTACAGTCTTTGCCTGGCTTTTTCACCTGTGTCTGAATGTGAGCAGTCCAGGTCAGGTCCTCGGAGATGTTTACTCCCAGGTACTTGAAGCTGCTCACTCTCTCTACTGGTGACCCGCTGATCATGAGGGGGAGTATGTCCGTTGCTGTCTCTTCCTGAAGTCCACAATCATTTCTTTGGTCTTGCCAACATTCAGAGAGAGACAGTTGTCCTGGCACCATGCTGTTAGATGCTCCACCTCGTCCAAGTATGCCGTCTCATTGTTGTTGGAAATGAGGCCCAGGACAACAGTATCATCAGCAAATTTGATGATAGAGGTGGAGCTGTGTGTGGACAAACAGTCATGCGTGTAGAGAGAGTAGAGCAGGGGCTCAGGACACAGCCCTGTGGAGCTCCCACACTCAGGGTGATGGAGGTGGAGGTGGACTGGCCTATTCTCACCACCTGAGGCCTGCCAGTGAGGAAGTCCTCAATCCAGTGGCAGAGAGAAGGATTCAGGCCGAGATCCAGGAGTTTGGAGGTTAGCTTGGTGGGAACTATGGTGTTAAAGGCTGAGCTATAGTCAATAAATAGCAGTCTTACGTAGTTCCCACTTTTGCTGTCGATGTGAGTGAGGGAGGAGTGGAGGACATGAGAGATGGCATCTTCAGTCGATCTATTGGGACGATAGGCAAACTGAAGAGGGTCCAAAGTGTCAGGAATGAAGGCGCAAATGGTGTTTTTAATGAGTCTCTCAAAGACCTTCATGACTATAGACGTGAGAGCCACTGGACGATAGTCATTTAGGCAAGAGGGTTTACTGTTCTTAGGGACAGGGATGATGGTGGATTTTTTGAAGGAGGTGGGGACCACAGATGTAGCGAGGACTCATTAAAGATAGATGTAAACAACCCGGTGAGCTGATCAGCACAGGACCGCAGAACACGACCTGAAATACCATCCGCCCAGCAGCTTTCCTGGCGCCCACACGCTTGAGTGCTCTTCGAACTTCATCCTCTGAGACAGAGATCACGTGGTTGTTGCTGCTCTGAGTAATTTCCTCTAACGCGCCACTTGGCGGAGTCGCGTTGCGCGCGTTACAGTCAAAGCGAGCATAGAAAGAGTTTAACTCGCTCACGAGCAACGGATCAACGCTTGCCTCTGCAGAGGATTTAGATCCAAAGGAGCAGATGGACCTCAGACCTTGCCACATGCGCCGCGAGTCGTTGAGTTGGAAATGAGACTCCACTCGGTCTTTATAACGGAGTTTTGCGGCTTTAACTGCTCGTCTGAGAGCATAACAGGACGATCTGTATTCATTCATATTCCCTGAATGGAGACCGGCGTTGTAAGCAGCAGTGCGTATGCGTTCACTGCCGCCGCTGGATTGAATTGTCCACCCACGGTTTCTGATTTGAGAAGGACGTTATTGTTATTGTTTGCGTGGCTTGCTCTGTAAGCGTGTTGATGAAGCAAAGCGCCACGCTCAGAACTCGCTTACGCCAGCTGAACTCGCTCGGAACATGTCCCAATCCACATCGCCCAGAGCTGCCTGAAGCGCGGTCTCTGAGTGGGGCGACCAACGCTTAACTTCCCGCCTCACCGGGGGTTCCTGGAGGAGCTTTTGTTTGTATTCGGGAGTGAGGAAAATGGCGGCATGATCCGATTTGCCAACGCTGGAAGTGACCGCGCTTTATAGGCGTTCTTAAACGGAGAGTAGCAGTGATCCAGTGTGTTTGCTCCTCGTGTGGGGCAGGAGACGTGCTGGTGAAAGTTTGGCAGGACTTTCTTTAGGTTTGCTTTGTTAAAATCGCCCGCGACAATGAATGCCGCGTCGGGATGTTGGTTTATGACGCCGCTGGCAACATCATGAAGGCCAGATAAAGCCAGCGCTGTGTCTGCCTGCGGTGGGATGTAAACGGCGGTCGCGACAACCGCAGAAAACTCCTCGGCAGATAGAATGGGCGGCAGATGATTGTTAAATGTTCCAGATGAGGTGAGCAGGACCGCGAGAGAATGGTGATGTTCCTGGGATCGCACCATTTCTTGTTGATCATGAAACACACTCCACCGCCTTTGGATTTACGGCCTCGGCTGTTCTGTCCATCCGAAAAACAGAGAAGTTCTCTCCGACGGCGCCACAGCTGTGTCCGGGACCGCGGGCGTGAGCCATGTTTCAGACAAACAATAGATATTACAGTCTCTCATGTCCCGTTGAAAACTTATCCTGGCTCTAAGATCGTCCATCTTATTATCCAAGGATTGAACATTTGCTAGAAGAATGCTCGGGAGAGGAGGTCTGAATGCCCTTTTCCTCAGTCTGTTACGGATACCAGCACGTTTCCCACGGTGTTTCTTTGTTCTACGCCGCTGGCTCTGGCCATTGTTCAACTCGGCGTTCCGAAGGATCTCAGATGGCCACAGAGGATCGGCAAAAGTGTCCTGAAACAGTCCAGTGTAGAGGTAACCAATGTCCAAAAGAGTTTTGCTGTCGTAGTAGATCAATGCAGATGATAAGTTTGTAAAAACTGAGAGTAAAAGAAAGTAAAATAGTAAATAAAAGCACAGTCTTCGCGGAGCGACCTGAACGGCGACCAAACACAGCGGCGCCATTTTGTAAAGAGGATTCATAAAATGATTGTAGAGCCACTGGAGTGAGATGGACTTTGTAACGACGTCTTTAGTGCCTTTTATGGGTCTTGAGAGAGGAAATGTCATTGCTGCCAATGGAGGCCTTTCTGAGTCATCGGATTTCAACAAAAATATCTTCATTTGTGTTCTGAAGATGAACAAAGATCTCATTTTTGGGTGTACTAACCCTTTAAGCTTAAGAAACTGAACCGAATAACTAAAATACATACAGAATAAAATACAGTTTTTCATCTAATATTCATATTTTATTTTATTTCTGATTTCTTTCAGTTACAGAAATTATTAATAGTTTTAGTTAAAAGTAGGAGAGCTGCTCAGATTTTTCTGAAAAATTCTCCATGCTAATTTCGCTTGTCACATGCTGGGTAGTTGCCAGGGTGTTGCTATGCAGTTGTGAAGGCATTTTGAGAGATTTTAGCATATTGCCATGTAGTTTGTGGGGTGTTTTGATTGGTTGATTTACTATTTTTGACTGTTTTATCATCAACCAAGTGAAAATCATAAGTTTGATTGCACACCCAAACATTTTTTTAATTAGGGTTTCTTAGGGAGTAGAAAAATGAAGTAAGGCTGTATTTATTTATATGCATATATAAAACAGTAATATTGTGAAATTTGATTTCAATTTAAAATATCTGTTTTGTATATGAATATGTTGTAAAATGTAATTTATTCATGTGATGTCAAAGCTGTATTTTCAGCATCATTACTCCAGTCTTCAGTCTTCAAAACAGCATTTATATGAAATAGAAACATAACATTATTAATGCCTTTACTGTCACTTTTGAAAAATCTTACTGACCCCAAACTTTTTATCAGTAGTGTCTGCCATTCTGAATCCTGCTGGAAATGGAAGGCCACGATACAATAATCCACAAGACCCCTGCAGTTACATTGTCCATCCTGTAAGAGATGCTGTTTGTCCAATTCAGATGTCCGTGACTCAAGATGATCCGCAATCGGACCGGTTCATTTAGTGCCAGACAGCAGAGCGGAGAAAATGAGCGCATGACGTTATATCAATGCTGTACGGTTATCAACGGCGTATAATTTGAAGCTGTTATGTTGTTGTGAGCTGTTAAACTCTGGCCCACAGGAAGCTGCGATGTTTGGCTGTGATGTGGGCCGCTTTTGGGAGGCACTTGACAGCTTCGACACAGGTGTGTTTGCTCTGGCAGCAGCGATGTCGTAATCGCACTCGTACAAACACACACTCTCACCAGGAAGAAGGAGGAAAAGTGGCTGGCTAATGAATAGCCTTAACTGACTTGGCCCAAGGATGTTTGTCTGGGCAGTTATGCAGCAAGTGTGTGTGTTAGTGCAGTGAAGGCTGTCCCCAGCTGGAGGTTTCACTCGTCTTTCTTCCGTGCAGAATTACTGTGGCAGTTTTACGCCGCAAGTGTCACCAGTGCTGTTGTAAAGTGCGAGTCTGTGTGTGGTCAATATTTAGCATAGCTTTGTGCTGTCACAAAGGGAGTTTCTGCTAATGAGGTCAATCGTCACAAGAAGCAGCTCTCTCTCACTCGCGCTCTCGCTCTCTTCACATTCGTCCTGTTTGCATTCTTTTATATTCCTCTTTTCCGTCCTCACCCTCATGTCTTCAGAGCAAGAGTGTTTAATGGGCTGGTTTGGCCCGTCTGGGCCCCCTGACCTGACCCGCTACCTCCCACCCGTTCCCTGCCATCCCTCCGGAATTCACTGGAACTTTATTGGTGAACATTTCTGAAGGGATTTAGAAAATATTCTGGGGGCGGGGGATCTGAAAAAATGCGCTAAACTGTAATTCTTGGCCGATACACACACTGTTTACAAATCATATACTGTTTTCAAATATATTTGCTTAAATTTCAAAGAAAATAAATATTATGTTAAATTGAGTAAATAAAATACTTTTTAATACATTTCAGGTAAATATTGCATTTATTTATTCATTATTTTATTTTTAGTATATTATTACTTATTTAAATAAATACTTATTTGTAGATAAATACATGTATGTATTTATATAAACATTTATTTCATTTTGTTATTTATTACTTTTTATTTCTTAATTCTTAATCGTTTTTAAGAATTTCTTTTTATATCTTTTATAAATGTATATTTATTTATAACTGTATGTATTTAGTCAGGTAGTGATTTATTTATTTTTATTTACTTATTTATGAATTTATATATTAATTAATCGGTTAATTATTTATTTTTATTTATTTACTTCATGTAATTTATATGTTTATTTACTTGTTTATACATTTATTTTTAATTTTGATTAACGTAATTTTTATTTAAGTGTATGTATTTACTTTAAATTTCATATTTTGCTAATATTAAATAGTTTTATAAATTGTAATTCAGCACTTTGTTAGTCATCAGCCTCTCTGTTCTCTAGAGGTTGGCATCTGCCATTAAAAAACCCATGCCAGTCTGTATGCCATGTAATGTGTGCAGAAAAATCAGCAGAAGCTGGATCTGTCCACTGTTGCTTTCTTAATTTGTTCCAGTTAATGCAGTTCCAGCACTTTTAGGCCTGTTTCCCTCTCGTCTCCTCCTGTTAGCAGTGTAAACAGCCTTTCCCGTTAACATTGGACAAAAGGGGGTGAGATATTTGTGCTGAGCTTTCCTCTTCAAACACATCTCTCCTTTTCCTCTGCTGGAAATGGAGAAACAAATGATCCCAAGACAGGCAGCACTTCCTGTGAAATGGCAGACACTTTAGTTTGCTTTCGAGTTTTTTTTTATATTGTTTTTATTTCCTGTGTGAGTGTATGTAAGTGAGACGGTCAGCCTTGTGATCTGGACATGTGAGAAAGACAGAGCCTCTGTCCTGTCAACACTTTACGTCTTTCCTTTTTTTCTCTGTAGTTCAAAAGGGAGACTTTCATGAAGAAATTCCGGATCATATTTCACCTCAAGAAAAAATAAGAAATTACATTTTGAATGAGGAAAATATGCCCATTATAAAGATGCCCATCATAATCACCTATTATGATTTTTTTTTTTTACATTTTCAACTTTCTTGAGTGTGTAATGTTGATGTTTGAGCATGAAAAAGGTCTGCAAAGTTACAAAGCTCAAAGTTACTTCAGAGGGAGTTTTTCTCTATTTATCAGTGCACACACTGTTTCTGTACTCCCACCTCCATTTTAGTCTTGAGTTTTCTTCTGAGAACAAACACGTCACAATATTCCTTCAGTTAGTAGTGTGTTTAAACTTGCGGTTATGGTAAGGGGTGTGACATTTCCCAAACACGCCAACGCGGTTGACCTATTACAACACACTGTCCAGCCGGCCAATCAGAGCACATTGTGCTTTTCAGAAGGAGGGGCTTCATAGAGACAGGAACTAAACAGAGCGTTGCTGACAGACTGGGAAGAGAGGTGCTGCAACAATGTCAAATTATGTTTTTTGAACATTCAAGCATGAAAACTATTCTATTAGACTCCAAAATGAAGACCTCTTGAAGTGCCTTTAAGATGTATTTGTGACATTTTGATGACAATTCAGCACATTTGTCCATTTTTTTTTTTCAGCATCAACAAATTTTATTCACAACTAAAATAGCAGTATGATGTAAAAAGAAAAGAACGAACGAACTGTTGAACCTGGACATTTCTTGTGAAATTCACACACTGAATAATTCTTTATTTCTAAACACTTGTACTTAAACCAGCAGAGAAAGCGAAATAATTGCTTAGAAGAGAGAGGTTAAGTGGATAAAGATCCATAAAAATGCTGTAGGTTCAAACCCTAGAAGAGACAAACCCCCAAATGTAGATATGTATACTTGAAAGAAAACGTTTCCTTCATACTACTGCCAATCTGCTATATCAAAGTCATGTAACTGGCATAGAATACAAATGTGTGGAGAGAGACGTTTGGATTTCCTCAGTTTGATTTATTGACCTTTTTTTGGACAATGCCATAATCTGTACATTTTTAACTTGATAATGTGTGCCAAATATGTAAGGATACACAAACACTTGTAGTATTGATTTTTATTAAGTTTTCCATTTTACAATATCATACTGGCCTGGAAGGAAACCGTATTGCTCAGATGTTGATTTCAGGAGAATTAATGCGGTTTGACCAAGTATCAACATTGTCTTAGAGTTGTCTTAAATTCAATTGTTCAATCAAACTAAAAATCAAGCAATTGTTGACATACAGTGAGTGAATGTACCGTTCAAAAATTTGGGGTCAGTTTTGGAAAGACGTCTGTAATGCTCACCAAGACTACATTTTTATTTAATCAAAACTACAGTAAAACACTAATATTGTGAAATACTATGTTTTCTATTGAGACTTTGAATAAGTCTCCATTTGCTCTACTTTTATTCTCACTGGTGTCGTGTTGATTTAACAGTGGATTCAACTGTCTTAAACTGACAATTATTACCATTGTTTCTCCTTCCCTCCATCTCAGTCTTTTCCTCTGGCTTCCTCCTGTTGTTCTGCTGTCTTTCCTCCCTCCCAAACATTCCTGCATTCTTTCTTTTTCCTGCCTTAAAGCCCACTGTCCACTTCAGCTGGTTTTCCTCAGTGTGTGAGGTGTTTTTTGTGTTTTGTGCAGGACGAGGTCGTCACACTCATCGGAGCTGCATTAAACCTCTCATACTGATGCTTGCCTCATCAACACTATAAATATTCATTTATTCTGCTTTTAAGAGGCTGATTAAATTACATTTAAGAGGCGCTTCTGACAGTCTGCCAATCATTCGAGCTTTGCTTGAATTCATTGTGGGTGTCACTGTCGATGAATCCATCCATCACTGAAGACATACAGATGGAGAGGGAGATAGACAGACGTATAGACTAGACAGATAGACTGCATACTCCGAGCTCAGACAGACAGATGGATCCCAAAGGAAAAAGTGTGTCCAAAACAGCTGCAATGTTACACATAAAAACACGTAGCTCGTGGCCAATTAAACTGGGTTTTCCCTGCCTCATAGCAACCCTCTGCAGTGTGGATAAACAGATCTACACGTCTACTCCTCATGATTGATAAGAGCAGTGTGTGTGTGTGTGTGTGTGTGTGTGTGCATTTAAATACGTTTATGTTAGTGGGTGTGCTTTTCTCCACCCTACAGTGATACTGATACAGTGGAATCACTGATAATCCAGAGAGAAGTTGTTAAAAACGCTTTATCAGTCTGACTTTGTCCCTTTCTCTCTGTCACAGATGCTATCGCTTGTGAAACAAGGTCAGCGCTTCATAAACACATTCACATGTGGTAGGGGTTGCACAGACTAGTCGATTAGTCGCTTTAAGCTTGACGTCTAGTCGCTGATCATGGCCTATAGAGGGCGCAACAGGATAAGAATTCTTTGAAGTACACTTTTATGCATTTCCATCAGTTAAAATGACAAATGCATACTCTGAGAGCACTCGACGAGATATGTTTGATTATGCCATCTAGATGCTTACAATTGATTGGGTGAATGCACATTTTAAACAGCTTATTGTCCACATAAGTTAATAGCCATTCTAAACGAATGTGCTGCTGCATTGTAACGCACGCACATACATACAGAAGCTCACACATCACATTCAGATCACACGCACACAGAAACATTCAGTAGCGCAGAAATGTATTGACAACACTGTTTTGTGATTTATCAATAAAAAAGCTTAGGAACTGAAAAGGTTAGCATATGTTTTTTAGTAACTAAAACCCACAGCTTCACTGTTAATAGAGCGACGCTGTCAGGTAGAATTAATACACACACAAACGCTCTCTCACTAATGCATTTATATAAATGTAATCTTTACTGTGCTAATTTATCTAATTAGCACAGTATATTTCATGCATTCTGACTTATTTACACTGTTAAAGAATTGGATTCTCATGCTAAACAAAAACTAGTTGGACGTATAACGGCATATTTCTGTGCCAAATACACTCCTTCAGTATTCAAACAAGTTTAGGAACGTTTTTTCCAAGTATGGCCCTGTATGATGTCATACAGGGTGAAATTTCCTTGTATGGGCACTTCTCCCGGATGAGCGCATGCGCAGGTCAACCCGAGCGAGAGCAAGAGTACATCCATCAACGAGCTTCGTTCATGTTACAGAAGCCGTCGGCAGTGCTGTCATTTGGTTTTTAGACCACAAAATCAATAATGTCACTAAAGTGTGTTTTTGGTTGTAAGGGAAAGATTACCTTGTTCAGCTTACCAAATAACCCAGCGTTAAGGAAACAGTGGATGCAATTTGTTTTTCCGGAGCAGCAACAGAGTTCTGCAAGTGTGTTTGTTTGTTCCCAGTCACGAGTCGAAACCGCAGGCTGTGAGTGAAACTGCATTAAATGCCAGTGTTTTGTTGGCGATTGGCGTATAAGTGCATATAATGTAAGCAACACTAATGTATAGTGAATCGAAAGTTATCCAGGGATAATGACATGATGTATTTTGTGTGTGTGTGTGCGCATGCACGCTTATTACTCTTTAGCTCCGCCCACTGCATGCCTGCGTGTTTTCGGAAAGAAATCGGTACAGCGTATGTGTCTTTTATAAATACGATTTTTTTTTTTTTTTTTTTTACAGAAAATCAGTAATGAGGTGGCTTTGACAGTTACAGATTTGGAAAAACAAGGAATAAACCCTAAACTCTAACACAGAACCATTCCAGCATATAAAGGGTTCTTCAGGATGATACAGTTCTAAACTGTTACTACATGTAAAGAACCATTAAAATATCTTTTTTTAGAGTGTAGTATAATGTAGCACGGTGATTCGTCTTGGGACTTCCTGTGCATTAAACGGTTTTATCGCACACCTTCCAGCCAATTAGATTTGAGTATTCAGGCACACCTTGGTATAATCACATATAAACATTGATCAGTGAACATACATAGAGTTTTTGGTGAATTGAATTTAAATGGAGGGACAGAAATCTCTCTGATTTCATTAAAAATATCTTAATTAGTTTTGTGAGTTTGGAACGGCATGAGGGTGAGTAATTGATGACAGAACTTTCATTTTTGGGTGAACTAACCCTTTAACACTGAGTGTGTAGCAGCTTCAACTTGCACATGAAACATAAACACCCAGAGGGCACGCAGACGTTCTGGGTGTGAGTGTCAAAATCAGATGCTCTAAACCAGACATTCCTCTTCCTCTGATGTGACTTCACTGATGATTAAGTTAAAGTTGCATCATTCAAGTGTTGAAGGGAGAGTTTGCCAAAAACAAAAAGAACGTTTTGTCATTATTTGCTCACCTTCATTTTGTTTATAACCTGTATGACTTTTTGTAAGTGAGTTAAAGCAGCCTTAAAGCAAAGTGCACATTTTAATATTGATATAATTTATAGTCTAACTGTATAAGAGTTTGTTCCTCTGCATTCAGCTGTTTTCCTCTTGACGTTTACGAGTATAAGGCAGGCTTAGGCTTGTGTGGACAAATAAAGGAGATCTAATGTTGGTGCTTTTAACACTTTGCCTTTGAAAGTGTAAGAATAAATTAAAGAAGAAAAGAAAGGGTGATGATTTAGGAGCCTCATTAGATTTTGTGGCCACGCGTATGCACATGAAAACAGTCATTTACAGACCACTGTGCAGACGCTCAATGTCATCTCATGTCTTCCTTCATATGATGTATCTTCAACAAGATATATAAATGGCCCTAAAGGGCATGTAAAAGCAACACAAACTGTGATTGGTAGCTTCGGTCAGTCTCTTCCTGTTATTGACCAGGGCCCGTATTTATCAAGCTTCTCAAAGTGCCATTTTAGTCTTAAGTGCTTAAAATTCATGAAGTTTACTCCTACTTTCAAACTTAAGTATAAAAGCAAGTTATCAAATTTCTTAAAGATAAGAATCACTCTTACTCTCCCAGTTATTTAAGACCGCTCGAGAGGTCTCTCAAGTGGTTAGGAGTTGCCAGTAGGGGCTTGTGATGGCACTGAGGAGACAGAGATGTGCGCAAATCTTTCAGGAGAGGAAGAATGTTTTTGAAATGTTTGACAAAGAGCAGTTAATCAAACGGTATCGTTTGGACCGAACAGGCATCGTCTTTTTCAGCGCTGGTTAATGTTGGGCTGAACTTGCCCTTTATAGGCCTAACTTTTTTTTTTGCTGTTCGACTAATTCAGCAAGAAGTAGCAATTTTCTTTCTGCCACCAATTCGGTTTTCTTTTGGAATCTTTCTTTTTTCTTTTGGATTATATCATAAAATCTAGGCTATGTATAGGCAGGTCAGTTGGTTTCAAATTTGTAATTTGTAAGACATGGTGGAAAACGTGTTTATCTTTCATTTCCAATGTGTATAATGTATTCTCTTGAAAATTCTTTATGGTGTGTTGAATGTAAACATTCAATATGAATTCATCTGAGAATATTCTTAAATAAGGAAATCTGTTCAGTGATTGGTCCATGCCTATGTCGTCATCCAAAATCGCGTTTGTGGCACAGCAAAGTGTCGTAAATCATCTCTAAAACTGACACTTAAGATTTAGTCCTACACTTATGCATGACTGAGATGCTTGATAACTAACTTTTAAGTGCAGCTTTGAGCCAATCATTTTTTACTCAAGTAAATTCTTAGCAGTGTTCTTGTGAGTAATTCTCAGAGGCTTGATAAATACGGGCCCAGAATAAGCTGTAAACTGGACCAAATTCTTGAAGTCTTATAGTTCGCCCAAAACATGGCTAGAGCTACACTACCATTCCAAATTTTGGGATCGGAAACATTTCAAGAAACATTTCTTATTATCATCAAACTTGAAAACTGTTGTGCTGCTCAATATTTTTGTGGAAAGTTCAAAAGAACAGCATTTACTTGAAATAGAAATCTGTCATTACAGTCTTTACTGTCATTTTTGATCAATTTAATGTATGAAATAAAGTATGAATTTCTTTAAAAAAAATATCTTACTGACCTCAAACCTTTTGAATGCTAGTGTATTTTGCTGCACTGGCTGCATTCAGACAAACTGTCTTCTCACACGCAGCAGCTGATCAGCTAGCGATTCATTGACAGCAGTGAACGTCCCTCACATTATCAGTTTGTGGTTTTTGGATGTGAACTGTGAATAGTCTACTCATTCAGGCTTTTCCCAGAAGCTCTACTCATCAGAGTGTCTTCATCATCCACATTGACACATCTTATGTTCTTCAGTGTGTCCCACTCCCCTCTAATCTCTTTCTAAACCCATCAATGTGTTTTATTACATATGTTTTCTCCCTCTTACTGAAACTCACCAACTTTTCCTCCTCCCACAAGTTTGTGGACAGGTTCAGGCGAAACCCCTGTTCCCTCTCATGTTGCTGTCTACCTCTCTAGTTTTTCAGATAGTCAACCAGCATGGTCTTTTTGACCCTGGTGCTCTTGCTGGTTGAAAAAACATTGTGGGGACAAAACACAATGATGCCGTCTATGATATCCCTGTGTGTGCATTTCAACAGTTGGTTGAAAATAATACAAATTTTTTTTTCTCTCAACTTGCGGCTTCATTTCTGCCAAGAAATAAGCATTGGTTATTGAATGTTTGCTTGCTTATCTCCAAGACTGTGGAGGTTTAATGCATATATCCAATCTTTTGACCATATTAATTTTTTCTGTTTACTTTCATAAGACATTCTGTTTACGTCAGTCTTCCACTCTAACTAGAATTATTCAATCGCTATACATGTTTAGACTAGGGGTGGCATGGTTCACAAAACCCACGGTTCGGTTCGTTTCATGGTTTTAGGGTCATGGTTTTTGGTTCTGTACGGTTCTTGTTGTTTTTTCTTTTAATCGTTAACACTCCAGAAATTCACTTCAACATATGATATATAGCTTAACTATCCACAATTTAAGATACAGTATTAAAAAAAATAGTTATGTAATGTAGTTGTTTCCTAACTGGCTGTCTCCTGCTTACGCTGTCTATCGAGTCCGACACATTGGCGTAACATTTTTCATGTCAATTTTGATGAGAACAATGCACCGTGACTTTAATTCAGCGTGAGCAGCTTTTTGCCCAAACTTCAAAGGCCTGTTTAAATTATTAAAACTATATATGCATGTGTGTTTGGGACAGAGGGGAACACGGTCGCATTTGCAGCAGATATATGCTGCCCATCATAAATCAACGCACAAGACATACAGGGGTCAGAGGAGAACACCGGAAATGTGACAGAATGGACAATATTCGTCTGTATTTGCAATACACAAGCCGCGGTTCAGCTGCGCGAGACAAACGCTGCCAGTGTGAATGCACAACGGGCGCGCGCAGCTCCCGCTCTCCATATGCACTGCTTCTGCCCTGCCAACGCACTGCTTGCGCGTGCAGTGTGAAGCCGGCGTTATACGATGCCGGCGCATCCTCCAACTCCAGGCAGCCTTCCTTATCTCTTCCACTTGCCATTTCTACACATGACGTGACCTGCAGCACTCCACTTTTACTGTATGTCCACACACACCTCTTATTTAGCGCGAAAAGGACACCCACTGTCTGAGGTAACATACAGGCATGAGGCTACATTGGGCATGCGGCGAACCGTGAGACGCACACGCTCCGAACCGAAACAAGCGAACCGCACGGTTCGGATGTTTTTTCATGTACCGTGCCACCCCTAGTTTAGACATAGGTCAGATGTCCAGATATTGGATATGTACGTTACTGTTAAAAAATTTGTGGTAAGATTTAATATTGTGAAATAGTATTACAATGTAAAATCACTGAATATATTTTAAGATATAATTTATTCCTGTGGAAAAGCTGAATTTTCAGCATCATTACTCCAGTCTTACAGCAAGTGTCACATGATCCTTCAGAATTTGGGAAATTGTGGAAAATTTCAGGATCAAAAGAAGAAAGATGTTGACCCCAAACTTTTGAACCAGTAGTTTGTTTCTGGAGAATTGAACCTATGACCTTGTCGTTGCTGGCGCAACTAGTTGAGCTGTAAGAGCTTTCTTTCCTCCTCCAACCTTGCAGTCTTCTCAAACACTTTTCACCCACTGCTTTCTCAAATTCAAGACCAGTCTCACCGCCGCTCATCACCAGCCACCTTCTCAATCCCTTTCCCCTCCCTTTACCTCAAGACTTCTCCTCTGATCTTTCCTCCATCTGACATCATACTCCATGACATCACACTTTGAGTTTAACCATCCTGGTTCATTTAATGGCTACTCACGGCGCTGTTTTAACCACTTTACCTCGCTGAAATAGCCGTGGTTCAGTTCTCCAGGGAGCCATCATCATCATCATCTCCCACTGAAATCGTAAGTCTCGCAACGCTGTGGGGTTGTGAATGGGTTTGAGTGCTGGGGAATCCCCACAGCCAGACAACTGATGAGAGCTCTCGTGGTGGAACGTTTTAAATAAACATCCTTTACACTCAGTAAACTTCTAAAACCAAGTGCTTGTGACTGAAGACCACCTACCAGATGCTCCATTATTTGCTCTCAAGACTGGAATATGAGCTTCACTGCCTCTAATCATTGCATTGCTGTTTCCTCTGAAGTACAATGCATGCAAGTACTTTTATATTTACAAACATGAACTCAAAGGAACTCATTTTAACAACCGTTTGCTGTTCCAACATGTTTTGTTTGCCTTAGTTGCATTATTAGTCGTGTTTGCAAATGACACTATTGGTAATACATGGGTTAGGAAGTAGTCATAGTTGAGTAAACTTCTATAGCGGTGAATGAGAGAATACATTAAATATCTTTTTTTGTGTTCCCATTTGCTCAAAAACGCTGCAATAGTGTTTTTCAAATAAGAGTAAAAAATAGAGAGATGGATAATGGCAGTCAGAAGAGAGAAAGATGAGAGATTTATTCCGACAGCTGCTGTATTAGAAACACCCTCACAGCAGTGTCATCTATATAGTTTTTTGTAATAAAAAAGAAAATATAAAGAACTTTGCAGTATTTACAATGCTGATGACCGTTAAAATGCATCATCACAGTCTGTGAAAAGGGTCCATTTGTTGGCATGTAACTCAGTGTTGTTAAAGTCAAATAAAATAAAGTATAAATATTAGACCTTTAAAAAAACGTAAAGGGTCCCACTTTATATTAGGTGGCCTTAACTACTATGTACTTGCATCAAAAAATAAGTACAATGTATTTATTGTGTTCATGTTGTATTGCAAAACACTTTTGCTGATATTGAGGTGGGATACGGGTAAAGTTAGGGACAGGTGTGGCGGTATGGGTAAGTTTAAGGGTAAAGTTAGGGACAGGTGTGGTGGTGTGGGTAAGTTTAGGGGGTAGGGTTAGGGACAGGGTAAAGTTAGGGACAGGTGTGGCGGTATGGGTAAGTTTAAGGGTAAAGTTAGGGACAGGGTGGTGGTGTGGGTAAGTTTAAGGGTAGGGTTAGGGACAGGGTAAAGTTAGGGACAGGTGTGGCGGTATGGGTAAGTTTAAGGGTAAAGTTAGGGACAGGTGTGGTGGTGTGGGTAAGTTTAAGGGTAGGGTTAGGGACAGGGTAAAGTTAGGGACAGGTGTGGCGGTATGGGTAAGTTTAAGGGTAAAGTTAGGGACAGGTGTGGCGGGATGGGTAAGTTTAAGGGTAAAGTTAGGGACAGGTGTGGCGGTATGGGTAAGTTTAAGGGTAAAGTTAGGGACAGGTGTGGCGGGATGGGTAAGTTTAAGGGTAGGGTTAGGGACCGGTGTGGCGGTATGGGTAAGTTTAAGGGTAGGGTTAGGGACCGGTGTGGCGGGATGGGTAAGTTTAAGGGTAAAGTTAGGGACAGGTGTGGCGGTATGGGTAAGTTTAAGGGTAGGGTTAGGGACCGGTGTGGCGGTATGGGTAAGTTTAAGGGTAAAGTTAGGGGTAAGGGTAGGGTTAGGTGTTTGGTGTAACATGTTTGTACACAATAAGTGCATTGTATCAAATGATTAATTTAAATGTTAGTACTTGGTAGTTAAGGCCACCTAATATAAAGTGGGTCCACTTTAAGTATTAAATTACTAAATGTATATAGAAGTACAGAAGTTATCATAAAATTATATAAGTACTAAATTACTAAAACTGAAATAAAATTAAGCTGAATGGAATTAAACCAACTAAATGGGTTTTTTTTTTAAAAGAAAAGAAACTTCTATATAAAAACTAATAAAATTGACAAAGCAAAACAAAATTACTAAAAAGTAAACTAAAATTTAAATAAAAACTGAAAATATAAAATACACATGAATTCAAAATATTAATAAATACTATCATAGTTTATAAATAATACTAAACCAACACCAGTTAGTATCTCATCCCACAGTGTTTGTGTTACAGACATGAACGATTCCTCAAATCATGCGGCTTATTGAGGAGATGTCAAGTGTATTTACTCAGCATGTAAACGTATCATAAATACAACTACAGAGGCATTGACAACACAACAACAGCAGTGAATAAACGGGAGAGGTGTATTGTGGGATCAGAGTCAGAGGACTTGTGTAGTGACTAAAACACCAGTAGCTGCCGAAAAAGACAAAGAATGGAAGTGCATTATCAGGGTCATAAACTTTGTAACACTTTGCCTTCACACAGGCACAATTGTGTGTGGTTTTGTTTCTTATTCGAGGGTTTGTGCTTCGTGAAGACCAGCATTTACTTTGTTGTCTTTTGTACAGTTTTGTAAAACAAATGTTTCTGTGAAGGAAAACTGGCCAAATGACATGGGGTGAAGGGTGTGATGCAGTTGTGTTGACATGGTCGTGTCGCATTTGATCTCTGTGACTACACACTTGTTATTCCAGCTTTTGAATTTCCAATGATTGAATGAGAGATTCATCTAATGTATCTCTTACATCTATCTTTTTTTCCCCCAGTGACATATTTGATGCCATGTTCCCGGTCACTCACATCGCTGGGGAAACGGTAATCCAGCAAGGTACAGTATAGAAAGAACATGAGTTTGATATCACACACTATATTAGTGAGGGCATCTCACTGACTTCCATTGTTTTTATATCAGGTTAATGATATTTTCTATCACCTAGCCCTAAACATAACCCTCATAAAAACCACTCAATACAAAACCTGTGCAACTAGTGATGTTTGGGTTACTAGTAGGTGTTCAACAGGTTTCACTTTATTAGAAGACATTTTTGAATGGCGAAGCTGAGGACATTTTGGACCTCATAGTCAAACACACACACACACACACACACACACACACACACACACACACACACACACACACACACACACACACACACACACTCATAAAAAAACTTACAAAAAGTATTGAATTACTAAAAGTACAGAAGTTATATCAAGGGGCCGAAGGATGATTTACATTTATATTATTATTTTACATATTTAATTAAATGTTTTAAAATGTAATTAATTAAATTTAAAAAAATTTTTTATTTAATGTATTTATTATTATAATTAATATAAATACAATTACTATTAAAATGTTTTAATACATTAAATAATATAACTTTAAATGTAATACTAAAAACATTCAATCAAAATGTTTTTTCTAATAATAATAATAATAATAATAATAATAATAATAATAATAATAATGTGTATTAAAATAAAATAATTTTACAGGTGTTTTTTATTTTTTTATTTCTGGAATCACAAAATGAATTGTGTCAGTTAATATATCAACACATTTTCCATTAATAAAAACTGGAAAATAAGCAACTTCATAATTACAGCAAAAATACTGGAGGAAACCGCTTACCTTCTATTGGTGGACAACATATTAAAATATTGTGTTGGACATTGGCGGGCCTTCAAAAGAATTAAAACCAAATAAATAAATAAATAAAGCTAAGCTACATTAAGCTAAGCTAAACTTTATTTTTATCCTAAAGGCAGGATAATTTAGGGTTAAGGTTAGGTAATGATAACTTCTGGGGAATCATTTTACTACTATATAAATGGTCTTTTATGATACACTCTATTGTTCATAACATAGTAGTAATTTGGAACATAACGGCAAATGAAACCGAGCTTGAGTAGCTAAAGGTGTCTGTGGTCATGTGCTTGTGTACTTGTGTTTTCGATTCTATTTAATGTTACATTACATTATGTACGTGCAGTGCATGTACAGTGCATGCAGTGCAAAATACAAAAGTGCAAACCTTAGGAAAGCATCATCAAAAGTGCAAATGCATTGCAGATTGCAGATTGTTTTAGTTATGTAAGAAGAAATGGTGATGTTTTTTTTTTTCTATAGTCAAACAATGAGCTCTTTTTGGTTTCATGTGGAGTTCATAAAGCAATAGAGAACAGTGAACTGCATGCATGCCTTACATACTCTCTGTGCAATGCAATTCTTGAGTTTCAAAGCATTTATCTAACATAGACAGATTGCCCATAAAAGTAGATCTAGGAATGTACAAAGTTTTGTTTGTGTGTGTGTGTAGAAGTGTGCATGTGTGTGTTTTTGTTCTTGTCAAATATTTGACTGCACTCTGTGACTCAAGGATCTGCTGGCCAAAAAACAGAAACTTCAGAGCAGAGGTGATAAAAGACAGGAAGACAGGAACAATACTAAGAAAAATGAGCTGAATGGGTTGAAAGAGAGAGACGGCGAGTAAGAGAGGGAGAGGGTACTAGCGATCGGTGAGTGTGTTAAGATAAATTGCTTGTGTGATTTACGAGCGCTTAGTGTGTTCGGTGTTAATTAGCCCAGTGAACCCGCGTGAACTCGGCAGCGCACGGATCACAGACTCTTTTAACTCGGCCCGCTACCAGAATCCCAAACACCAACTTCAACACACACTTAGACCTCAAAGACCCTCTAAACCTACAGAAATGCTTTATGTAACGGCCTTTAACTTGGAAATGTTGATCAGAGCCTGTGGCTTCTGGCACGCCCAACCGTCCATTAAACTCTCAAATGGGGTGTTTAAGATGAAGCCTGGGAATCATTTAGATGACACTGTCCTGGGAGGTGGTGATGTTTTTAAAGTGGTGTGCCATCTTTTATCTTTGATATGCATGTCTGTGTGTATGTTGTTGGGAAATTGGGAGTTGGTAAGGGATGGAATCTGGGAAAGAGACAAAGTTTTCTCTTTTCCTCTTTCCATCCTGAATTTAAAGGTCCCACAAATTTAAAATTAGAGTTTAGTGGCTTATAGTCCATTTTTTTTGTTAGCTGTGAAGGCTCTTAAAGGTTGCAGAATTAACTTTTAGCAGATATATAAATGGATTTAAAATAGTGAGCATAAGAAAATATAAAAATCTTACCAACCTCAAACTTTTGAATGGTAGAGTATGCTCAGTATTTTATGCAGATTGTCACAACTGAGAAAAAAAAACAAAAAACACAGGAGGGAAAAGGGGCTACTTATCTGTAGTCTTCTCCCTGAAGTTGGTTGATTTGGAATAAACTCATGATTTTCTCTTGTTTGTTCCTCAGGTGATGAAGGAGACAACTTCTATGTGATTGATCAAGGAGAAGTTGATGTGAGTTCAGCATTTCATACCTGTTTCTAAAGTGGGCGTGTTTGTGCTTTTATTTACTTTTGTTTTATACTAAATATTCAGTCAACTATCACAAATCATTTGAAAGCTAAAACACTTAAGATTCATGTTCTGAACTTGTTTTTGCAATGAATACACCAGAGAGGAAAGGGTTAAATGAAATCCTAAAGGACCGGCCATTTAAACGTCAACATAATAAATGCAGTACTCCTCTTTCATCTCCTATCGTTCAGATCAGATCGGACGAATCCAAGAAACACCAGCATACATGTCAGTGTAAGGGTCCACTCTTCAAAATGTCCATTTTCAATGAAATATCGATTCTAATCCGCTTAGACTCTTCCACTTAATATGAGCCCGCCCACATCTTTCTCCTTCAATCACAGGCTTTCTGGCGACGCATTATATACAGGAAGCGCATTACAGGCTCTGCGAGGTGTCGATCAAAGCACCCTGGTTTTCATTGGATAAAGCCAATCAATGCCTAGCCAATGCCTTGCCAACAAAGTTTTGATTGATGGACGTAGTAACCAGTCTCATACATCCCTAAGTGAATTTCAATTTTTAAAAAAACTTTTTACTTGCATGTATATTTTACCTTGTTTTACTCTGTTCCTATACTACTTTGAGTTATGATTCTTGGGTAACAACATTTCAAGTGTCTAGTTTAAAATAAGACCAGATTTATGAATATTGACCATAGGGTTATTATGAAGATGACTGAGCCATCTGACCAATCAGAGCAGAGCAGGCCAATCACAACAGACTGAGTCATCTGACCAATCAGAGCAGAGCAGGCCAATCACAACAGTCTGGGCCATCTGACCAATCAGAACAGAGTAAACCCATTACAACAGACTGGACCGTCTGATCAATCAGAGCAGTGTAGACCAATCACAACAGACTGAGCCATCTGACCAATCAGAGCAGAGTAGACCAATCACAACAGACTGAGTCATCTGACCAATCAGAGCAGAGCAGGCCAATCACAACAGACTGAGCCATCTGACCAATCAGAGTAGAGTAAACCCATCACAACAGACTGGACCGTCTGATCAATCAGAGTAGAGTAGACCAATCACAACAGTCTGGGCCATCTGACCAATCAGAGCAGAGTAAACCCATTACAACAGACTGGACCGTCTGATCAATCAGAGCAGTGTAGACCAATCTGATCAATCAGAGCAAGCTCTCAGAAAGGAGGGGTTTAGAGAGACTCAATCCTTTATCGAACCGTTTCAGAAACTAAGAAAAGAAGTTATGCTGAAATGTATATTATGAGAAAAGTAATATATGTAGAAAACCTTAAAAACAAAATTAAGAACCTTTAAAATAGCATATTAGGGGCACTTTAAGGCCCGTCACAGCAGTGAGCAGATGCTCAGGGATTGATTTATCTACACCCGCAATACATTCATCAGGTGAATCTTAAGAAATGTTATCCATTACCACAAAATAAATAAATAAAATAAAATAAAGAAAATTGTGTTTCATAGAGAAAACATGTATTTTAATGACAATTAAGCCCCCATATTCTTATTACTATAAAAACGCATTCTTATTATTTTTTTAAATTAAGTATCTATACAAAGTATTTTTGTATTGTATTAATAAATCACAAATAAATAAATAAAAATCAATTTAAAATAAAAATCAATACAGTAATGAAAGTTTGAGATTGAAATGTACTAAAATGTACTAATTTAATCTGAAGTGCAAGATTTAAATTCAGTTTTTCCCCATTGATATCCTATCATATAGACCTAAATATAATAGTAGGTCTATATGATAAAGATCTTACCCACTGGCCTCTTTTAAAACTACAAAAAAACTGGAACACTGACTGCCTTTGTTTTACCTTCCCAAAGATGACATGGATAAAGTTCAAGTGAAGTGATGTGTCATTATCTCCACAGAGAATCCATTTCCTCTGTTTTGTTTTAAAGAAGCTTTGAAATAGTTTTTCTTTGTACATGCATATGATTTATTTAGAATTAGCTTTTATCACCCTGGGAATCTGTAGTATTTTCCTTCCCCATTTTTGGTTGTTCAGTAAATACGATTGTTTATTTAAAAGAGGCCTTTTCCACACTTTTCTAGCATTTTATTTTTCCCCCTGAGTCCATTTATAATCTTCGTTATGGCTTCTTGAACCATAAACAGTCATAGTTTAGTTTTATGACCATTTTCCACGCTCTCTATGACTCTTAGAATTAAATGCACTGTTTTTGCTACTATATGTAAATGATCTCTTTATATGTGAACAGACTAACAACCCATGCCAAGCTGCTGAGTCAATAGTAAATGAATGTATAAATGAATATGAATAGAAACCTTTTTGTGTGAAAAGTATTTTATGCTCACTAAGATTGCATTTATTTCATAAAATATCATAATTTAGAAATAATAGGCATCTCATAATTTAGAAATAATAGGCAATTTTCTATCCTGATTTAAGCTCTCTGGGTTAAACACTCTGCTGTGAGACTTCAGTGGAAACGCCCACTGCTGTGATTGGCTAACATAATTTATTTAATCAAATATACAGTAATATTGTGACATATTATTACAATGTAAAATAACATTGTATAAACATAACATGTTTTCTAATTTGAATTTTTTTTTAATATTTATTGCTGTGATGCAAAGCTGAATTTTCAGCATCATTAGTCTTCAGTATCACATGATCTTTCAGAAATCATTCTAATATGATGATTTAGTGATGCTTTTTTATTTGTAATCAGCATTTAATTGAATTTTGTGTGTGTGTGTATGTATGTGTATATACACTCACCTAAAGGATTATTAGGAACACCATACTAATACTGTGTTTGACCCCCTTTCGCCTTCAGAACTGCCTTAATTCTACGTGGCATTGATTCAACAAGATGCTGAAAGCATTCTTTAGAAATGTTGGCCCATATTGATAGGATAGCATCTTGCAGTTGATGGAGATTTGTGGGATGCACATCCAGGGCACGAAGCTCCCGTTCCACCACATCCCAAAGATGCTCTATTGGGTTGAGATCTGGTGACTGTGGGGGCCATTTTAGTACAGTGAACTCATTGTCATGTTCAAGAAACCAATTTGAAATGATTCAAGCTTTGAGACATGGTGCATTATCCTGCTGGAAGTAGCCATCAGAGAATGGGTACATGGTGGTCATAAAGGGATGGACATGGTCAGAAACAATGCTCAGGTAGGCCGTGGCATTTAAACAATGCCCAATTGGCACTAAGGGGCCTAAAGTGTGCCAAGAAAACATCCCCCACACCATTACACCACCACCAGCCTGCACAGTGGTAACAAGGCATGATGGATCCATGTTCTCATTCTGTTTACACCAAATTCTGACTCTACCATCTGAATGTCTCAACAGAAATCGAGACTCATCAGACCAGGCAACATTTTTCCAGTCTTCAACTGTCCAATTTTGGTGAGCTTGTGCAAATTGTAGCCTCTTTTTCCTATTTGTAGTGGAGATGAGTGGTATCCGGTGGGGTCTTCTGCTGTCTTCTGCTGTTGTAGCCCATTCGTCGGTTGTGCGTGTTGTGGCTTCACAAATGCTTTTCTGCATACCTCAGTTGTAACGAGTGGTTATTTCAGTCAAAGTTGCTCTTCTATCAGCTTGAATCAGTCGGCCCATTCTCCTCTGACCTCTAGCATCAACAAGGCATTTTCGCCCACAGGACTGCCGCATACTGGATGTTTTTCCCTTTTCACACCATTCTTTGTAAACCCTAGAAATGGTTGTGCGTGAAAATCCCAGTAATTGAGCAGATTATGAAATACTCAGACTGGCCCGTCTAGCACCGACAACCATGCCACGCTCAAAATTGCTTAAATCACCTTTCTTTCCCATTCTGACATTCAGTTTGGAGTTCAGGAGATTCTCTTGACCAGGACCACACCCCTAAATGCATTGAAGCAACTGCCATGTGATTGGTTGATTAGATAATTGCATTAATGAGAAATTGAACAGGTGTTCCTAATAATCCTTTAGGTGAGTGTGTGTGTGTGTGTGTGTGTGTGTGTGTGTGTGTGTATATATATATATATATATATATATATATATATATATATATATATATATATATATATATATATATATATATATATATATATATATATATATATATATATATATATATATATATATATATATATAATACACACACACATACATGCATACATACTAGTGCTTGTAATCGCTTAATCACATCCAAAATAAAAGTTTGTGTCACAGTCATCTGTCACCTTCAGCACTACATCACCCAGAATCCTTCTTGGTCCACCACCTGCACGCATTCGTCAATCACCATCAGCTGTCTTCATCACCTCATCACCCCAGCACCAGATATATGTTTTTCTGTTTCATTCAATGTTCGTTGGTTCTCATCTTTGGTTATACGTGGTAAAGAGCTTCTTGAGTTTTATTATTAAAGCTCCTGTCTCCTGTTCATCCTCGTCTCTGTGAGCTTGTATCCTACACGTAACGTGACAATATGTGTGTGTACCGTGTATAATTATTACGTATTTATAAATACACACGCATGTATATATTTAAGAATAATTTGCATGTATATACTGTATATATATATTTATATAATTTATCTTTACATATAAATATAATTTTTTCTTGGATGCAATTAATCGCAATTAATTACCCAGAACAAACATATATATATATATATATATATATATATATATATAAACGTCTTTACTGTCACTTTTGATCAATTTAATGCAACCTTACTGGATAAAAGTATTAAAGGGTTAGTCATTAATTACTCACCCTCATGCCGTTCGACACCCGTAAGATCTTTGTTCATCTTCAGAACACAAATGAAGATATTTTTGTTGAAATCCGATGGCTCAGAAAGGCCTCCACTGGCAGCAATGACATTTCCTCTCTCAAGACCCATAAAAGGCACTAAAGACGTCGTTACAAAGTCCATCTCACTCCAGTGGCTCTACAATCATTTTATGAAGCGACGAGAATAGTTTTTGTGCTAAAAAAACAAAACAAAATAACGACTTGTATAGTGATGGCTGATTTCAAAATACTGCTTCCTGAAGCTTCAGAGCGTTATGAATCAGCGTATTGATTCAGCGGTTCGGATTAATTAATGACAAAATTTTAATTATTTGGGTGAACTAACCCTTTAATATCTTTGATGAAAGAAATTTTTTTACTGTCCCTGATAAATGTCGGTAGTCATATGTTTATGTGCTCATGCTTGTGACTTAACATTAACTGTTTCAAATTGGCCCATTTTGAATCTAGGGATTTTAGAGTATCGGTCAAGCTGTTTTGTTTTAAAAGAGCAAGAAAAACCCTGTTTTTCCTGCACAGACGCAAACATTTAAACATTGCATCTTAATATTCTTTTTGTTATTAACAGTCTTGTTTGTCTCGAGACTGTTCTCCTTGTGTATGTGCTTAGTGATCCGCTGTGTTATATATCAGTGCTAATATTTCTCCTCTGCTCTGGATGAGCTCCGAGGGCGCATTGAGTCAGCACTGGGTCACTGCCACATCAGATTGTGTCGTATCGAGCTCTTGTGTCAGAGCCAGAGCGCCGAGAGCCCAAGCACAAAGCCAGACTCGCTCAATCCACTGTACGCCACACTATTGCTGTCAAACACATGCAAAATACATGTTTACAGGCATTAACCAGTCTTCTCTTATGTGTAAGTGAGCACACTCCGCTCCATAAACCTCCCAGACATACGCAAACATGCTGGAATGTCAAGATGCGTCTCTAATGTGTTGTGATGTCTCTCATTAGCAGAAAGGATAAATCTCCTGTGACTTTGGAGCACGTAGTATTGCATGCTAATCGAGAGCGTGTTCAAATTTGGAATTCATTAAGAAGAATCATATTTCTAGGACTGCCCCTAATGGTCAACCAAATGTAAGTTGATGAGAAGAGGCTTGTCAACCAATTTTGAATTAGTCGGTTGGTCGCAGAAAAACAAACTCCGCAGTCCTTGGAGTCATGCAGTCTGTGACAGGCAGATGGTTAACACAGCTAGTCCATGTGGTAATTATGTTGGGAAGGAAATCCAAATATTTGCCTGTCATTCGACCTCAAACAAGAATTATCATTTGAAACATGTTGCATCCTAACGTTAGCCACTTTATATGGCCGCTCGCGACCTAGATAAATGAATTATTAGCCGCGTATCCAAGTGTTGAAGCTAAATTATTACCCTGCTTAATGCATGACATTTAACTTAATGTGCATTTCTCTCTATTGGTGTATCTATAGCCCTGTCCCAATTGACACACTTCATATGCACTTACGGATTTACAGTGGCTGCCGTGTGTCTGTTAAGTCCATGGCTGCATCCGAAATTGCATTCCCTACTATATAATAGGCGAAAAACAGTATGTGACAAAAGAAGTATGTCCGAATTCCCAGTACTCATAAAAGAAAAGGCAAAAAGTCCCCAGGTGACCTACTTCCGGTGAGATTCTGAAGTGTGCATTGGATGGACACTTTACTATCCCATGAGGCCACGTGAGGGGGTTTGAGAATGGCAGTGAAACGATGCAACTGACACCTGTAGATCACGTGTAGGTACTTTTTAGTGGTCGTGAAGTAATTAATTATTCAAAATAAGTACCTACTCGAGAGTATGCAAATTTGGATGCAGCCCATGAGACTGTAAGGTGTCCCATTTGTAATTTTAGGTTTCAGAAGTGACCCCTTTGCAGTCAATATGCCCCCTCGATGCACACTTTTGCAGAGCCCACATTAAGCGAGCTCTGCAGCAAACTTCTTCATTACGTCACGAAAGTGCTGACTTGTAGGAAGACCGCAAGTGTTTAGGGTGCCATTTGAGACACGGCCCATACTGTGGAGATGACGAGATCAACTTCATCTTTGCAGCTGACACTAATTCACATTATTTTTGCCTGTTGTTCCAATAAAATGACTGAATTGGAGATAGAAGGGTTATTTCAAAGAACTTCTCACCTTAAGTGACATGTTGGCCATCTCTGAGAAGGCTTTGACCCAAACCTGCTCGAGTGGCCTATCTGGGGAGCAGAGATACCTGTGGAATGTTTGTTAGATGGCTGGCAGAACGCCTGTCCTGAGCAGGACCAGCAAGAGATGAGCGTTTATTTCTGCCCTGTGTGTTCGCATTTTTTATCTCCCCTCATAAAATCAACAAGTGGATTGTGTGTCTATAGGTGAAACCCAATCAGACTCCGTGGAAAATGAGAAAGAGGCTCTTTGTGCTTGTCTATGCGTGTAGCTGTTGAAAACCACACACTGACACATACACACACACAGATTCTGTGAGATATTCTCTTCGGTTGCATCTTACGGTTATGCCAAAATGAAAGACAAAACAGGGGAAAGAGTCTCAAGGTGTTATCTAATTCCTCGTAAGACACCCTAGAGGATCCAAGGTTGGGAAGATAGAGGGTGCGAGCTGTGTGTTATCAGATCACCTGCTTCACTATGAATGCCCTTGACTATCATTATTATGAAACGAGAGATCAGTCAGTCCTTTAAGATAACATGAAATTTGAAGTTTTGTTTCTATGTTTTCATATTCTAAAACAAGTGTTTGTTTTTATCATCCTAATGACAAATGAATGATATAGATAATGAAGTCTATTATATTATACAGGTAGTTAAGATATATATTTTTTCTCATTGCTGTAATGAATAAATATATATATAGTCTTGCTGTAAGTTTATGCTAATTTTAATAAGATGCATATATTGACAATTAGATAGTTTTCACATTGCTATATTAATTATATTATATGTGTGGGTATTATATTATATTATATTATATTATTTTATATGTTATATTATATTAATCCAACCGTCTCTTCCTCTTCCTATGTGCTTTTGCAGGTGGGAACGGGAAAAAACTTGAAAGTTTCAGTGGGAGCCGGATAAAATCTAACATATTTTTGGCGTTATGTATATTATATTATATTATATTATATTATATTATATTATATTATATTATATTATATTATATTAAAATATTAATGCAAATTAGATTTTGTTTTGGTTACTTGGGATAATTAACTGTCATGAGAATCAAAATAGTCCTAAAAATGGCCTAGAATATTCTAATTTATTATGGGAGTTAATTGTTTTCTTCAATTAACCATACAAGATATTCATGTTCATGTGTATTATAAACAGAAATATGTAACAATCTTTCTCTCTCTTCTCAGGTGTATGTAAATGGTGAATGGGTGACCAGTATTGGAGAGGGTGGTAGTTTTGGAGAATTGGCTCTGATATATGGAACTCCTCGGGCTGCTACTGTGAAAGCCAAGACTGACCTGAAACTGTGGGGCATAGACAGAGACAGCTACCGACGCATCCTTATGGTAGAAACACACTCACACACTTACATTACACCGTAACATAAGGGTCAGTAATGTCAGAATTTTCATTTTAGGCTGAACTATCCCTTGAAATGACAAGCCCTTCCTCTTGAATGCCATGACTTTCCAGATTTAAACTCTTGACCACTGTGCTGTTGGCGTTCTCAAACTAAACCAAACTTTCCACCCTTTGGTATTCTTTAACTAAATACTTACTGTCTCACTCAACAGCGTAATCTGCATCAAGTGCTACATCTGTAGCAGTGTTTGTGTTTGTAGCGTTTGTGTGCGTGTGTGTTGTGGGAATGAATAAATGAATATTTCTAATGCCCCGCAAGCCTCCGTGGAAACTGTTCTCCACACAGGGCCTGACAAGGGACCAATTTAGATTTTTCTGTCAGGCCATCGTTTCGTTTTTCTTTCTCTTTAGTGTCTTCCTCGCTTTCTTATGCAAACACGCACTTAGCATGCGGACTTACTCTTGACAACACACACACTGAATTCTGTGAGAAGACTTTTGACTTTGACTTTGAAGAGAGACAGACTGTAAGATTTCAACTATTTTGAGCTGCTTTTAATTAAACCAGTAAATGGTGTGTGTGTGTGTGTGTGTGTGTGTGTGTGTGTGTGTGTGTGTGTGTGTGTGTGTGTGTGTGTGTGTGTGTGTGTGTGTGTGGCTGGCTCTTCAATTAGAGATAAGACAGTAATTCATAAAACTGTTCATAATAATGTGTGTGAGAGAACCTGAAATGCCTTCACTCGTGTTGGTTTTTAACTTGTTCCACTTTAAACTTAAAAAAAAAAACTCTTATTTGCAAACGCCCTTTTCTTAGATGCTTACAAATATACCTGGGTGCTAAATATTGTATCTCAATCATTTTCAACCTTTTGATGATATTTGGTGGAAATCTTAATATTCGATCTGAAATAGCTTTTTGTCCAAGCAAAGAAAATCTTGGTAATTATAATGATTTAGATATTTTACTAAATTATTCCTAGTAATGATTGAAATTAAGAAAAATTTTATATATATATATTTATTTATGTATTACTGTTGTTATTATTATTATTATTATTTTTTCATCCCTAATTCTCCAATTAAATAATTTTAAAAGCTTTTGAGAGAAATATGTGTGTGTGTGTGTGTGTGTGTATATATATATATATATATGTGTATATATATATATATATATATATATATATATATATATATATATATATATATATATATATATATATATATATATATATACATGTGTATGTGTGTATATATATATATATGTGTATATATATATATATATATATATATATATATATATATATATATATATATAATATATTACTTTTTTATTTTTAGTTATTTTATTCTTATGTATTTATTATTATTATGTATTTATTATTATTATGTGTATTTATTATTATTATTAATACTTGTTTTCATTCAATTAAATAATACCAAATGTAATGGTAAATTATTATATTTATTGCCCAGACTAACTTGCAAGCGAAACACTGTTATTTAAGTAGACATTTACATTTACATAAATATGCACTTGAATTCTCAGGTTTTCTAGCCGAAGTTCTTTAGTTCACATTTTCTATGCATAGTCTTTCTTGTTTGCTCTTGTAAAGAGATCTTCACAGACACTTATTCCAGCTACACAGAGTCTGTCTATAGAAAATACATACTGTTTATTTGGGAAATGTGGGTGAACTAATCCATTAAGCTTGACCAACACTTGCCGGAACGCTGTAGATCACGATGTCATGCCTCACTTTAGTGTCTGCTGGCCATCTTAGATGTTCTTCTAATGTTTTTGTATCTTCTTCTCAAACACCAGGGGTGGAGAGGTCACTGACCTCGTAAGAGAGAAGATCTTCACGGTCAATCAGTGGCTGGACATTTGAGTTTATGTTCCGTTGTCTCAGATATGAAGGTGGTTTAGTTAATAAAGTTTTCCACTCAGTCTTAGAGGAAAATTTTGACTAAAATTAAATGAAAACAAATGACGCAATTGTTGACATGCAGCAAGAGTAAAGACCTATGAAACTGATAAAAGTTAGGAGGAGACACGCAAGACAAATCCAAGAATTCAGAGACTTCAGTCTCCATTTCTCAATAAGAAGACAATAAGATCATTCGGGATTTTTCTTAACTATGGACCCTCTCCACTTAATGTGTTTCTGTTTTTATTTGAGTATTAGAGAGAGACAGAGCTGAAAAAGACAACACCGGGAACAAAAGAGAAGGAAGCCAAAACTTTGCTTTAATCTGGATGTTTATAGTTCTTCTTCAACACCGTGTTTGAGTAAAGTCCCCAGCTTTGTTCTCAGCGCGGTGTTTCTTATTCTTGTTCCATAGAGACTGATTAGAGGGCAAGAGATTCTGTTACCTGATGTCCTCCATGTGTCTTCTAACTGCTGCTTCACTGTTTTTTTCTTTTAGGGGAGCACGTTGAGGAAGAGAAAGATGTATGAAGAGTTCCTTAGTAAGGTGTCTATACTTGGTAAGTACAGTAATGAGAATGATTTTTATCTGTGAAATCAATCTTGCATGAATTGTTTGATTAATTGTGAACACCTTGTTAAACATGAATCAATTTAGTCACACTTTATATTAGGTGTCCTTAAGTACTGTGCACTTAGAAAAAAAAAAAAAAAAGTACAATGTACTTATTGTGTTCATGTTGTATTGTGAAACACTTTTGCTGCTATTGAGGTGGGATACGGATAAGTGTGGGTTAAGGTGTAAGATAAGTGTCAACAGTGTAATTATAGATGTAATTTGGTCACAACTTTACAATAAGGTCTCATTTGTAAATTTCCATGTGAACAACTCAATCATCAATCCCAAGTAGAATGAATTGTGATGTAAATTGTTCTTAAAGGGATAGTTTACCCAAAAATGACATTTATCCCATAATTTATTCACCCTCAAGTCATCCTTGGTGTATCTGTCATTCTTCTTTCAGATGAATACAATCAGAGTTATATTAAAAAAATGTTCTGGCTTAGTCTAAGCATTGTTACGGCAGTGAATGGCAGCCCAAAATTTGAAGCCCAAAAAAGTGCATCCATCCATTATAAAAGTGTAGTGCCTCTTGCATTTCAAAATGCTTACACTACATCTGACGTCATCGTCACGCTAGCTATCCTTTATTAACCCCCCAGAGCCGTATGGAGTATGTTTATAATGGATGGATACACTTTTTTTGGCACAAACTCTTAAAGTGACAGCAGTCTAATATTCCTGCTGCTGTCTGTCATGTTAATCAAAGAACAAAAGACAAAGAGAAAATCACTCTCTGCTCTAGACTGAATAACTTTAGTAACTTTAATTGTGAGTTTTTAGAACTGTGATTTTTAGACAATCCAGTCTTATTTTACAGTTGACTACTTTAATTTCCGTAGTATTCTTTAGCTGAGAACTAACCTACTGTTAGACCCATCTGAAAAACTTAAAGCCGTGTTTTTCTGATCTCTTTTTATTCTATTGCATTTATTTGTGCTGTTGTTTGCAATTTGTTTGTGTTCTTTACTGACATTTTACTTGATTTCTTTATATATAAAAAAAAGATGCATTGAAGAACAGTAGATTTTTGTTTGTATGTGCTGTCAATTATAGTTCTTTGAAAGAAAACTGAAATCAGCCAAGAAAGTTGCAGTCGGTGCAACTCTAGTAAGTGACAGAGAGCCTTTTTCATTTCCACAGAGAAGTCTGGTTCTTTAGAACATGGTTCTTTAGAAAACCTTGCTGGTGCTGATCACTGATCTGAAGAACCTGTAAATGAATGAGTTTTTCTTTATCTCCAGAGATCCATATAGCAACTCTCTTTGACTAAAATGGTTGTTTAGAAGCTGAAGGTTCCATGCAGAATTTGAAGAACATTCTGATTCTGAAGAACTCTTATTTCTAAGAGTTTAGCCTTGATTGACAGACACCACTGCCAGATTCTACCCTGACTTGCATTCCAGTGGTTTTGTTTGGTGAGAGAGAGACAAAGAGGAGCGAGAAAGAGGAACATAAAGATGGTCAGTTCTGCGGTGACCCCTCGTCCTTCAGCACCCTGAGGTCACTCGTCGCTCTAAATGGGTTATTAAATGGCTGAACAAACACACTCCTCCTCTCGGTTTCCTCTATTTTTCTTTCTCTCTGTGTTCTCCGTTTCACAGCCCTGTCACAGCCTGTCTTCAAACGCCCAGCTCTCTCGCTCTTCAGACCTCTTTTCTACGCTCGTCTTCTCGCCTTTGAGGGGGGCATGTTTTTGTTTGTGTAAGATTTTTTTTTGAGATTGCGGTGAAATCGGTACTGTTTTGTGAAGTCTTGGCACTTTTTACCATGGTTTGTGAGGTCTTAACACTTGTGAGGTCTTGTGCAAAAAACTTTTTTTTTTTTACGTCATGTTGCGGGAGCAGAATATCACAGAAACTTTTGGAATGTACTTTTGACTTTGACAAGTAAGCAGTCAGCTAGCAACCAATAAGAACACCCTAGCAACCACATACAATGTGCTAACAACCACACAGGGATAGGAGATACTGAACTCAGTATCTATTCAATTGATTTTAATGTATTTTTTATTTAACAATTAAGAATTGTGATCCGCAAGTATGAGAGCGTTATGATAGAGATGTTTTAATAACTTATCTGATTTAAACATCCGTAGCAAAAATGTTAAAGTGCATCCACTGCAGCGAAATAAGGTCTGTTAGCAAAAATGGTATATTTTCAGTAGTGTATGAAACACAGCTCACTTTCAAACCAAGCAGCTTGGTCCAAGCAGCTCTGTTGGTCAACACAATGAGTCACGTGACCAACTTATACAATGCAAAATCTGTGTGGGGAAATCTTTCCTCAATGTCCCAATGTGACATTTTTTATATATTAAATGTTTTAGTAAAAATACAGTATATGTATGCAAATATTTCTGTTTATTGTCATATTAGTACATATCAATAAACATTTAAAAATTATTTAATGTAAATATATTTAATATAAAATATTATATTAGAAAATTAAAATATTCTTCTTGTCCTAATTATAAATAATAAGCAAATACTTATTTTTATTGTCATAATGATGCTTTTAAATAAAACAAATATTAAATATAGATATACTGCGTGTGTGTATGTGTGTGTGTGTGTGTGTATATATATATATATATATATATATATATATATATATATATATATATATATATATATATATATATATATATATATATATATATATATATATATATATATATATATATAAACACTGAAATATTCTATTTTGTCACAGAAGTCCCAATGTGACATTTTCATATATTAATTGTTTTAGTAAAAATACAGTATGTATGCACATATTGCTGTTTAGTGTCATATTGATGCATATAAATAAACATTTAAAAATTAAATATTTAATATAAACATATTTAATATTATATAAAAGATTCTGTCCTAATTTAAATAATATGCAGCAATAAGCTTATTATATTTAAATCATATTTATTTTTATTTTCATAATGGTGCCTTTTAAATAAAACAAATATTTAGTTTGTCTTCATTTAAACAAACCGATAATAGTGTGCAAAAACATACCTTGATTATTCATTTGAAAAAAATTTAATGTATAGTTCCTCTGATTAAAAAAAAAAAGAGAGAAATCCCTTCAAAATATTAATATTGATATTATACTATCATATAGTATAAGTGTTTTATCTGAAAGACATAGTGTCTTTTTCTATGCTATGTGTTACAATATCTTAAAAGATTAAGGTGTTAATATAGACGCTCACATACACACTTTTTTTTCTTAGTTGAAGCATGCGGTGTTGATTTTTCCCTCACTGACGGCTCATGTTACGACTGAAGCAGGTGGACGTCTGCCCGGGCATGAGGATGTCTTAGCCAGCCTGATAAAGTGACCATTAGTCTGGGGCATGCAGACAGGCTGGCCCCAACACACAAACATACACCTAAGCCACACACACATCGTCTCCTTTTAACTATTTAAATGTTAACACTATTATGAGGTCTGATCTGAGAATGATAGTCTGCTACTGTCTTGCATTGGGATGATGGGAAATGCATTCTGATGGGATGATGGGAAATAAAGAATGACAGAGTGAGCAAACAGCAAAGGGCAGAGGCGTTCGTTATTATGCAGCTGGAGGATGAAGCTGCGCTGCAGAAGTCCAGAGGGTTTTAGTGTGGTTGTGTTCGTGTGTGGTACGCCTGTGTGATGGATTTAGGAAGGTGGGAAGTGTTTCTGGAATGTGGTGGGTATTGAATGATGGTTTTGGCGGTTTCTTTTCTCACGGTCACCGCTTCAGTAGTCCACGAGCAACAGAAGCTCTTCTAGGTCAAGATCCAGTCCTCACATTCTGCAGGAAGTTTGTGATAAGCCTTGGTGTCTTTCTGATTAGTCAGTTTATTTATAAAAGCATTAGTCTCAGCCTCTGATGACACACCCACTGGTCGCTCACGGACCACCGGATGCTCATTGCACACAAAAAATAACAAAGCTTGCTTAAAATTGTCTCTAAAAATATCATTTTAGGCATCATGCTTGGTACTTTTTGATGGATGGAAATTCAACTATAACTTCTGTGCCTTTTGTTTCAAAGCATTGCTGCTTTGTTGCACCATGATGTCATCATAGTATAATTAATTCAGATTTATAACATTCACTTTGTTTTGCTCGATTATAGATAATGCCAGTATGTACATTATTTTGCCAAAAGTATTGGGACACCCCTCCAAATCATTGAATCAAGTGTTCCAGTCACTTCCATGGCCACAGGTGTATAAAATAAAGCACCTAGGCATGCGGACACTTCAAACATTTGTGAAAGAATGAGTCGCTCTCAGGAGCTCAGTGAATTCAAGCGTGGTACCGTGATAGGTTGCCACCTGTGCAATAAGTCCATTCGTGAAATTTCCTCACTACTAAATATTCCACGCTCAACTGTTAGTGGTATTATAACAGAGGTCAGCGTATGATGAGGCGCACAGTCAATAGCTACAGACCTCCAAACTTCATGTGGCCTTCAGATTAGCTCAAGAACAGTGCATAGAGAGCTTAGTGAAATGGCTTTCCATGACCGAGCAGCTGCAGCCAAGCCTTACATCACCAAGAGCAATGCAAAGCGTCGGATGCAGTGGTGTAAAGCACGCCGCCACTGGACTCTAGAGCAGTGGAGATGTGTTCTGTGGAGTGACCAATCACGCTTCTCTGTCTGGCAATCCGATGGACAAGTCTGGTTTTGGCGGTTGCCAGGAGAATGGTACTTGCGTGACTGCATTGTGCCAAGTGTAAAGTTTGGTGGAGGGGGGATTATGGTGTGGGGTTGTTTTTCAGGGGTTGAGCTTGGCCCCTTAATTTCAGTGAAAGGAACTCCTAATGCTTCAGCATACCAAGACATTTTGGACAATTTCATGCTCCCAACTTTGTGGGAACAGTTTGGGATGGCCCCTTCTTGTTCCATCATGACTGCGCACCAGTGCACTAAGCAAGGTCCATAAAGACATGGATGAGTGAGTTTGGTGTGGAGGAACTTGACTGGCCTGCACAGAGTCCTGACCTCAATCTGATAGAACACCTTTGGGATGAATTAGAGCAGAGACTGCGAGTCTAACATCAGTGCCTGACCTCACAAATGCGCTTCTAGAAGAATGGTCAAAAATTCCCATAAACACACTCCTAAACCTTGTGGAAAGGCTTCCCAGAAGAGTTGAAGCTGTTATAGCTGCAAAGGGTGGGCCAACTCCATATTAAACCCTACGGATTAAGAATGGGATGTCATTAAAGTTCATGTGCATGTAAAGGCAGACGTCCCAAAACTTTTGGCAGTATAGTGTATCGATCGTTAAACAGATTTTTGTGAATTGTTGGCACGATTTGTGAATTGTGAAGTGAATTGTTTGTTCCGGTTAAGAATTGCTTTAAATGCTAAAAATCTAATACATCATGATTAGGTATAGTATCATGCAATATTTTTAAATATATAAACATTAAATTACTTGTGTGAATTAACTGGCCATGGCATCGATGAGCCCTCAAATGTGCACAAACCATTGATAAAGCTGACAACTTATTGCGTGGACACTACTACTGAAATAAAACGCTTTCACTGCATGGAAAAACTCACCGTTATTTATTTTCTATAAGATAAAATACTGCCATCATTGGTATCGTTGTTAATTTGAGAAAACATTTAAGGATTCTTTTCTTTATTTGCATATGAGACCTCTAGGAAACTGAATGTATCATGTAATATTTTAATATTTGGATTTGTAAAAATTGTTTCTGAATCAAATTGAAAACCTGTAAATCGGAATTTGAATCAATTTACTGTCTACCCAAAGATTCACACCCCTAATAACATCAAAGTTCAAGGGTTGAACTTAAAGTAAAGTTGTTCAGGTCCGTTTAGATCCAGATGAAAATCTGATTGAAGGTTTCTCTGTTTTCTTTAATATCAAACTTTTGTGTCTTTCAGAATCCCTTGATAAGTGGGAGAGGTTGACTGTGGCCGATGCCCTGGAGCCTGTGCAGTCTGACGATGGAGAGAAGATCGTAGTGCAGGGAGAACCGGGAGATGATTTCTTCATTATAACAGAGGTGTGTGTGTGCGCAAATGACCATCTGTATATGTGTTTGTTCACTACAGCTAGTGAAGAACAATCCTACTTTTTTGGTTACCACAATAACAGTCATTTAAGTACCTAAATGGATTCACGAAACATTAATTCTTATAAACTGCTTTCTACTTAATAGAAATTTCTACTTAAGAACAAAGATACAAATATTTTGTATTCTCAAAAACTTTTCTTAAGAATGTTCTTATCTTTTTTTTCTTAAGATAACATTTAAGAAGTATTCATATTCCTGAAAAGAATGTTCTTAAAAATCATTGTAAATAACTCCAACCTATCTTAAATACCCAAATGTAAGATGTTTAGTGAATTTATTGAGTTGTTTAAATTATTAACTGTTACAACATAACAGTAGCTAGTTAAATATAATATATATTACTAATAGTACCATGAATATGGACAAGTACTCTAAAGTGACACTGATCGATCATTTATGCGTATATGATACGCTCACTCAAGCTAGAACTAGCAAGGCAGCATAGCACACACAGATACCGGACGCATTCGCTCTAGAGAGAGCGTAAGACCGACCGAGCGCAAATGAATGGGAAAGACCGCTGCATCTTGAGACGGGCTCTTTTAAAATAACGATTTTAATGACAGCGCATTAAAAACACGATGCAGAGTGATTAACTCCTATCAAGCCAGTTACGACGAAAATAGTCTGCACGCTTATGATATCTGCCGTAATCTGCAGACAGCACAAAAAGACGGACTTTGTGGTGTTTTTCATTGTGAATCTTCAGCAATACCCGCCTTTCATTAAAATAACACCAAATAACAGTAAAAAAAATTAAGATGTACTTAAGAAAATGTTTGAGAACGCCTTAAGATTTGCTCAAGAATTGCACTTAGGAACATTCTTACGAACCATAGACTGTAAAAAAAATATGGATGTAGTGTCTGTGACGTCACCCATAGGATTCTAAAGAGCAGTTTTGAAGCGTAAAGTAGACACGAGTTTGGCAGCGCGTCATCGCACATCACGCCCGGATAACAGAAAATGGGCAAAGAGGCAGGACGTGGGCGGAGCTGAGGTGACACGATGACTAACAGACAGCGGATAAATGGCTATCCACCTGTCACTCAAAGTGGCCACGCCCTTAATTATGCAGAACTTTAAGGCTTTATATAATGTAAACGAATGAGTTATAAAAGAATTCACCACCCTCACAGTTGTCATGAAGGCCAAAATTAGCCATATAGACCAAAACCACAATTTGTACCAGGCTGTAAACATGTTTTATTCTGCTGTAAAGGGCATTTTAACATGGAGCTCAATGAGACTCTGCTCCCTTCTGGAGTCTGTCTCTAGCGGCCATTCGATGAATTGCAGTTTAAGTCACTTCCATATTGGCTTCAAGAGAAACTGGGGGAGGTTGCCGCTTGTTACGAACTTCTTAGAATTTATCTTAAGAATTTTCTTAACTTCTTTCTTAAGAAGTTTTTCGTGAATCCGGCCCCTGTTCTTCCAGGCTGACCAGAGGAGAATGGCTCTCTTTGGTTCTCCCCAAGGTTGCTTCAGGAGTTTTGGCCTGATACTAGACTAAATCAATATTTTAACTTTTACTACAATGCAGTCCAGTCTAGGCGTCTGTTGACCGAAGAGAGTTTCGGACCATCCCGTTGGATTCACAGTACTTTTGGAAATCTAATTTGTGGAATTCTTGCTTGATTTCATAGTGACCTGACTCTTTCCACACCCTCAAAACAGATCAAACTGCACTTTCTCTTGTGTGTAAGCACCCTGAAGTTGTTTTCTGACAATCCTCAGTGTGGCTTGAAAAAAGCATGGCTATGCATTGAATGAGGATCAGTTTATCCTTTTCTGAGGTAGTTGTCGATACCCAGCCCTTCTATATATTGGTTGTGTGTGTGCATACACATTTAGTCCTGCTAGTTTTCTCGATCCTTTCTTGCGTTAGCTGATACTCTTGCTTTGTGCTGTCAACACCACCGAACACATTTACAGTTCTGAAACCCCTCGTGGTGCTGATTCAGCATTCTTCTCCTCCTCTGCCAAATCTTTGAACAATATTTTGATTAACTCCACATTTATGAAGATGTTGTGAAGTCTGGAGGGGGCTCTTTTACCGTCTGTGTCTGTTCTCATATTTTCAGCGCCTCTCTTTTTTTTCATTCTCATTCTCTTCTCCATGAAGGTTGCAGTACTAATATAATCAGGCTGTTGAGTGAAGTAGTGCTCTAACCCTTCATTTGGCTGCCTCTTGCTCCCAACCTGTGCTCCCATGAAGATGTGCTCTCCACGCATCCACCTGATTATTGCTAATGCAAGCATCAATGTTATTATTGCTTATATTAAGCTTTGGTATGCAACATATTCTGCACTGTTTGTGCTACAGACATGAATGATTCCTCAATTCATAAAGCTCGTTGAGGAGATATATGGATTTGGGTTGGTCTACTCATAATTTCAATGAAACATTCCTAATGTTAAGGAGCCAAACATCACACAGGTGAAACTTTGCATTACTATCTTGTTAGATTTATTGTAGATTTGAGATTGATGATGTTCAGGTAATGTCACAAGTATGTGTGTTTGGAAAAGTCTTTTGAAAGAATTCTTCCTTTGGGAAATGTTATAAATCCCAGATTGATGAGCCATATAAAGCACACACATGTGTAGCTGAAATGTTAGTTCTTCATTGCTGAACAATGGAAGGAGACTTGCGCCAGTATTGAGTCTGTGTGAGTGTGACTGACTGAACGTTTAGGAAACCTGCTGCTGTGTCCAGATGTGTGTGTGTGTGTGTGTGTGTGTGTGGCTTCAGACAGCCAGACAGACAGAAGCACTTGCAAATCTAGTTTCCAAGAGAAAGGTCAAAGCTGGATTTTTAGCATCATTACTCCAGTCTCCAATCCTACCGAAAGCCATTCTAACATGATGACTTGATGCTCAATGAACATTACTTATCATCAATGTTGAGAACAGTTAAACAGTTTAAAACAGCTATTTGTGGAACTTGTGATACATTTGATCAGGATTGATCAGGATTCTAGGATTATTTTAATATTATATAGTAATATTATAAATGTCTTTACTGTAACTTTTGATAAATCTGTGTCCTTTTGAGTTCCATTTTGGTTTTATTCTCTGTTCTATTCACTCTACACTCTAATTCTATTTTACTTCCATTGTTTTATTCAATTTTATTCTGTATTGTCTCTTCTTTTCAATTATTTCTATTCTATTCTATTCTGCTTTCTTATGTGTTCTGTTTTGTTCTAATCTATTGTATGTTCTTTTCTGTTCATTCTGTTTTGTTCCACTGTTTTGTTCTGATCTGTTCCGTTATATTCTTTTCTAATCTATTGTGTGTTTTGTTCTGATCTGATCTGATCTGATCTGATCTGATCTGTTCCGTTCTGTTCTGTTCTGTTCTAATCTATTGTATGTTTTATTCTGTTTAATCTGTTCGGTTCCACTCTATTCTGTCTTCTATTCTCTTCTAATCTATTGTACGTGTTCTATTCTGTTTACTCTATTATAGGGCTGGACGATATGGCCAAAATTTATATCACAATATATTTCTCAATTTCCGTCGATACAATATAATTTCGATATCGATATGAACTGTATAAAAGCCTCAGAAAAACTCCCAAGAGCACCCAAAACGGATGTCTGTACCTACAAACTGCTGAAAAATGAATTTTGCCAAGTCTATGAAATGTTTACATAATATGTGTGTGTACTGTGTATAATTAAGTATATATAAAAACACAGACATGCATGTATACATTTAAGAAATGTTTTATATTTATATATAAAATATTTGTATTTTTAATATAAAATATATATATATATATATATATATATATATATATATATATATATATATATACAGTATTTACATGCAAATGTCTAATATGCATACATTGTGTGTGTATTTATATATGCATAATAATTATACACAGTACACACACACATACAGCCTAATAATAAAAAAAAAAAAATATATATATATATATATAATATATATATATATATATATATATATATATATATATATATATATATATATATATATATATATATATATATATATATACACACACACATACATGTTTCTGTAAAAAAATATATAATAGTAATAGATCGTATTAATTATTAATAAGATAATACTACTACTACTAATTCTACTATTAATAACAATATACAGTGCACTAAGGATTGATGAGCTGCTGGTTCATGAATATTAATCACGTTGTCAGCGTTGCTCAAACTGATTTGTTGATATCAAAACAGTGAAGGTAATAGATGAGCGCCAGCCAATGAGATTGCCGTTTGCGCATTAGTCCCGCCCACTACCAGAGAAACCGATTGTTCTTAAAAGCTGAATAATTCCAAATGAACTCCGTTATTTTGACAGGAGAGTACAACAAAGAATATGGTTTACATGTAGCGTGTTGATTCTGCGTGGTATGTAAGACTCTCTTTGCGTCAGATACAGGTGCGCTCGCTGCGCATCCATTGAGCTGAAACTGTTTCTCTGAGTGTTCAGTGAGTGAAAATATATCTATGCTAAACTTATTCTTAGCCTCTTAGACACACACTGGTGAGTAAAATCTAAGAATTTATTATTTTTCCTTACTTGTGGAAGCTCATTAAGTCACATTTGTATTGCGGTCAGGGGTAGGTCTACTCATTTTGTAGCTAAAACTTGCCGCGTTGGATCTTACTGCTGAGCACTGGCTGCGTGTCTGTGGTGTACATCGTGCCAATCATGTTCTGCTCTTTCTGACGGCTGCGCCCTGAACGTCAGTCAGTGAGAAATGCTGTAATGTATATCGAAATATCAGAAATATGTTTAAAAATCATATCACCGTTATTGAAAAAAATTATATTGCGATATATATTGATATTGAATTATTGTCCAGCCCTACTCTATTCCATTCCATTCCACTCTTTTCTGTCTTCTATTCTCTTCTAATATATTGTATGTGTTCTATTCTGTTTACTCTGTTCCATTCCACTCTATTCATGTTCTATTGTGTTCTAATCTATTGTATGTTCTATTCTGTTTACTCTGCTCTATTCTGCTCTGTCCTGTCCTACGGAAGTCTATTCTTTTATGTTCTATATGTTCTGTTCTATTATATTGTCTTTACTCCGTTCTGTTATGCTCTGTTTATTCAGAGCTCTTCTGTATTGCTTTCATTTGTGTTTATTGTTTTCTGTTCTTTTTAGTTTTAGATTTAGGGCCTGTTTTACTAAACAGGGCAAATTAGCGTGAGAGTGCAATTCCATAAATGCACCGATGGGAGTGGACAGTTCTGCGTGTGATCTACTGAAGACGCAGCCGGATCATTTCCATAATGACCAGCGCAATCTACCCCTTGGCGTCTGGTTTAAGACGTGGGCAGTAAAAAATGGCGCAAAACACCAGTAAATTGACTAGCGCAAACCTTAGTAAATCACCTTGTGTGATTCATTTAAATACTCTCCTCCCATAAATTTTGTGTCTGAAAGGGAAACTCCTACAAATGCATATGCAATAAGGTCAGCCGCAAAAAAATAACTGTTCATGCCTTTTCAGCGCTAATTTATCACTGCGCATCTTTAGTAAATCCTGACAGTAGTTTTTTAATGCCAAAAGAGGGTTTGCGCTGGTGCAAGCTGTTAGTAAATCTGGCCCTTAGAGTTTATTGTCATTCTGGCCATACACGGGTATACAGTGCATCAAAATGTCACTTCAGTAGGTACTGTATACAGTGCAGTTTACAAAAATACATTTTAAGGACACACAGTGAGTAATATAATTACTTTACTGTAATCAATATACTTAGAAGTTAAGTACAAACAAAGAAATATTAAGTCTATCCTGTACTGTTTTTTTTTCTGTTCTTTTCAACTCTCTTTTGTTCTCTTTGTTCAGAGCTATTCTATTCTATTATTTGTTCTGTGCTTTTTTTATTTTGCTCATCCTTACCCCAGTTTGCATTTCCATCAACTTCTGTTCATCTGGGTCAGAGAATAAAAGGGCAGAGAGACAGATAAAAATAAATGAAGAGGACTTTAGCATGAGACATGGGTCTGTCTCGCTGCTTGTTTGTCTCGCTCTCTTCCTCCGTTTCTGCCTGATTCCCAGCGCGGGGTGGCCAGCGGTTCAGTGATGGAATGTAGGCTGCAGACTTTCACACAGGGTCAGGCCCAGACTCCAGACCTGAGTGAGAGAACCAGGGCCGGCTTTACTGACACAGGCTTGGGAAGGAAGGAAGAGCTGTATGGGTGTCATTGTCCATCTCTGGTTCCATAATTCTTACTTTTCGCTTCTTGTTTGTCTTGACAGATACTGTGAATGAAACCTCTTCCTTTTCTCATATTTTCTTTCACCTCTTCTACTTTGTGTGGTTTGGACCTTCATTACACACACAAACACACACACCCATGTCTAATTACACACTAAATAGGAGGATCACAGGACACATACTGACATAAAACCACCTTAAACTGACATGTTTTTATTGATTGATCACATTATGTTTCTGTTCTAAACCCTAGTGAGCTGCCTTGCTGTCTACCTCCTACATAGGCTGCTCCCTTCTAAGGCATCATCTTTAGATGGTTTTATTGATACTTTTCTGTAATTATTGATTTAATAGTCATAATTGGCAATTTTCTTGTATTATCTGGCATCTTGGATGGATTTTGTTTTTACTAGTGAGCTTGTTGCAGTGCTTTCTGGCATACATGCAATACCCTTTAATGCTAGTGTTAATCTGCATTTAATTGCATTGTGGGTATTCTGTGCAGTCTATGAGCATTTAAGACTAAAGAAAAGAATAACAGATACCAACACAATTTCAGTCCAATGAGGGTATGTTATTAAACTTCCTTACACATTTTTAATGCACATTCTGGCAATTTGCACAAAATGAGAAATATGAAGAAAAAACGTCCTACACTTTGTCTCTTGCATGTTAATATACTCGAATACTTTGAATTATTTTTTATTTTTTTATTTTAGTTAAAGTTTTGGTCATTTTGTTTTGTAATTTTTGTCTACCTACACTATATTGCTAAAAGTTTTGGGACATCTGCCTTTGCATGCACATGAACTTTAATGACATCCCATTCTTAATCTGTAGGGTTTAAATATGGAGTTGGCCCACCCTTTGCAGCTATAATAGCTTCAACTCTTCTGGGAAGGCTTTCCACAAGGTTTAGGAGTGTGTTTATGGGAATTTTTGACCATTCTTCTAGAAGCGCATTTGTGAGGTCAGGCACTGATGTTGGACGAGAAGGCCTGGCTTGCAGTCTCCGCTCTAATTCATCCCAAAGGTGTTCTGTCGGGTTGAGATGACAGGCTAGTAAAGTTCCTCCACACCAAACTCGCTCATCCATGTCTTTATGGACCTTGCTTTGTGCACTAGTGCGCAGTCATGTTGGAACAGGAAGGAGCCATCCCCAAACTGTTCCAGTGGCGGCGTGCTTTACACCACTGCATCCGACGCTTTGCATTGCTCTTGGTGATGTAAGGCTTGGATGCAGCTGCTCGGCCATGGAAACCCATTCCATGAAGCTCTCTACACACTGTTCTTGAGCTAATCTGAAGGCCACATGAAGTTTGGAGGTCTGTAGCTACTGACTCTGCAGAAAGTTGGTGACTTCTGCACACTGTGCGCCTCAGCATGCGCTGACCCCGCTCTGTGATTTTTTTAAATTTATTTATTTATTTATTTTTATTTTTTACATTGCCTACCACTTCGTGGCTGAGTTGTTGTTGTTGTTCCAAATTGCTTCCACTTTGTTATAATACCACTAACAGTTGAGCGTGGAATATTTAGTAGTGAGGAAATTTCACGAATGGACTTATTGCACAGGTGGCAACCTATCACGGTACCACGCTTGAATTCACTGAGCTCCTGAGAGCGACTCATTCTTTCACAAATGTTTGTAGAAGTGTCTGCGTGCCTAGTGCTTGATCTTATACACCTGTGGCCATGGAAGTGACTGGAACACCTGATTCAATGATTTGGAGGGGTGTCCCAATACTTTTGGCAATATAGTGTATGTTGTATTAATTTTTAAGTTTTAGTCACTTTAGAGCATCAAATGATGAAATGAAAAAGAGAAGTGTTCTCATGGCTTAGCTAGTTGAAAATAAATACATTTGTATTTGATATTTTATTTCACTTAACATTTTATTTTTAATTGTTTTATGGTTTTAGTTTTATTTAATAAGTATAATAACCCTGGTTTGAAATAAATTTTTTGTTTGTTAGATCAAGTCACAGAGCAACTATTATGTTATGCGTCACACATTAACTGATTTCACAATGTGTAATGTTCCATCATCTTAATTTGGGCCGTGCTAAATGTGTTGATTTGTGGTGTGGTTTATTACCCATACAGCTGCTGTCAGGCTGTCTTAATCGTGTGAGAGCAGAGGCCCAATTAGAGAACTCTGCCATACGTCTGCATTTGGGTGTTTGTGTTTGTATTTTCTCCGCCTCAATTTTTGTGTTAAATAGGTTTTCCCACAGATGCTGAAACAATTTGTTGCCCATTGTGAGACTTAATTTGATAGTAATGCAAAACCAACTGCTCCAGGGCATCCCCATGATGTCATACCGCTGGAGAGCACGTCCCCAGCCAAGATCCTGCGCATACCAGAGCGCTGATCCACTAGGGTCACACCGAAACATTCAAAGCTTAAAACTTGGCTAAAGAGCTTTTTTAAAGAAAAAGTGGAATCTGTTATTATATACCACATAATTATAGGCATATTCAAATCGGTATAAGATGAAAGCCATCCCAGGCATATTAAAAATGCAATGTTCTGACTTGTTTCCACATTTTCTCACAGGGTTAGCTCTTTTGCACATTGAAGTTATTCATAAGTATTTCAAGTAAGAGCTGGTCAAAGGACTGTACTGCTGTGCTGAGAATTTTCTGGATCTTTTACAACATTTTACAGAGCTCTAGAGGCAGTCCATAATTAATGAAGCCCATATATATCAAGCCCGAGACTGTGCTAGTAATTTTTCTGTATAAATATGACATGCCCTTATATCACTATTTTGGCCAGAGTGATTAGAAAGTTTTTTGTAAAAGGATTTATTTGAAAATGAAATAGACATTTTTGTAACATGTAAAAAAAAGTCTTTACTGTAATTTTTGATCTTTTGATTAATTAAAAAAATCTTACTGACCCCAAACTTTTTATAATTCATAATAACTCATTTATAATTGACATTTATTGACTCTTCATCTGCTATTTACTCTGAGCTTGTGCATTCTAGTATTACCTTTTTCACAATTTATACTAATCAATAATTTGTAACTTACTCAAGATAAAAAGTTTTAGTGTGTTATGCGTGATAGAACGTGAGAAAATAATAGGTTAAAGATAGTTCTGCCTGCTTTATCCCATGAAATGGTACAAAAATATGCATACCTAAGTATACACACATCAATGCGGGAGAAGTGGAAGAGAAAATGCAATAGTGTTTATGCATCAAGGCAAATTAGATGGTATGGTATTCCTAAAAGAGACTCGGAGGTGGAGAGCCGCCCGCCCAGACGCCAGCACCAGACTGAACGTGAGTAAACAGCAAGTCAACAACATTGGTATCTCAGTTAACCCAAATTCTTAGATGTCCAATTGAGCTTGATGCCTTCAGGTGAAAATGGTAGCCTGTGTGCATGAGTTACCTTAGCTATATGCTTGACTGAACAGGAATGCTTGTATTCTAGATGTTGAAGATATTGGCAGCTTGTCTGATTATTCATATTGGCAGCGAGGCAGTCCCACAGCTGTGGAGCTCTGTAACTTAATGCCTTTCCATCAGCAGATGTTCGAACAGTACTTTGAAGAGGCATGCATCCTGAGATTGAAGGAGACATAGAAGGCAGTAGGGTGTTTGGAGATCTTTTAGGTATTCTTGGATGATATCACTTTAACACTTTGTAGGTTAGCATTAAAATAGCATAGTTTATACCAGATTTTTACTTTCTGAACACTTATATTTCCTTAAGAATATGACTGCTTAAACATGCAAAGTTAAGCACATGGGTGGTTTCCAGGGATGGTTTTAGCACTTTGTCATGTGGTTGCTAAGGTGTTGCTATGTATTTTTTAAGTGTTCTAAGTGGTTTTATCACCTTGTTATGTGGTTGCAAGAATGTCACAGGTAGTTGCTAGGTGTTGCTATGCAATTTCCATGTGTTTCAAGTGTTTTTTGCACCTTAAGTATTTGCTAGAATGTTATTTGTGGTTTCTAGGATGTTGCCATGCAATTTCTAAAGTCTTCTGAGTGGTTTTAGTACTTTATTTTTTAGAAATTACATAACACCATAGCAACCACTAGGGTGGTGTTATGCAGTTTCTAAACTGTTCTAAGTAGTTTTATCACCTCGTTATGTGATTGCTAGAATGTTATGGGTGGTTGCTGCTTTGCAGTTCTTAAAGTGTTTTAAGTGATTTTAACACCTTGTTATGTGGTTGCTGGAGAGTTATGGGTGGTTGCTAGGGTGTTGCTAGGCCTTTTCTAAGTTGTTTTAGCACCTTCTACAGTATGTTGTATGTTAGAGTGTTTTGGGTGGTTTCTAGGCTGTTGTTATGTAATGTCTAAGACATTTCAAACGTCAAAGATAACACCCAAATAAACACCCAAATAAATCTTTAGCTGTATAAAAACATTACAAAATAATCTTTTAGTCTTGTTGATGCATAATTGTGTTTAGTCAGTGTAGCAGTGGAAGTTAACACAGTGTTTACAATGATACAAGTGATAACTCCAGTACACAACTTTGATAGACACTATCCTTGACCCTTGATTTTCATACTTGACCTGTGATTTTTCAAGCCTTCTACCAGGATGTTAAGGTCAATGGGGTCAACTGTGTGTTGAAAGCTTCAAAGAGATCCAGTAGTGCTACATGTAAGATACAGCCATGGGCGGTGGACAGTGATATGTTATTGACTACTTTGACAAGTGCTGTGGATTAGAACTGGTTCGAATCATATGTCAGGGCCCACTAACAGTTTGAGTGAAAACAACAACTCCTTTGAGAACAAACAGGTCAGTTTGGGCCTCTTTTCACTATATGTGGTCTCTCTTAGTAACAGTTTGTTGATTTTTATTTATTTTATTGGATGTCTATGGAATAGCTTTAATAGATAGTGCTGCTATCTAAGATATGGTTGTAACCTGACTGTTGTTTGAAACCAACATCAGCAGTATTGGTAGAACAGCTTTCTCCCACCTATGCAATGTCATTTAATCATAAAGTTCCTCAATTATGTTTAAAAAGTAGTCCATATTTTTTTTCTTTTCATCTAAATTACGAATAGGGTACAAATAGTTGCTGTTGACATGCAAAGCCCTAAGTGACCCAGCAAAAGAGCCTGTAGATGACCTTCTAACCTACTTCCAACCCCACATTTGCTCACAAGATACTAGTTTACTTGCAGTCTGGAGAGTAATGAAAGAGGTAATGAGGCATTGTAGTTAAAAATCGAATCAAGATACATTGTTAAAAATGTGTTTAGTATTATTTGATTTAACTGTAGTAATTCAACAATTCAATAATTCAACGATTCAGATAATTAAATTGAAATATTTCTTATATTTATTCATATAATATTTTATTTAACTATATATATTTAACTATAAAACTGTTTGAGCCCAGTTGTTTAATTTTCCTTTTATATTACACATTTGATTACTTAATATTTACATCACTTATATTATTTAAATTATTGTTTTACATGCTTTTTGCGTTTTTACATACCTTATTTTATACTTATTAACAGCTATTAGTCTTTTCAACTTCTGTGAAGCCCTGTCCTGTCAGCCTTCCTCCTTTTGCTGTTGTATTGTGGGTAGTGTTTGTCCTTGATGTGACAAATGTGACTGAATGTTTGCGTGTGTCCTTGTTTATCTTTCTAAATGAGTTTTTGCTTTACACTGTGGGGCGCTGCATGCAGTGGAACTCTATGATTGTTGAAAAATCTCAACACTGACAGGCCCAGGTGTGCGTGTGTGTATCAGTCTATGTGTGCGTGTGTGCGTGTGTGCGTGTGTGCGTGTGTGCGTGTGTGCGTGTGTGCGTGTGTGCGTGTGTGCGTGTGTGCGTGTGTGCGTGTGTGCGTGTGTGTGTGTGTGTGTGTGTTGCGAGCCCCTGAAGCAGCATGCAGAGTCTGTCTAAATCCTGTACACCTGCAGGCATATAAAGCATTAATCCTGACATATCTCAAACTCCCCGACACCATGAGCTAGGCTTTTCTCTCTCTCTCTCTGCTCCTTTTTGTACTTTTCCTCATCATTAAACCAACATCTATCTTTCTCTTTGTCTTTCTCTTCCCAGGGTACAGCGTCTGTTCTGCAGCGCAGGTCTGATAATGAGGAATATGTTGAAGTGGGCCGCCTGGGTCCATCTGACTACTTCGGTGAGTGTTTTAAGGATTGCAGAGCCTGCAGCGTTGTGCCAGAGTCTTGTAAATAACAGAACAGAAGTGCCTGAGCCAGACAGGAAGAGTAGTTTTCCTAACAGGTGGCAGTTCGTCATGTGCAGGGCTTGCAGAATGTAGATCTGTGTGCTTGTTTACTGTCAGTGCGGTTTACACTGCTGCACCCCAGGCATACTGATCTTTAGATTATCACACTACATCGTGAATATATAATATTTACATTATAAAGAGAGCTACTGCTCTGTGTTTTATAACCGTTTAAGTTAAAAGCGATGTGTTTATGTTATCAGCACACAGCAAAGGCAGTGAATTTGAACAGATGACTGCTTAAAGATGGAGTGAGACATTTCTGCACCACTAACGTCACCGAACAAAATGGCAAAAATAGTGATTGTTTTAAACAGGTTTTCTAAACATTCCCCCATCTGCCATTGGTTGGCCAATGAGATAGTCCCGCCCCAAACTCATGCCATTGCTTGAGTCAATGTTGCAGTGTTGGGCTGCTCAAACCTACAAATGGCTTAATTATTTATTGGTCTTTGCATTGTAAAGTGGAATAGGATCAGAGGTGGAAAGAGTAACAAAATATTCTACTCAAGTGAAAGTACTATTACTTCAATTAAATTTTACTTAAGTACAAGTAAAAGTACCGGTCTAAAAATCTACTCAAGTAAAAGTAAAAAGTAGTTCATTTAAAATGTACTCAGAGTAAAAGTTACTGAGTTACTTTTTTAACAGCGTGGGTGGGGGACTCTCCTGTGTAGGGTTGTGATAGAATGAGATTTTCACGATATCATAACCATCTCAGAAAACATCAGAGTTTCACAGCATCAAGGTATTAAACAATTATTTAATAAATAAACAGTATCATTAAATTATGGTTATTATTATCATCAGTTAAAATGGCCGTTAAATGAATGAAAACTCTTTTTTTTTCGTTGAACAAATGCTTTATTATGACAAAATTGAAACCATTTGTTTGTTTTATTAAAATTTCAATAAAACATGTCTGAATCAACTAAATTCAATAAATAGTTATGAATTAGATTAACAACTTATTTTTAGCATTAATTTATTAAAATGTTTAAGAATAATAGTCCTATGAATTTTATGATTTAATACAAATATATTACCAAAACGTTGGTAATCAAATACAATGTAACAAACTTTTATCCTTTTATTTTTTGGCAAAGTGCTGCAAAACAGAGATTTACTAAATTAAACCATGGATTAAAAAATATATTCTTAAATAATGTTTAAATGATGTATTATTATTATTGTTATTTTGACAAGTACATTCTATTGTAGGCCTACAATAGTAATATATTTCTGTCATAATTTCTTCTAGTTAAACCAAACGTTTATTTTGACAGGTTTTAGTGAAGACCTGTTTGAGAGTGTATTTGACTGATTTTTATTAAAATAAAATGATGAAAATGCTCATTAGGCGTTCTCTCAAATCAGCTCTGGAAATGTTCATGTGTTCATGTCCAAATATGGTTTGTGAGACGTCACAAGCATCACACGTACTTGAGTAGCCTATGTAGTAGACAAAACGGCGCTGCTCATTCACACAGAGACAGAACAAGTAGATCATATATTCATATAGCAGTGTTTTGCGCTTTAATATTCACAGACCATGTTGCGATTTGGTTTATTGTACAGCTCTACTTTCGATTTATTCATTCATCCATCGGTTTGCGTGTTTTACATGACATCTGCGTTATACAGTAGCTAAATTTAATTTTCATGACTGGATTCCCTCTGCATCACAGAAATCATTCGGCCTTAAGTTATAAACATACCTTTATCTACACAGAGGGATGTGTTCCCGAACATGTTCTATGTGTTTCCTCATTTGCAAATTTTTTGTAAATTTGATATCCTCCAGGACAACACCACACTATTTTTTTCTATATCCAAAGTATTTCCATACTAGCCAGGGGTTCATGACGGCGTTTGCTTTCAGCTGGGTCTGCATCACTCTCCCGCCCTTCAATTCAATGCAGTAGGTTCTGGAGCGTGATTTTCTCCCCTTTCATATATATTTTTTAATTAATTAATTTTTACTCCGTAACGGATGTGGTTTAAAATGAGCTGATGATTTAAAATGCATTAAAATGCATCTGTTTTCAGTTTTCAAGTGTTGTAAATGTCTTTTTTTAAAACATTTAGTAAAATAATGTATAATTGTATCCCAATTATGTTTTTTGTTTTATTTTAAAGGAGTCATAATCTACACATTTGTATAATGATATCTACTTATAAACTCAATGTTCTTGCACAAACAGTCATTGTTTAGCTTTTTATGACCATCTCCACTCTCTCTGATCCTTGGACTGTTTTTGCTACTGTACCTTTAAGACTTCTATATACTGTATGTAAATAAACTTTTGTTATAATCTGCTAACTTCAGTGTGGTGGCATAGTTCACACACTCGTTCATTACGAAGGGTCAGGTTGCTAAGTACTGAATAGGTGTTGATTATTATGTAAATGTGAGCGGTATCAAAACAGACCCCTGAGGGACACCAGAACTAATGCCGTTATGCGTTCCTGAATTATTTTGACAACCTAGTATCAATTAATGGCCTGTTTGGACTGGGATATTTTCAGTGTCAGAGTATGTCAAAAAAGAGTGGTGAAAATCAAAATTGATTTCCACAATATGTCTGCTTTAAGTTAATTCATTAAGCTAACCTGTGTGTGTTTGTTTCATTTGTACAGGTGAGATAGCCCTGCTGCTGAACAGACCCCGCGCAGCCACAGTCGTGGCCAGGGGTCCGCTCAAGTGTGTGAAGCTGGACCGGCCACGTTTTGAGCGTGTCCTCGGGCCCTGCTCTGAGATCCTCAAGAGGAACATTCAGAGATATAACAGCTTCATTTCTCTCACAGTCTAACCCGACCATCTGACAGGTTACAGACCTCCGTCGGGTTACTCGGGTGCCTGGTTGCATAAAATAATGTGTGTGGTACTTCATCAGTTTTGCTTAAATTATTAGCTTAACTATAGTTGAGTTGCTCTGAATGTGGCAACTAATAAATGCACTTTTATGCAGCCAAGCATTCAGTTTTTAACTTTAAATTTTTTTTGTTGCAAGAAGCACAAGTGCTCCACCTTTCTGTTTTTTTTCCTTTATGTGATTTTCTTTTTCTTACGTGCACTTTAAATTGACCTATGCTGTCACAAAGCTTTATTTTAGCAGATTAAGAGAAGAAATGAGTTGCCCAAACAGACTGATATTAAACGTCTTCATGTGGCATGTGTAAATGTCCTACAATACGTGATGCATGCCAACCAGAGATGCATTTTGTAGACTTGCCATTCAGCACTGAAGAGGAAGGTAATATTACAGATGGCACAAGTATACAGTTGTGGTCAGAATTATTGGCTTCCCTGGTAAATATGATCAAAGATGGCTGTAAAAATAAATCTGCATTATTTATCCTTTTGATCTTTCATTCAAAAAATTCACAAAAATCTAACCTTTCATTGAAGTAAAAGAATGGAAAGTTGGGGGGAAATCACATTATGAAATGTTTTTGTCCAAAACACGTTGGCCACAATTATTGGCACCCCTAGAATTTTTTTTTAGGAGTAAAATATCTCTGACGTATATTCCCATTAATATTTACATTTTTTAGCACACCAGGGTGACTAGGAACATGAAATTGTCCAGATATGACGTCTTGTTTCACAGGAGTATAAATATGAGGAAACACAAAGGCCAAATTCCCTTAATCATTCATCACAATGAGAAAAACCAAAGAATATAGTTCTGATGTTCTGATAGTTCTGACACAAAATAGAAAGTGGCTGTAGAACAATTGCTCCCATTTGCACTATCAGGGCAATAATTAAGAAGTTCCAATCAACTAAATCTGCCTGGAAGAGGACGTGTGTCTATATTGTCTTAATGCAAGGTGAGGAGGAGAGTTTGAGTGGACAAAGACTCCAAGGATTACAGATGGAGAATCACAGAGATTAGTTGAGTCTTGGGGTCAGAAAGCCTTAAAAAAAAAAGAAAAATCAAACAACTCCTACATCACCATATGTTGTTTGGGAGGGATTCAAGAAAAATCCCTCTTGCTTTTCCAGAAACAAACTCCAGCACATTCATTTGTCAGGCACGAATTGAAATTCAAAAGGGACCTGGTTCTGTGATCAGATGAAACTATAAGAAGAGCTTTTTGGCAGTAAACCCACCAAGTGTGTTTGGTGCAAACAGGGATAAAAAGTACCCCATGCCCACGGTTAAATATACCACTGGATCTTTCATGTTGTGGGCCTATTTTTTTGCTGGAGGCCCTGGACATCTTGTTCAGATACATGGCATCATGGATTCTAGCAAATACCGACAGATAAAAAAATCTAAACCTGATGGCCTCTGCTAGAAATCATATAATGGGCTGTCGTTGGATCTTCCATCAGGACAATGATCCAAAACAAACATCAAAATCAAGACACAAATGTGTCACTGAGCACAAAATGAAGCTTCTGCCATGGTCGTCCCAGTCCTCTGACCTGAACCCTATAGAAGATGAGTGGCTGAACTGAAGAGAAGAAGCACCAACATGGATCTGGGAATCTGAAGGATCTGGAGAGATTCTGTATGGAGGAATGGTTTCTGATATCATGTCAGGTATTCTCCAAACTCATCAGGCATTATAGAGCAAGACTCAGAGCTGTTATCTTGGCAAAAGGGGGTTGCAAAAAGTATTTCATAAAAGGGTGCCAATAATTATGGCCAACGTGTTTTGGAGAAAAGCATTTATTTCATTTACATTTATGCATTTGGCAGACGCTTTTATCCAAAGCGACTTACATTGCATTCAAGGTACACATTTTTACATTTTGTCAGTTCTTGCTTTCCCTGGGAATCGAACTCATGACCTTGGCGTTGCTAGCGCCACGCTCTTATTGTTTGAGCTACAGGAAAGATTTCATAATGTGATTTCTACTTCAATGAAAGGTTAGATTTTTGTGAATTTTTTTGAATAAAAGATAAAAAGGATAAACGATGCAGATTTATTTTTACAGCCATCTTTGATCATATTTGCCAGGGGTGCCAATAATTCTGACCACAACTGTATGAACATGTTTACATAGAGGAAAGAGTGTTTTTTTTTTTTTTTTTTTTTTTGCCTTTTAGCTGTGTGTTTAGCGTGCCGTGTTTAACCCCGCATGGGTCATTTTGCTTTCATGTTCGAGAGCTCTGACCCTTTGATGCGTAATCTGTTTATTGAAAAGCGTTTTTTTGCTGTTCTATAGTGATATTTTTTTCTTGGCTGTTCCATACACACTTCATTCTCTGAGTTGTGCTTCTGCAGCTGGATTTAATGGAAAGGGGTTTGTTACATTTCAAGACACGAGTTTTAATATAGAACAGCTATAAAAGGGTTTTTCATGGGAGTCTCGCTCAAGTCTTAATGTGTTGTAAGAGTTGGATCTGTATGCTGTTGCTTTACTTTTCTTTTTTTTCTTCAAAATGCAATTGTATTACACACAAATGCACATCCACACACATGCTCTTACATCCTGAGGCCATGACATGTTTGGGTAAATCTCACGAAACCTGTCAAGAACATGTCCAGGTCGTATTTCAGCCCCCCACCCCTCAACAACAAAAAAAAAAAAACACAGACATATTTTATATATATCATATATATATATATATATATATATATATATATATATATATATATAATGCCTATTTTAAGCTGATTTATATATTTAAAAATTTTTTTACTGTAAAACAGTAAATTAAAAATATAAAATTGAGAATAATTAAAATTAATATCAATACATTTGTGAGAAAGAAATGGGAATTAGATTTGAATTACAGTATTGAGAATATGGCAGAAATGTATATGCAATTGTCATGAAATTAATCTAAATAAAACAAAATTGTCAGAAAAGTCTTAAAAGTAGGTTTAGAAATGTATGAAAAAATATCATAAAATTTTGGGGTGAAGTGTGACGTTTGTGTGCGACTCACCAGTTTACTATGAATTGCTGGGTATGTTCTAAAATCTATCAGAAATGGTAAACTGGTTCTCAATACCGGCCTACAACAAAATTTTGGCCTTCGTGTGTGTGTTCAAACACTTCCCTGTATAATTCAACTGATGCTCTAAAATGCTTTAGGTTTAGAGACAGACATTGTTTGAAGTGACTTAAGTAAAAGGGGGGTTTTTTGCAGTACAGTTCATTTAGATGAGTTCATTTGAGTGAATTTGGAAGGAGCGATTGTGCATGCTTTGATTCTCGGTTTTTACAAAATAAAATACACACACACCAGCTTTTACACACATTCTGTGACTCTAATCTACAGGCCAATAAAGAAAAGCTTCTGAACACCATTAAATGTCTCGTCGCTGTTTAATGCATCTGTTTGTCTCTCGGAATCCTCCTTTGATCTTTTGTAGATCACCTTATCATTCTTCCTGTCGGTTTGACTCTCGTTCACCCCGGATCTCTTTTACTCCCACTGCCAGTCAGATGTCAGCTTGTGTTGTCAGAGGAAGGGGAGGCCAGCGAGATTAAACTACAGCTTTTGGCTTTGACACATTCCATCTGATCTTAACTACACTAAATCAACTGGGGAATGTACTCAAGCCTGCCACTCAACCACTTTGAATACACACACAAAAACACTTTTTTCTATCATTATTAATTATTTTTTAGTTAATAAGAACTAAGAATGAACAATACTTTTACAGCATTTATTAATCTTAGTTGATGTTAATTTCAACATTTAGTAATACATTATTAAAATCAAAAGTTGTATTTATTAAAGGGATAGTTCACCCAAAAATGAAAATTAGCCCATGATTTACCCACCAAGTCATCCTAAGTGTATATGACATTCTTCTTTCAGACAAATACAATCGGAGTTGCATTTAAAAAGTCCTGGCTAATCCAAGTTTTATAATGGCAGTGAATTGTTACCTCGTTTATGAAGTCCATAAAAGTGCATCTATCCTTCATATAACTGCTCCGGGGGCTTCCGGCGGAAAGCCGTACGCAAGTTGACTTACAGCAAAAGAGTAACCCCTGACGCGATGTATAGGAGCATCTCAAGCTTTGACGCCTCTCGCAGAGAGTGCTGGGCAACAAACTCAAGCCCCTCTTCTCTTATAGAAATGATCCGCCATTTCTCTTGAAAAATTCTCGTTTTAGACTCTAATTCAAGACCGTGTTTTGTTATGCCCTATCCTCTGCACTTTTGCGTTCGTCATTTTGGATGCTTCAAGGGTCAAGGGTTACTCTTTCGCCGTAAATCAATGTGTACTGCAATCCGCCGGAAGTTAGTTATTTTAGTCTATAAAGTTTTAAATATGGATGTTTTTCTTACACAAACGTGCCACTTCGCTTCAGAAGGCCTTTATTAACCCCCCGGAGCCGTGTGGAGCAGTTATATGATGGATAGATGCACTTTTATGGATTTCATAAACGAGGCAACAATTCACTGCCATTATGAAGCTTGGACTAAGCCAGGCCATTTTTAATATAACTGATATAAAAACCGATTGTATTCGTCTGAAAGGAGAATGTCAGATACACCTAGGATGACTTGAGGGTGACATGGATGACATGGGCTAATTTTCATTTTTGTGTGAACTAACCCTTTAACATTATTTAATGCTCTGTGAACTAACATGAACAAACAAGGAACGACTATTTTTATTAACAAAGATGAATAAATACAGTAATAAATATATTGCTCTTTGTCAGTTCATGTTAGTTAATACATTAATGTTAACAAATGAGACCTTATTGTAAAGTTTCACCATTTGTTTTATAAAAATTGTTTGAGGTATTCATTTTGTAATTTGTTTTTTTTTTTTTACTAATCTATTGTTTTGTCTATTATGAGGGCATTCATGTTTTTACGTTATTTATTTTTATAATTTATGATTTAAAAAAATGAAACATTTTATTTTTCCATGCTTTAAAGGAATACATTTTCTGTTTGTTTTTTCTAATAGCATTGTGATTTTTTTTTTTTTTTTTTTTTTTTCTTCCTAGACTTTTTTATTTTTGCATGATTACGGTCTGTTTTTAAAGGTTGTGAACCTGGACCACAAAACCAGTCATTAAGGGTCAGTTTTTTGAAATTTGAGATTTAAACATCATCTGAAAAGCTGAATAAATAAGCATTCCATTGATGTATGGTTTGTTAGGATATGACCATATTTGGCTGAGATACAACTCATATCCGAATATCTGGAATCTGAGGGTGCAAAAAATGTAAATATTGAGAAAATCACCTTTAAAGTTGTCCAAATGAAGTCCTTAGCAACGCATATTACTAATATTAATAATTTTTGTAATATATTTACGGTAGGAAATTTACAAAATATCTTCATGGAACATGATCTTTACTTAATATCCTAATGATTTTTGGCATAAAAGAAAAATCGATAATTTTCCAACGTTACATCAGGGCTTGACCCAAACAATGAATTAGCTATATATATATATATATATATATATATATATATATATATATATATATATATATATATATATATATATATATATATATATATATATATATATATATATATATATATATATAAAATTTATTTTTGCATATTTTAAGTGTATATCTAAAAAAAAAAATCCATTTGATTGAGGCATTTTAAATTTAACTTTACTAATGCGCCTTTGTAAATTCTTTGCATGGTTTAAACGTTTGAATTTATCTTTGCCTGTAATTTTTATTTTTTGCATCGCTATCTAATATTCTCTTATTTTCTTGTGTTTTTTACAGTCAGTTTATTTGGAGCAGATTTGCAACTGGAGTCTCAGTAGATATCATTAACACGACCCGCCTTTACCGCCCCACCCCATCATGAATCATTTAACAGATTTGTCCCCCAACCATTACTGTGAGAACACTTTTATATTCAAGCTAAAATGTATCAGTTTATGTGCTAACTTGTCATATTTGTGGCCTGGCTAATTCTTGCCTAAGCGTAGTATCGCTGCATGAACATCCACATTACAGTTTAATCCTGACCTGCTCAGGTCCTGGGCTGTGTGTGTGCTGCCGGCTCTAATGAGAAGACAAGAATGAAAGGATCAGAGTCGAAGGAGAGGAGGTGCAGAGGTCAATCAGGAGAGCACCAGATCAGGTCAGGAGATCAAAATCTGTCTGAATAATGGAATTCCACAAAGATTCAAAGGAGTTAATGGAACAGGAAATAAAGCCAAGATCTGATTACAGTTCAAACAGTGTTCCGCCCTCTGGAGTTTTTAAAATTCACCCGGAACTTTAAGCATCAGCTTCTTGTGCACTATAATCACAGATTCTAGAAATCCTATACTAATATGATCATGGGTATATTGTCCAAAATTCCATAAACTATGCTAAAGTGAACTGCATTTTTTCACATAATGCATACTATTAATCAGGGGTGATATACAACCAAATTCCCGCAGGGCATTAGACACTTAGAGGATTCACTTTTGTTTCCTGTTTGGTGATTTAGTGTCCGTTTCAAAATACACCTGTCCATGTAAAGAAGAAAAACAACCCAACCACAGTTCAGTCCCAGAGGAACACCGTAAGCAATTGTCCTAATGAGGCATTCACATTTGACCCTTTGAAAAAAAGCCTTCCTTTGGCACACTACTCATGCTAATTTTGCAGTCCACAGTATGTATGACATACTAAATGTGCAGTATATAACCAGGACACAATGCACTACTATATCCCACTTTTTTTTTATTTTATTTGGAATGATAACGCCTGCCACTTGTTGAATTACTTTGAAATGTTTAAAGATGCATAAAACTATCATGTAGCGCTTACTGTTATTGTAAGTGCACTATGCAGTGGTTATTGTTTGTAATTAGTAGTATGCCACTTGCTGAATTAAACATGCAAAAAAAAGTAGGGAGCTTCTATAAACATTTGTAAAAGAAAGGGTCGCTCTCAGAAGCTCAGTGAATTCAAGTGTGGTACTGTGATAGGTTGCCACCTGTGCAGTAAGTCAATTTCCTCACTACTCACTAGGGTGTACTCACACTAGGCGATCTGAACCATGCCCAGGCGCGTTGACCCCCAAAGTCTGGTTCGGTTGACTAGTATGAGTGCTCCGTACCGTGCCCGGGCGTGGTTCATTTAGCCGGCCCTGGTCCGCTTGGAAGAGATGGGCCAGCTCACAGTTTGGTTGGGCTCAGGTGCGGTACGCATGTAAGAACAATCCTCCGTAGGCTAGACTGTCCCATTTAACAACGCTCAGTCCGACCGTAGCGGCTTTTGAAGGAATGTGAGTCCTACGAAGGATGCGTCCTCTGAATTGGGACGCTATAGGAGCATTGCTTACGTGCATGTAAGCTAACACGATCATAAAACATTAAACAGCATATAAATCAAAACTGCCTAATGTTACGGAATGAAATGTTGACCCAGGATGAGGTATAGGACTGTGAAGCTTTGAGGGTGTTGATGAACTCAGTCTACTCCATCTGTGCTGTTTGATCATCATTCTGAATCCGATCTATATGTAGTCTTTGACAAAAAAATAAAAAAAATAAAAAATATTTCATTAAAAGATATTAATTTGTGTTCTGAAGATGAACGAAAATCTTGTTTGGAAAGACATGAGGGTGAGTAATTAATGAAAGAATTTTAATTTTTTTGGTGAACTATCCCTTTAATTTGATTGTTGAAGTATGTAGTATGTACTGTGCAGTATGCACTAAGCATTGTGCTACTGCTGCATTCCAAACGTAGCCGGTGTTAAGTAGACATGCACTTCAATGCCACTGAAAGCTACTAACACAAACACTTTAATCTGCTGGAAGGATGGAAGAGTCTCAAGGGTGTCATTAACCAATAACAGGCACTCAGACTGTATTGTGCGGTAACACAAGGATGAGAAATGAACAGTCCATTATTACTTCAGCTAAATGACTCCTGAATTCTCTGATCGATGACTCGTTGTCCTCAATCACATCTGACCCATACTTAAGGTCACAAGATAATTCTGACCCCAGGGGGCTTATGTGATTTGTGGTATGCAGAACGGCCTTTCCGTCAGCCGCTATGTGTGACAAGGCTGATTGAAGCCACTTAGATCAAAACATAAATACACACAGTTTATTCCAATTTATTTGTACCCGTGTGAAAAAGAAATACTTGCATCATACTTTTAAAAAGTAAAATAATATACTTTAAGTGATTTCAGACATTTAAATGTATGTTATTTGCAATGAAAATGTATTGTAGTTGAAATTCATATTAAATATAATTAGGTGAAATGTAGTGTTTTTTGACCCACTTATGTTAAACTAAAATATACTTTTATGTCATTAATATTGAAATTGTATGTTATGCATTTAAAAATATATGTAATTACACATTTGTAGCGATGAAGTTTCAATTTAGTACTTTTAGATTCACTTTAAATGTACACTGTAAAAAGTGATCAGTTGTATTAACTTAAAAAAGTGAGGAAACCTGTTGCCTTAAAATGATTAAAGGCACACTATGTAGTTTTTCACCGCTAGAGGTCGCCTATTCAACTCGGTGGCTACTATGAGACACTTGTTGCACACTGCATTAAGCTAGATCGATATTAGTCATGGTAAAACACGGTACTCGCAGTAAATCAAGAAAACTACATTCAAACAATTAGACTAAACGTGTTGCGCTGTATAACAATGATTCATTTTCTGTCTATAAATGTATCCAAACAGTTGCTCACCTGTCTAATAAAACACATAATATATTAAAGTGTCTCTGGTGTTTCCATGGTTTCTAGAAAATAAAAAAATGGAAATTGATGGATAACGCGGGTATGATGTCACTGATAGGCGATGCACAGACACAGTCTGTGTCCTGGTGCTCCTGGTGTCCAGGCATATTTTTCTGGATTTAAACATTCTTGGAAACATCTGGCATAATGCAAGTACACAAGTCAACAAAATATATAACATTGTTCTATAGGGTTTTGGATATTTTAATCCACAAATCGTACATATTGTGCCTTTAAGTAATGAACTTCATGCATAATAAAAAAAAAAAAAAAGTTTATTTATTTATTTACTTAATTTTAAGGCAACAGGTTTCCTTACTTTTTAAAGTTGTCAATTGATCACTTTTTACAGTGAAATAACACACTACAGTTAAAATTATAATTATTACCTGTGCTTTAGTATGATAGTCAACACATCAAAATAAGTGTACTTCTTTTAAGCACGACAGAAGAGAATAAAAATGTAATGAATTAAGATGCATTTTAAAGTAGAACTTTTAACTTGGCATTATTTCCGTGCACTTTTAAAAAGTGGATTTAAGTGTTTTAAGAAACAGTGGACTCTCTAAGTACACTTAAGTGGCTTTTATTTCATTTCATTAATATCAGCAAGTACAGTTTTTAAATATACTTTTTTTTTAAGTTTTAAGTACACTACATTCAGTGCAATTAAGCACACTTCTTTTTCACAAGAGTATATAAAATTAGTTTCTAAAGAAGTGCTCAGTTTGCAGTAACAAAAAGTTAACCATACATTAAAATAACGCTAATTTTAGTTTTATGCAATGTAAAAAAAGAAGAAGGTCAGGTTACCTAAATAACGTATAAATATACAATGTTCTTTCTTTGAGATGTTTAGCAGAATGCCTGATCTGCTCTCTTCTATACAATGATAGTGAATGGGGACTCTCGTTCTGTCTTTCTCTCCTCACCGACTCATGAATTCCTCAGCCACTTCTGGGCCTGTTGCTTTATTGCTTTCATATAACCGTAAAGAGCCAAACTCCTCTAATTTTCTTTTAAAAGCTGGCGGCCAGCCTGTGGCTTCCAGAGGAGCTGCTATGCATCATAGGAGGGGGATTTTAACAACATTTCATGAATGCCTCGATGTGTGTGAACAGTTATTGTGGATCACTTACATTGGGTGTGGCAGAGTCTAATATTCCTGTACCACACACACACACATACTCAATTACTACAGCTAAATCAAAAAGAGCCGGCGCTCCCCATTCAAAGTGTGAACTCAACAAGAGCCAAGGCTGTTTATAAGGGCCTTCTAAATTTCTGCGAGTCTTACAGCCATGAAACACCTGTTTGTGATTGTTAGTGTCTGTTTTAGGCTGTTTGTTTTAATTGCCATGTTTACAATGAGATGAGGGGTTAGTTTTTTCTACAAATTAAGGAATGTGGCTAGTAAATACAGTAAAAAAAATTAGTGCAAGAACATGTAAGTGCTACTAAGGGGGTGCAGTTACACATTCACTGCAGCACAATGCAGTCAGACAAGTACTGTTCTCCTGGCAACCTCCAAACCCAGACTCATCCATCGAATTGCCAGACAGAGAAGCGTGATTGGTCACTCCACAGAACACGTCTCCACTGCTTTAGAGTCCAGTGGCGGCGTGCTTTACACCACTGCATCCGACGCTTTGCATTGCTCTTGGTGATGTAAGGCTTGGATGCAGATCCTCGGTCATGGAAACCCATTCCATGAAGCTCTCTACACACTGTTCTTGAGCTAATCTGAAGGCCACATGAAGTTTGGAGGTCTGTAGCTACTGACTCTGCAGAAAGGCCTACCACTTCGTGGCTGAGTTGCTGTTGTTCCCAATTGCTTCCACTTTGTTATAATACCACTAACAGTTGAGCGTGGAATATTTAGTAGTGAGGAAATTTCACGAATGGACTTATTGCACAGGTGGCAACCTATCACGGTACCACGCTTGAATTCACTGAGCTCCTGAGAGCGACCCATTCTTTCACAAATGTTTGTAGAAGCGTCCGCATGCCTATAGCATTGATAGCATTGCTTATGTGCATGTAAGCTAACACGATCATCAAACAATAAACAGCATATAAAATAAATACTAGTAGTAAATACAGCTAGTAAATATGATAAAAAAGAGTGCAAGAACATGTAAGTGTTACTAAGGGGGAGCAGTTACACATTCACTGCAGCACAATTCAAATTTCACTGGTGTATTGTCGGTGTATGTGTATCCTTATTGTTCACATACAGTTAAACCAAAATTATTCAGACACCAGATATAATTTTTTACTAGTGGGTACAGGACACTATAGTTCATTTATTTAAGTGAGGATAGCAAAATAAAGTAAACTGTGACATATTATACCCAGTATAACCAGTGAAATTGATACAAATTTGAGACCAAAATTCTTCAGACACTTTGACCTGACCATGTTTTGCTTTAGTGTTTTTCTTTAATTGCTAATGCGACCTTTTACACCACAGACTGAACAAAATGAAGCATTGCTTGACCTACAGTAAATGATCTAACTGTGTACTTGAATTTAACAGCTGAACAGCTGATTGGTTGGTTGTAATTCATTACATACTTTTCTATCAAAGTTCTTGTCATATGTTATTACCATTTTCTAAACCATAGCGAACTATAGCACATCTGATACTAGGAACCAAATTGTGATTTTATTTGATTTGCATTGCATTACAGTGTTTTTTTTTTTATTTTATTTTATTGCATAGTTTTTGTTTTATTTTATTGCATTGCAATGATATAATTTATTTTAGTATTGCATTAATTTATTGCATTGCATTGCTTTATGTTTGTATTGCATTGTGTTTTATTTTATTGCATGGCATTGCCTTGTTTTATTTTTGTATTGTATTATATTGATTTATATTATTTTTTTCTATTGCATTGCATTTTTTATTTTATCGCATTGCATTGCACCTTTTTGTTTTTGTGTTGATGTTCTGGCATTATTATTGAAACAGTCATGCTTATAAAGTCCTTTGATCTTGACAATTTGACAACTGTTAGTGAACTGAAGAATTGAAATGAAACACTTTCTCCCTCAGGTTTCCCCACAGATTTCTGTTCTGAATAATCCTTTGTTTTCTCAAACTCCTCACCCCATGGGCATAGTGCTGTCAGGACTGCAGGTTGAGCTCAGATGAAATGCAGAAATCCCACAGATTCCGGGATCGCCTGCTTCTCCTCTTCCTCCCTCGTTTTCTCCCTCGCCTCCATCCGTTGCCCTCCCAGACAAATGACCAGAGAGACATGCCAATTGCCGCAATCAAGGGCTTAAGGCTCTAATAGAAATCTGAAGACAGCTTGTTGCACTTCCTCAAGAAGTCTTTCAGCTCCATGTGATGACAGAGAAAAGACTGTCGTTCCTTTTCATACTCTGTTGTTTCATAGCTAAATGCATCTCAGACATGTTCGTCCATTCAGAGACATGAAGCACTGAAATCGTATATTTTGTGGATGGATTTTAAATGGAGGACACTGACAGTGTTTGGCCTCCGGCGGGGGCCAAGGTCAGACCACCACGACGTGGTAAGACCCCTCTCTTCCTCTTTTTCCTTTCCCACATTCCACGCTGCTCTCACACGTTAAGAAGTCGAGCATATGATAGGCAACAGAGTAGCGGCAATTACCCAACCACACCTCCTCCCCTGAATTCCCCGCTTCCTCCGCTTTTTTAAAGAGGGAAAATAAAGAGGCACTGTTTTACAACAAATCTGTTAGAGTGCTGCGTGTTCAGACTGGTCCATGGTTTGTGTGGATGTGAGTTCAGTGACGTTCTGGAGACACTTTTAATCCAAAGGAACTTCTTACAGAGCCTCATCCTAGCCACAAAGATGAGATCTCAGTAAAACTCAAGTTAGTGGGCCACCTGAATATTCAATTACACTTTAACGATTTTGTGTGTTAAGATCCCAGGAGCTTGCAACTATTAGATCCCATCTCCCTGAGTCAATGCATATGTGTGTGTGATTCAGTTGAGTTGTTTGATGTGATGCTGCGTTTCTTGTGTTCAGGTCCACTGAGTTTCTGGATGAAGCTGCGATCTTCAAAAAAAAAAAAAAAAAAAAAAATTCACAATTTTTCCAACGAACTATATGGAACACGCAGGCTTGGACATATTGTGAAGCTCAGTGGATACACATTCCTGTATGACAATGTTTTCTTTGTGCTTTTGATTTATTAGATTTTTTGCTAAGGTAAGTGTCACTTTTATTTTATTTCACTGCATTGCTACAAATGGCACTTTGACCTTGGCCTGGCAGACAATAAAACATATCCCAACAGTTTTTTGTTTTGTTTTGTTTATTGCATTGCATTTTTTTTTTTTGCATTGCATTGCATTGCATTGCATTGCATTGCATTGCATTGCATTGCATTGCATTGTATCTAATGTCACCTTGTAGAGGAGCTATTTTTTTATTTACACTGAAGTGACCCAAGGTGGATTTCTTTTATTCGACTTGACTTTATTTATTTTTTTAATTGTTTTAAAATTTTTATTTTATTTTATTTTATTTTATTTTATTTTATTTTATTTTATTTTATTTTATTTTATTTTATTTTATTTTTTATTTATTGCATTGCATTGCATCAAATGGCACCTTGTAGAGGAGCTATTTTTTCCCCTAAGCAATCAGACCTTGGTCTGGCAGACAATAACAAAAATTAAAAAAATGCCATAGAGTTACACTGAAGTGACCCAAGGTGGGTGGGCTCTTTAGACTTTGGCCAGTATGCAACCACCCAGAAAACCATAGCACTGTAGTGGGGAGTTTTGCACGTTTTGCAAAAGTCTAGATAGTAATTATTTATTTAGATAGTAGGGCAAGGGTGTTGATTCATAATGGATTCTTCATTTTTTGAACCACAATTACAGGTCCAAATGCAAGAAGAGACAGGGTCACCATATTTACTGGAGCAGTAGCTGTTGTAGTAGGTTGTTAGGATTTTACTATGTGGTTGTCAAGGTGTTGAGATATGACTAGTTTTTATTTCTCCTTAATTCGCCACACAAACAAACCCTTAACCCTAAGAATGAGCAGTAAATAAAACACGCTGAATTCAAAGGTCAGATAAACACAGTAGAACATACAAAATAGTTTCATAAAACATCCTACTTCTGGTAAAGAAACGAAACCGAGTGATAAGCAGGCTAGACAGAAAGCAATAACTCCATGCATGCATTCTTTCACTGTGATAGTGTCTGAGAGCAAATGATTGAGAGCAAAGTGATTGGCTGGAATGGGTAGTACACACCGGATAGAGGTCAGATTCCTTGGTGGAGTAACGTAATATTGGACAAGAATCTTTTAATTACCTCTGTAAAAAAACTGTCTGTGTGTGCAGTACTTTCATGTAAGGTGTCTGTGCTTCTCAGATATGTTATGATTCAGCTTTAGCTGTGTCATCACAGAATGAGTTGGACTGATCTGAGCTCAGGGAGAAACAGACAGAAAAAGGGACAGTTTCCTTCAGCTCTGACTCACAGTGAGATCAGCACAGGAGCAGACTCTGTAATGAGTGTGCGAGTTTGTCTGGAGGTTAAGTTTTGTTTTGTTTACTGGTTGCGTGGTTTGGCCATATTAATAAAACGTAAATCTAAAAATAGCTTAACAGAGTGGTTTAATGATAGGGAGGAGGTGTCCACCTCCTTCTGCTGTATCTCAAGCAGTGACGGGAGTCTTATGAACTGTGATTGAATCCTGTCTGCAACATCCTCTAGAATAAGTCTGTCTGTCTGTCTGCCTGTCTGCCTGCCTGACTGTCTGTCTGTCTGTCTGTCTGTCTGTCTGTCTGCCTGCCTGCCTGCCTGCCTGCCTGCCTGCCTGTCTGTCTGTCTGTCTGTCTGTCTGCCTGCCTGCCTGCCTGCCTGACTGTCTGTCTGTCTGTCTGTCTGTCTGTCTGTCTGTCTGTCTGTCTGCCTGCCTGCCTGCCTGACTGTCTGTCTGTCTGTCTGTCTGCCTGCCTGCCTGCCTGTCCTGTCTGTCTGTCTGTCTGTCTGCCTGCCTGCCTGCCTGCCTGCCTGCCTGCCTGCCTGCCTGACTGTCTGTCTGTCTGTCTGTCTGTCTGCCTGCCTGCCTGCCTGCCTGACTGTCTGTCTGTCTGTCTGTCTGTCTGTCTGCCTGCCTGCCTGCCTGTCTGTCTGTCTGTCTGTCTGTCTGCCTGACTGCCTGCCTGCCTGCCTGCCTGCCTGCCTGCCTGCCTGCCTGTCTGTCTGTCTGTCTGTCTGTCTGTCTGTCTGTCTGCCTGCCTGTCTGCCTGCCTGACTGCCTGCCTGCCTGCCTGCCTGACTGTCTGTCTGTCTGTCTGTCTGCCTGCCTGTCTGTCTGTCTGTCTGTCTGTCTGTCTGTCTGTCTGCCTGCCTGCCTGTCTGTCTGTCTGTCTATCATCTGTCTGTATGTCTGTAGATGTTTCCTTTTTTCTTGCCTATTTTTTTTCCCTCTTTTGCACTTTATTTGTATTTTTTAGTAGCCTGCTCATGGATTCGGTTACTAACTGAACTGTGTGAATGTTACCGTTCACTTAAAAAAAAAGTTACAGTAAAGTTTCTGTCATTCTTCTCTGCACTGATTCTAATCTGTGGAAACAAACAGTCATCCACTTCTGGAACATATTCTCCAACTTTAACTTTATGGCTGTATTTACTGCATGCATGCCAGCTCCTGTGGAAGTCTTTATTGGGCATGATGTTCTTATAGGAACACACTGCTCAGCTGCCAGTGAAAGGGCTTTTTAAGGGGGAATCCCTCTCAGGTGCCAGACAGCTCACTGTATTTCCCTCTCACTTTCTTTATTTGACTATACTTTCTGTTAATAATATAATAAATGAGTTTATATATTTATTAAAGTGCCTTTATAAAAACTAAGGTGGCTTTATTGATGCATGACAGATAAAAGAAAGTGAAACATGTAAGGGAAAACGAGCAGAAGAGAAGAAAAGCAGTAGAGAAACGAGTGTAAAGTTGTCTTTCATTCAATCAAATATGTTTTCTGTTTTTCCTGTTTTCATTTCCCAAAGCTGTACAATTACCGTTACTCTCCTTGCATCTATCAAGTTTCATTTCCTCCTTCAGATCTTCAAGTTCTGCTCTTCTTCTCTTTTCTCTATGAGAAGGTGTTGACTAAGTCTTACAGCTGGACTCTAGGAGTTTTTTTCTCACGTCATAAAGTAGCAATTCTGCTGAAAATACAAGTGAAAATGCAGTAATACAGGAAAACCTTCATCAGTCTATAAAAATAATAACTATTGTGTAAATATAAAATAAGCAAGTGACTTCTGAAGAAAGATGTATTAGGCATATGTTCTATTGAATCTTTAAAGCCTGTTTATTGTAACCATTGTGGTGTAAATAATCAAAAAATAGAAATTAAAAAAGTATCCTGTATACACACCGATCTAGCATAACATTATGACAGGTGAAGTGAATAACACTGATTATCTCTTCATCACAGCAGTGGGTGGTTAGTGGGTGGGATATATTAGGCAGCAAGTGAACATTTTGTCCTCAAAGTTGTTGTGTTAGAAGCAGGAAAAATGGGCAAGCGTAAGGATTTGAGTGAGTTTGACAAGGGCCAAATTGTGATGGCTAGATGACTGGATCAGAGCATCTCCAAAACTGCAGCTCTTGTGGGGTGTTCCCAGTCTGCAGTGGTCAGTATCAAAAGTGCTCCAAGGAAGGAACAGTGGTGAACCGGCGACAGGGTCATGGGCAGCCAAGGCTCATTGATGTTCGTGGGGAGTGAAGGCTGGCCCGTGTGGTCCAATCAAACAGACGAGCTACTGTAGCTCAAACTGCTCAAGAAGTTAATGCTGGTTCTGATAGAAAGGTGGCAGAATACACAGTGCATCACAGTTTGTTGCATATGGGGCGGCATAGCCGCAGACCAGTCAGGGTGCCCATGCTGACCCCTGTCCACCGCCGAAAGCGCCAACAGTGGACACGTGAGCATCAGAACTGGACCACGGAGCAATGGAAGAAGGTGGCCTGGTCTGATGAATCACATTTTTTAACATCATGTGGATGGCCGGGTGCGTGTGCGTCACTTACCTGGGGAACACATGGCACCAGGATGCACTATGGGAAGAAGGCAAGCCGGTGGAGGCAGTATTCCCTGGTGGTTGTGGTCTCTTTCATCAGGATAATGCGCCCTGCCACAAAGCAAAAATGGTTCAGGAATGTTTTGAGGAGCACAACGAGTTTGAGGTGTTGATTTGACCTTGGAGGCCCCACCTCACAACTTACAGGACTTAAAGCATCTGCTGCTAACATCTTGGTGCCAGATACCACAGCACATAATATATAGTGGTATCCTTCCTCTAGAAGATATAGCCCCTGATTTAATGTTGCTATGAAAAAAGCCATCCGCTATAGGCGCTGCAGTGATTCGAGTGTCTTCGTATAGATATTCGCCTATAATATCGTTGGTTTTACCTGTATTAACCAATCAGAATGCAGGACCCGAACTATTGATATTTTAAATGCACATATTGACAGTTACGACGTGAAAAACAGTTCACATATCTAGGATACTTTATCACTACTTAATATTTTTTGTTGTATTATAAATTACAAGTTTGATTAAATCAATGCCTAGTTATAGTGACAGCTAAGAGTTTGCATGCCCGGTTAAGTTCTTAACGAGGGCCCGTCAAAATCTTCAATAAAAATTTGAGATTGAAGTGCTTCAGTAAGGGGTTGAAGGGTTAAATTTCACATAAAGCTCCAGCCAACCGCTTCCTCGTGCGCTCATCGGTGATTACCGGAGCGCGAGGGGAGGCGCATATATTCCGCAGATCAGACGTGCTTGAGACAGCATTCAGTGCACGAACTCTAGAGAGCAAGATCAACTCTGAGCTCTTTCCTTCTGCTTTATTCATGGATACTAACCCGGGATTGTACTTTCACTGCATGACGACCTACTTCTTGAAGATCCAGTGTTGAGCTCTATATGAGGTGCATGGACTTGCTTATAAACTTTTGTGAAGAATTTCTCTTTTAGTTTTATTCTATAAATTGACACAGGCAATGCAAAAGGGTTTCTGTCTTTGGATTGTTCAGGCTTGGACAGCCATGACGACCTTTTGCAAGCTAAATCACTTTTGAGATTCATTACAGGACGTATTTGGACCAGTACCAGCACCTGGAGTACCAGGACAGTTTGGATTCTCCTCTATAGACTTGAGCTGGTGCTTCGGGTCATTTAAAGGGAGATCTCTTCAAGGTATGGTTCTGGACTCTTTGCGTTCAGGAGCGGTTCCAAGGCTCCTACAGTCTTCATCTTTCTTATTTGGTGGAAAATTGACATTGGAAGGAGATGAGAACCTTATTCTGCTGCTTTCTGCTCCTCACCTCGCACCTTCTGCTGGCAACTGCTGAGGTAAAATGCCAAAGATTTAAAAAAAAAACGTGTTGGGACTAAACGAAATCTTGTTATATCCACATCAAAGTTCTGGATAGTCTTATCACACTAGAGTTTATATAATCCACCTTATATAGGCATAGAGCTTTGAATGGAATTAGTCCCACGATGTCATTTTTTTTTTTACCAGTAATTTTCCTGATGGGGTTAATGATCTCAGTTAAATGAATCTCAGCTCCATATCATTCTTTATTTTTTATGGTATCAACTCAATTGTGGTTGCGGGTGAACATGTGATAGATCAGCTGTTCTCTGGAATATTTACAGCGTTTATTTATTAGATTCTTTGAGGGAAATTCTACTAAATGGATGCCTGTTTAAGATCTCTATAAAACATTACATCAGACAAAAACTATCGCATTGTGCCATCTTTATGTATTTATATTTATTTTTATATATGAACAGTGGGATATAGATATGCCTGTAAAAAGGGTTGGCCATTTTCGAGGGCTTTTCGAGCTCATTTAGCCATTACTGACCCTGTGCACAAGCTGATTATATCTACAAATGACCACTTTTCAATAAACAGCTGATTTACCGCACAGAATCATGGTAACAGGGTTGACGATTGAAGATCGCCCCCTACTGACAAACCTATGACAAAATATCAAATGAAATTATAATAAAAAGAGACGCTTGTCTTTAATGTATTGAAGATGCTGTCATTATAACTCATGATTTTTTTTTTTTTTTTTTTTTAATGAGGATAATTTAGATGTATTGTGTCCACTAAAATCTGAAGGGAAAAAATATTAATATGAGAAGAATAGATTTTATTTCTTCTTTTAGTCACCTTTTTTATATGTAGCCTGTATATAATATTGTATTTTTTATTTTGCAATGCATACTGGATTTTTGTTGATGTGATGGCTGTTCCGAATGACTGGTTTATCAACGTTGTCAGTGTAACACGTAGAAATACACGGAGAGATTTGTCAAATCGAATGTCGCATTTGATCTCTCTTTATGTCGGCAGAAGGAGTTTGCAATCCCTCAAGATTTCATCGACAGACTGTCCCACAGCGAAATCAACAGCATCAGCGACCTCCAGCGGCTACTGGAGGTAAATTCCCCAGGTAAATTCTGCTCATTGTCTTCTTGAGACCTCAGTGGACTTTGTTCAGTAGTTAATCTCATGTGCTCTGTGGCAGGGCTATTTACAGGTGTTTGTTGTAGTTGCTGTGGTTCAAGTGTATCGGGCACATGCCACAAAGCCGCGAAGCTGTATTTTATGAGTGGCACAAAACAATTTAAAGGTATCGTTTATACTGGCCAATGGGTGGAGAGTCATAAATAGTTCTTTACAGATTGCTTCTGTTTTTAGAGCAACGCATATGTCCAGACTTACGTCACGGCGAATGGGAAGCCAAGTTTTCCTATACTTAAGCTGTCCGCAAGTGGTTTCATTTGCCCACTATAATTTCATTTACAGGCGAGTTACCGGTAATTACACACACATACACACACAAAAAACCCCAAGACAGTATAATTTGGGGCGTGAGTGTAACCAGTCTGGTTTCTGCGGTGAGACCATAGGTGTGATAGGTGTGCAGGGGGGATGGGTTGAATAATGATAACAGATCATAAATACAAGCCCTCCAGGCATTTGATGTTGCAACAGGCGGGTAAAACAGTAACAGCAAAGCACATGAAGGAAATATGCTTTATGCAGGGTTGAAATCTCATGTTCTGCTGCTTGTTTGCCTCCTTCTTCTGTGTCTTCTTCACCCTCTTTTAGTTTGGATAATATTACAGTGATCACTAACATGAGCCATCTCTGAGTTCACTTGAGCTGGTATTTACACAGGCACTCGTAATATATCAAATGGTGGGGCTCCTTTGAAGTTTGATAGAAAATATCAGCTTTTAAAAACTTTTTGGCTATTTGGGCTTTTTGGTTCCACTGTTGGTTAGAATTAGTGTGCATTGCAAGTAAATGAGTGGCTTTTACATGCTTTGTGGGTTACTCTCACCACACCTGTCAAGGACATGTCTGGGTCATATTTCACTCCAAAATAAAAAGGAAAAAAACCCAATAAATATTATTTTGCTTTATTATTTTTTTAAATATATGTATACATCTTATTTAATATTATTAAATACATTTCATTTAATATAATTTGCTTAATTTTTTTATTTTAAGGATTTTGCATGCATTCATGTCACTTTAGGAAAACCCTTTATTTAGATTTTGTGGAGAAATATAATGTAATACAATGAAATATATGATATATTGTCTGTCTGTCTGTCTGTCTGTCTGTCTATCTATCTGTCTATCAGTCTGTCTGTCTGTCTGTCTGTCTGTCTGTCTGTCTGTCTGTCTGTCTGTCTGTCTGTCTGTCTGTCTGTCTGTCTGTCTATCTATCTATCTATCTATCTATCTATCTATCTATCTATCTATCTATCTCTATCTATCTATCTATCTATCTATCTATCTATCTATCTATCTATCTATCTATGTTTCTATAAGATTAAAAAGATCAAGTTTTTAGATTTAGTTCTCTAGTTATCCAATTTTTATTGGTATGGACATAAATCAGGCTGTCTGACAGATGCCCAAAGACTAGTAAAAGATGCCTGACGCCAGTGATGGTATATTTTCAGATCTTTGTTGCAGTAACAGCACTTTTTAAGTCAGACTCTTCAAAGCTGTCGCATGTCAGTCAAAGAGAAAGCGAAGGACTTAAATAGGTGGTTTTTAATGTTCACTGTAATCCTGAAGTTTTCGTTTCTTAATCATAACCGCTCAGGAGCCATAGTTAAGATCAAAAATCATTATAAAATGCAGGGTCCTTTATTTCCGTGCATTGCTGATCTGACATCAGAAGCATTTGGTCTGATTATTGATATTGTTGTGAGTGTGTTCCTGTTTTCCGTTCTGATTAGTCTCATTTAGAAAGCGGGAGTGGGCTGTTATCCGTCAGATCAGAGCGCTAACCTCGTCAACCGTCCATACGAGGAGCGAATGATGAGAGGAGGAAGGCACAGATAGGTATCTCCCGCTAATGGACGGATAATTAGAGGTCATGAAAGCAGTGACAGTGATTTAGGGAGGAAACGGTGTCTCTCTTTCGGTGAGGTCATCGCGCGTGACCTCTCCGCTCACCTGGAACAGGCTGCACTTGTTCTGCGCCTCCCAGCAGCCTTTTAACTTATCAACATCCATCTGTCTGCCACTCCTGTCGCCTCACGCTTTCACATCCAGAAGAAAACGGCACAGATGGAGGGACATACTTTTTGTTTGATGAAAGGACAGCTGTCAATCCGTGAAGAAGGGCTAATGTTGTCCTTTGTAATTCATTCAGAGAAAGCACACACAGAGAGGGAGAGAGATCGTTCGAGGCAGAGGGATTGATGAGGGTTTTGATGATAGAGGCCTAGCGGTTGGTAATGCAAAGATGATAAGTTCAGAACCAGCAATTTACACAGTTACTGGAAGAATGCTTTCATCAGCATTGTGCAATCATGAGGAGGGCACACAAAAGTGGATTGCTGCTGGAAGAACGTCCTTGTAATTATTGTGCTTCAAGCTAATGTGGATAAAAATCACCTGGCAAATGATACTTGATGAAAATGTGTCAGTTTACAGTGTTAAAGTAGAGAAGAGTTGAAGGAATAATGCACCGAAAGTGGTACTTCTGTCGTCATTGAACCACCCATTTGTCTTTCCAAACCTGTATGACTTACTTTCTTTTATGGAAGAATAAGTGATGAAAGAAAAACCTTTGAAAAAAGAGGGATATATTTACACTGATCAGGCATAACATTATGGCCACCTTCCTAATATTGTGTTGGTCCCCCTTTTGCTGCCAAAACAGCCCTGACCCATCAAGACATGGACTCCACTAGACCCCTGAAGGTGTGCTGTGGTATCTGGCACCAAGATGTCAGCTGCAGATCCTTTAAGTCCTGTAAGTTGCGAGGTGGGGCCTCCATGGATCAGACTTGTTTGTTCAGCACATCCCACAGATGCTCGATTGGATTGAGATCTGGGGAATTTGTAGGCCAAGTCAACACCTCAAACTCGTTGTGCTCCTCAAACCATTCCTGAACCATTTTTGCTTTGTGGCAGGGCGCATTATCCTGATGAAAGAGGCCACGACCTCTAGGGAATACCATTTCCATGAAAGGGTGTACATGGTCTGCAACAATGCTTAGGTAGGTGGAACATGTCAAAGTAACAGCCACATGGATGACAGGACCCAAGGTTTCCCAGCAGAACATCGCCCAAAGCATCACACTGCCTCCGCCGGCTTGTCTTCTTCCCATAGTGCATCCTGGTGTCATGTGTTCTCCAAGAAAGTGACACACGCACCCGGCCATCCACGTGCTGTAAAAGAAAACGTGATTCATCAGACCAGGCCACCTTCTTCCATTGCTCCGTGGTCCAGTTCTGATGCTCTTGTGCCCACTGTTGGCGCTTTCGGCGGTGGACAGGGGTCAGCATGGGCACCCTGACTGGTCTGCGGCTATGCAGCCCCATACGTAACAAACTGTGATGCACTGTGTATTCTGACACCTTTGTATCAGAACCAGCATTAACTTCTTGAGCAATTTGAGCTCCAGCAGCTAGTCTGTTTGATCGGACCACACGGGCCAGCCTTCACTCTCCACGTGCATCAATGAGCCTTGGCCACCCATGATCCTGTCGCCGGTTCACCACTGTTCCTTCCTTCGAGCACTTTTGATAGATACTGACCACTGCAGACCGGGAGTGGTCTGACCCAGTCGTCTAGCCATTACAATTTGGCCCTTGTCAAACTCGCTCAAATCCTTACGCTTGCCCATTTCTCCTGCTTCTAACACAACTTTGAGCACATAATGTTCACTTGCTGCCTAATAACTGTGATGGTGCTGTGATGAAGAGATAATAAAGTGCTATTCACTTCACCAATGTTCTTTTAAATAAATCATATATGACACTTTTACAATATTTTGCAAGATTTTAATTGCATTAATAAACATTTATATCTTTGTATACACCACTGACAAATCCAAATAAACCATAGAAATCCATACCAAAAGGTAAAAATCCATAAATTTCAAGATTAAGTCATTACTCTGAAAATCAAGCAATGATCTCAAATCTCATTTGCTCATTCACATACGGGTTTGAAACAACATGAAGCATTGTTCCATTTCCTTCCTTCACAACATTTCACAAAATGTTCATTTTTGGGTGCACTATTCCTTTAATTGTACTTGGACAGTAGTACTCTCTACCATTTGGCCGTCTTGTGTTTTTGAGTTTGAGAGAACAAAGTTCTTGAGTTTAACATCATAACACTGAGTTTTGATCTGAACATGAGATAAGGTGTGTTGTGCAGGATCAAATGCTGAACTCTCTCTCTCTCTACGGGTCAGCGCTTACTCTTTGACTGAGTCTGAAAAACAACTTAAAAACAATGGCCTTCCATTTGGTAGGAAAGATGAGACGGACTAGAGACACAGAACAGAGTGGGGCTTTTGTTGACATGTCACTTGTGTTTCCTGCTTCAGGACTGTGTGTGGTCATGCAGTCTTTTAAGTTCAGAGAGTGTGTTTGGGTGCTTTGCTCTCTCAGCATTCCTGACGGTCCCACCCTCGTCGCTCAGAGCTGGGCGCAGTTCTTCTGCCAGTCACAGATTAGTCAGTTTGATGTTTAACTGCACTACATGCTTGGTTAAACTAAACCCAGCTAAAATATCTAGAGAACAAGTGTAGTGTATAATGTTTTAAATTATTTGGTGTATATATAAAAAAATAAATATGCATGTAATATATAGATTAAGAGTGTCAATTAAACAATTAAACAAACAAATACAATAATGAAAGAATTAGTGCTGTCCAATGATTAATCGTGATTTATCGCATCCAAAATAAAAGTTTGTTACATAATATATGTATGTGTACTGCGTATAATTATTATGTATATATAAATGCACACACATGCACACACATTTAAGAATAATTTGATACATTTATATATATATATATATATATATATATATATATATATATATATATATATATATATACACTCACCTAAAGGATTATTAGGAACACCTGTTCAGTTTCTCATTAATGCAATTATCTAATCAAACAATCACATGGCAGTTGCTTCAATGCATTTAGGGGTGTGGTCCTGGTCAAGAGAATCTCCTGAACTCCAAACTGAATGTCAGAATGGGAAAGAAAGGTGATTTAAGCAATTTTGAGCGTGGCATGGTTGTTGGTGCCAGACGGGCCGGTCTGAGTATTTCACAATCTGCTCAGTTACTGGGATTTTCACACACAACCATTTCTAGGGTTTACAAAGAATGGTGTGAAAAGGGAAAAACATCCAGTATGCGGCAGTCCTGTGGGCAAAAATGCCTTGATGCTAGAGGTCAGAGGAGAATGGGCCGACTGATTCAAGCTGATAGAAGAGCGACTTTGACTGAAATAACCACTCGTTACAACCGAGGTATACAGCAAAGCATTTGTGAAGCCACAACACGCACAATCTTGAGGCAGATGGGCTACAACAGCAGAAGACCCCACCGGGTACCACTCATCTCCACTACAAATAGGAAAAAGAGGCTACAATTTGCACAAGCTCACCAAAATTGGACAGTTGAAGACTGGAAAAATGTTGCCTGGTCTGATGAGTCTCGATTGCTGTTGAGACATTCAGATGGTAGAGTCAGAATTTGGCGTAAACAGAATGAGAACATGGATCCATCATGCCTTGTTACCACTGTGCAGGCTGGTGGTGGTGGTGTAATGGTGTGGGGGATGTTTTCTTGGCACACTTAAGGCCCCTTAGAGCCAATTGGGCATCGTTTAAATGCCACGGCCTACCTGAGCATTGTTTCTGACCATGTCCATCCCTTTATGACCACCATGTACCCATTCTCTGATGGCTACTTCCAGCAGGATAATGCACCATGTCACAAAGCTCGAATCATTTCAGATTGGTTTCTTGAACATGACAATGAGCACACTGTACTAAAATGGCCCCCACAGTCACCGGATCTCAACCCAATAGAGCATCTTTGGGATGTGGTGGAACGGGAGCTTTGTGCACACACACACACACACACACACACACACACACACACACACACACACACACACACACACACACACACACACACACACACACACACACACACATATATATGTATATGTATGTATATATATGTATGTATATGTATGTACATATGTGTACAGTTTTATTCTATATATTATATGCATATTTATATATTTTTCATGTATATATATTTTTTTCAGTTTTTCATTTTCATCCCTTATAACAGCACCATAATTTGTTCCATCTGCTTATGACACTGTCATAAAATGCAACTAATGAACTGCGGTTAGCTTATTTACATGTCAATCAGACGGTCACTGTTGAGTGGTTGTTTTGACAGAATATCATATCATGTGACGTATCATATATCATATCATAAATTATCTTACTGTACCTGAATGTCTATCCCTTAAAGTGCAACTTGTTTAGATCGATAGGAATAAAGGAATGATTTTGAAATCAAAATAATGCTCTTCTCATTTTGAATGTTTTAGTGTACTAAAATCTTTATTCAAACATGGAAACAGTGATTTGTATCAGCTGTCAGGCTCTTTGTTGTTGGCTATGTCACGCATGAATTCAAACCTTATTAATGTGAACCTTTTATAAGCATCATGAATAGTTTAAACAGCAATTAATAACTGAACTGATTTTGTATTCAGGAGTCCTAAAGTCCCGCCTCTTCTTTAAATAGTGTAAAATGGATGTCTTACTCAGTCGTACCAGTGGCAAAACCACTGAGGTTGTCAGGAGTTCAGATTTGTTATTTGGGCTTGTCAGTGGTATAAGACATTATAATAAACTTGGCAGCCACATTCAGGGCCAATATGACATAGTTCCTCCAGAAATCCATCGTGATGAATTTCCAATTAAGCTCGTGAATAAAGCAGCCATTGTTTGTGGAAAAATGAGTTTCTGAAGAAGGAAATTATTTCATGCTTTGGTGCCACTCACGGCAGTGCCATTTCGCCTCGAAAGGCTGCAGGGCATCTACTGAAGACTTTCAATAGCCTCATTGTGAATTGATCTTGGCTTTAAAAGGGGGGAAAAAGTGATTTGTCTTTTCGCGGAGTAACATGAAAGTAATATGGATAACCTGTGTTTTGATGAGGTCCTGGAAATGAGGTGATTGAGGAGGTCAAACAGAAGCACCATCAGAAGAGCCATCACTCATATAAGGCCGGTTCCTCAGATCTCAAGAGTCTGCAGCTGTCCCACAGACGGAAGAGGAGTGTCGGTAAGATCTTCTGCTCAGAGACAAACGTTCAGTTTAAGAAGTATTTCATAAATTAGTAGACCTAGTTCTTGCTCTGTAATCGGATGTGATAAATTCTATAGTTGCTTGGCATCCATAAACAGTTTATGAACTGCATTACTTGGCAGAAAGA